>CAJHNH020003513.1:0-30000 GCA_905116865.2 Candidula unifasciata | reverse complement strand
GATCGTATATTGGCCACGGGGAATCCCTTAGACCAATACGAGCCAAACGACTCAACATAATTATCTCTGAGTGCTGTTGGTTCTGAAGGAGGAATCCTTACATTAGGCACGCGACAGGAGTGATATGTGACAGAACAACATATCCCCAAAAATCTGTGGTCTCGTCGTGGGATTGTTTTGTACACTGTTCAATCTTTAAATTTGCTGGTGATCTTGGCCAGGAGTTGTTCAGTGTTTGTTTTTTTGTTAACACAGTTGTGACCATTCTGGGTCAGTTCTTAGAGTATACTCCTAGGAGTGATTTGTAATCATTGTGGTGTTTTGTGGTGTCTAAGTACATTGGGTTAGGTACAACCTTGGTTGGTGGTGACAATTTAATCTATTGTTGATTAGATTTACATTGTTGGTGACAATATATATTGTTGTGGACTGTTAGATTGACAAGACAGCATGTCGCAGTCAAAAATTTCCATACAGGAATTGAAGGACATGGCTGTCCAGATGGGATTGGAGGGTAAAGAAATGACCGAGTGGATTAAAACCACGGAACGTGAGATGAGGATGGAAGCCCGTGAGGCTGAAAGACTCAGAATTGAATCTGAGAGGATTCGAGAAACTGAAAGACTCCGAATTGAGTCTGAGAGGGAGTCAGAAAGAATGAAGTTGGAACAGGAGGTGAGGTTAAGAGAATTGGAACTTCAGGCTCAGAGAGAGGGTAATAGACCCAGATCTCCAACACCTGATATTGATGGTGCATCAATGCACAGTAGCTCAGCTCAAGCGATGAACTTTCCTATGCCAGTCTTCGACCCGAAGGCTGAAAATATTGAACAGTACCTAGACCGATTTGGCAAATTGGCATCTTTGTACAACTTGGAAAGGAACATGTACACGCTGAAGTTGGCTCAAGGTTTGAGGGTAGAGGCATACGAGATTTACCAACGGATGCCCACGGTACTGAGACTGATTATGATGCATTGTGTCAGGCTTTGCTGAAACGTTTTGAACTTAATGCTGCGACATACAGACAGAAGTTCAGAAATGAGAGAAAGATGACACGGGAGAACTATCCTCAGTTCGCCAGTCGCCTTCAGGGATATTTCACCAGGTGGAGGGAAATGTCTGGATACTCCTCTTCTTTTGAAGATTTACAGGAGATGATCCTAACGGAACAACTCCGAGAGACATTACCTCGCCCTATGCAAACCTTCCTGACGGAGAATGGTGCTGACAGACTGAGCGAGATGTTGATGTATGCTGAGAGGTATGAGATGGCACATAAAGAAGTGTGTATAGGTGGGAAACCCAAGGCCCAGGGCCAAGGGAAAAATAATGGTAATGGTCATAAAACCCATCCAAATGAATCCCCTAAAAAGAATTCATCCCAAGCACAACCCCAGAACCCCTCAAAAGTTCAGGGAACACAATATAGACAACCCTTTAATGGGCCTAAAAAGCCTTACTGTCATATTTGTAAGAATAATAACCACTGGACTAAGGAATGTAAATCCAAACAGTCAGGGAATTTACAAGTATCAGCTTTGTTGTCTACTGTAGTACCTTCTACTCAGGAACAATTGTACAATGGTTCCAATAGGCCTCCTGTGGTAGAGAGGGTCTGGGCTAATGGATATTCTCTAAATTGTCTGTATGATAGTGGTTTGTCATACGGCTGTGTGGTGAGGCCAGAGTTTGTAAAACCTGATCAGTATACTGGCAGATTCATAGAGCTCCAATGTGCCACATTGGATGCTAAACCTTTAAACTTGCCTATTGCTAAGATTAAGGTCCGTTCAAAGTATGTCTCGGGGGTAATTGAGGCTGCAGTGCTTGAACACTGTACCTTTGATTTAATTCTTGGCGCTACTTATGTATTTTTAGCAGAGCCGAAGAAACCTTCAGAGCATCTTGCTGCGGTGACCACCCGAGCACAACATAAAAGTGCCTTAGAGGATTCTCCTCATGTAAATCCTCTTCCTGAGGAAATTAAGGTGGCCCAAAGTAGTGACCCAACCCTTAAGGCCTGTTTTAAAAAGTTAACTGCAAGTCACAATCCCCCTTTGAAGAAAGAATTCTTCATGAAAGGTAAGTTGCTTTACAGATGGGCAAGTGACAAGTATACAGAGCACAGTCAACTTGTAGTACCCAAAACATATAGACAGCAGATTCTCCAGATGGGGCACACGATAGCCTATAGTGCCCATATGGGAATTCATGCAACGACACAACGCATTGCCTGTCATTACTTTTGGCCAGGTATGTCAGCAGATATCATGCGTTATGTCAAATCCTGTCCGGAGTGCCAGAAGGTAGCTCCCAAAGGCAGGAATGCACCAGTCGGACTGGGGGAAACCCCTGTCACCTCCACACCTTTTGAAAGGGTGGCGGTCGATTTGGTTGGACCACTTCCTCTCACAAAGAAGAAGAATGCTTACATATTGACCTTGGTCGACTGTTGTTCAGGTTATCCGGAGGCTGTTGCACTTCGGAGGATTGACAGTAAGACTGTGGCAGAGGCATTGATGAGCATTTTCACCAGAGTGGGATTCCCTTCGCAGATACTGACAGACAATGGATCTCAGTTTAAAGGGAAACTAATGGAGGAAGTGTTTCAGATAATCAAGTCTCAACACATTTGCACCAGTCCATACCGACCCCAAGCGAACGGCCAGAATGAGCGGTTCAATGGAACGTTGGTATCGCTTCTGAGAAGATTAACCCAGGAAAAGCCAGAGAGGTGGGACGAGTATCTGTCTGCAGCACTATTCGCCTACCGGGAAGTACCCAATGCCTCTACTGGATTTCCACCTGCGACCTTGGTGTTCGGAAGACCCATTTCTGGACCCTTGGCCATTCTCAGGAAGACATGGACAGACGAGGGGGCAGATGATTCCTTGAAAACCATATCACAGTATGTGCAGGAACTCAAGGAAAGGTTAAAGCTAGGGTGGGACCTGGCCAAAGAGAACTTGATTCGTGCACGTAAGAGGTACGCTGCACATTTCAACCGGAAGACGAAGGAACGATGTCTTGAGGTTGGAGATAGGGTGCTTTTGCTGCTACCATCAGGGAAGTCTAAGTTAGAGTTAGCTTGGGGAGGCCCTTATACGGTGGTAGAGAAGATATCCAGGATCCATTATAAGATCAACATTAAAGGTAAGTCAAAGGTCTATCACATTAATCTCCTCCGGAAATACAACGAGAGAGAGGTAAGTGACACACCGACCCTCTTGACACTTTCTGTAGCTATGGAGGTGGAAGGTGGAGAAGCCACAGCTGTGGAATATCCTCTTCACCCCAGGGAGACCTATAAAGATGTAGAGGTTAACCCAACTCTCTCTGTCTCTCAGAAACAAGCTATAGGGCAACTCTTGTCAGAGTACGATTCTGTCCTGACAGAGAAGCCAGGGCGCACTTCATTAATGGAGTATGATATGACATTGGTTACTGATGAGCCTATTCGTCAACGCCCTTTTCAGATCCCTTTCTCTAAAGAGGAAGCAGTAAGAAAGGAGATCGAATATCTACTTAAGGAAGGTGTGATTTCACCCTCAGAGTCCCCTTACAGTGCTAATGTGGTTCTCTTGAGGAAACCTTCAGGTGAGCATCGTCTGTGCATAGACTACAGACAACTGAACAGGGTAACGGAATTTCTTCCGGAGCCCCTTCCTGATCAGAGTCATCTGTTTGCCCGGCTCAATAAGGCCAAGTTTTTTTTTCCAAAATTGACCTGAGCAAAGGGTACTATCAGATCCCTGTCAGGAAAGAGGTGCGTAAATATTTAGCTTTTAGCACTTCAGATGCCCATTATGAATTTAACGTCCTTCCTTTTGGAACTTGCAATGCTCCGGGGGCCTTCACCAGAATGATGAGACTGCTTTTAAACCCCTTGGGGGACCCCTCTATCTCCAATTTTATGGACGATATTCTGGTGGCTTCCGAGACCTTCGAGGAGCACTTAGTTTCGTTGCAAAAACTCTTACAGAGGTTGAAAGAGACAGGTCTGACTGCCCGACCTACCAAATGCAAATTGGCTTGGCGGGACTTGGAGTTTCTGGGGCACACGGTTTTTTTGAAGGAACCATTAGCCCAGAACCCAAGAACATTGAGAAGCTTAAGAAAGCTCCTAGACCTACAACGAAAAAGGAAGTCCGTTCCTTTGTATCCCTGTGCGGATATTATCAAAAGTTCATTCAGAACTTCAACTCTATAGCGGCACCTTTAACAGATGCCACCAAAAAAGATCGTCCTGAGAAGGTATGTTTGGACCCCTGAGTGTGAAGACGCTTACCGCACTCTGAAAGAGAAATTGACTTCATCCCCAGTGCTACAACTTCCGGACTTATCTAAGCCCTTTGTTTTGCGCACTGATGCGAGTGGGGTGGGAATTGGGGCCACAATCCTTCAGACAGGATTACAGGATTCTGAGACTCTCTTTCCTGTGGCATATGCCAGCAGAAAGCTCAACCAGGCTGAACGACGTTACTCCTGTATTGAGCGAGAGTGTCTTGCTTTGGTTTGGAGCGTACAGCGGTTCCAACCTTATTTATATGGTGTACAATTCACGGTACAAACTGACCACCAACCCCTCGTATTCTTGGCATCTTCTACCCATTTGAATCCAAGATTGATGAGGTGGTCTTTGCTACTGCAACCCTATTCGTTTACTGTGGAATATATTCCTGGTAATCAGAATGTGGGAGCACACTTCTTGAGCCGCCACCCCTTGTCTGATAATTCACAGACTGGAGGTGATGAGCAAGCTGAAAGTAGTGAGTCCATAGATGTGTAGATGGCTGATCATTGTTCATTCGCGTAGTACGCTCTTCCCTTTAGGGGTACTGTCGTGAAATGATAGCCATTACGCATCTGTCTGTAAGGCTGATAACCTGTCTTACCTGTAATCTGCACAAAATTCAAACTTGGACTCGCCCAGAAATATATAGTTCCTTATATCTCTATATATAGGCCTTTATTGGACAACATTATTATGTCTACACTTTCTGGTTGCTTTAACTAAACTCCATTTTTAAATGTATATCTCTTGGAGATATATTAAGGGAGTTATTTGAGGTTTCTTGGAAACCGATTTACTCCTTGCCCAAGTATACAAGGGACTTCTTTTGTTACCAACGCCTGAAGTGTCTAAGTGACGCTATTCTCCTTGCCAGCTTCTCAAGCGTCCAGATGTGTTAATCTGTGCCTGTATAAATTTCACTTTTCAAGGCAATCTGGAATGTCTCAGTTTTTACATATGCTTGGGTAAGTTAATTATAGTTTACGAGTACCTAGAATGATGTCTGTAAAGTAGTCACTGCTGTAGAGAAATCAGTATCGGCTGTGTGATCCCACTTAGTTCGACCGTTCTTGATCGCTAGAGAAGCGGATTCGAACGTAGATCTTCCACTGTACAGACTAAATAGCTTATGCCCTCAATAAACCACCCATACTGATAAAACTTAATACCCTTACAAGTATGTACGTTTTAAAAACTAACTAGAGAGAATCTGTACATACGAAATGGGGACAGAATTGGGTCAGGGCTTTGTTAATCAAAGTATGTGTGTGTTTGACCCAGATCAATGAGTGGTAAGACGGGCGGTTGGGAAAGCTAGTGAATGCAGGTACTGACAGTAAATATTGGTGTCTGTGTGCAGAGTGAGGGGGAGAGAGAGAGTGATATATGTGTTAGACCACTTTATCTATCTCCACTGTATATCTGACTTGCCTTCTCTTGCACTAAACAGACAGATAAATATAGGAGACTTATGTCTTTTGGTCTGGAGAGGCAATCTGAGGAATGAAACAGGAGAGCAGGGGGGAGTCAGCAGATGGGGGTTGATGACTGATGCTTGCTCTGTCTTTCCTGTCAAGATGTTACCCTCTTGGTGATGACTAATGTTGAGTTATTTTCTTGACAGGATGTATCTTTTTCTGAAGAGCTGGCAGAAGATTCACAGTCCAACCAACATCCACCAACCATCAAACCACCAGAAACAAAACACTGTTACCCACCAGCTAACACCTGTGAAGGTTCCTGACATCTCCAACATGTGGGAGATGGTACCTCAAACAGCTACCAGTGCTAGAGCTTAGTGTGGCTCAAAGACATTGTGTGTCCTTACTGGTGATAGAGACTTGCTAAATACCGGTACAGTTGCTGTGTCCTCTATGGTGAAGTACTCTTTCACTACCTGATCCAGTTGAGCAGAATTACCAGAGTCAAAGACAGTCGAATCATCAGGAGCTGAGGGAGGCATCATAGACAGAAAGAGGCTAAGTGCAGTTTGATGCCTTATGTGCTTTATTCCTCACAGCTCCTATGTTTCCCAATGATGACATATAGTCACCTCCAGGACCGGCTGTCTGCCTAGTTTCCTTTGTGATCTAGACATTATATGCTGAGATCTAGCACTGGATATCTGGCAATTCACTTCAATTTTTTATATACAGATATTATACTGATTACATGCATTCATTTTCATGGCTGACTTAGGTGTTCTCTATGTCACCTTTTTAAGTGTTTAGCAGTTGTGTATGTATGTATCTTCATTATATGTGTTAACATGGTTATGATAATGAACTATCATAACCTGGGGGCTTTCTTTAGTAAGTAGTGGGGGTGTCCAGCCAAGTGTGCCTAGAAATATTGTATTTATATACTGATATATTTTAGTTGATCGTATATTGGCCACGGGGAATCCCTTAGACCAATACGAGCCAAACGACTCAACATAATTATCTCTGAGTGCTGTTGGTTCTGAAGGAGGAATCCTTACATTAGGCACGTGACAGGAGTGATATGTGACAGCTGGATTTTCCAATACGTCAAACTGCAGTCTATAATATCCACTATATGTAGCCGTGTTGTCACGTTCGTTATTATGCAGCAACACAAACTCTTTTAGGGGGAGACCGCGGGTTTCAGCGTGTTTGCTAACATGTCACCATAACGAGCACTAGACACAGTTTCACAACTTTCCTGGAAATACGTCAACAAAGGGTCATTAGTATTATAAGAAAACAAGCTAGAATACAAGGAACAGGTTCCCAGGCAGACAGCTTCCACTTCTGACTACTGACGTAGCCAAAGTACATCGACCTGAGAGGCCAGGAATCAACTATAAAAACATAACATAACCCTCGACCCATTGTGGTCGTGGAGGTAGTTTGATGGATGCACTAGCACATAAAACCTGCCAGCTTTCTCTGTCTTCAGCTTTTTGAATAAATGTATAATAACTATGTCCTTGTCCATTTCTTGATTTTGTCATTCGAGGTTCTTCTTTGCCCTCTTCTTCTTCAACTACCCCATCCCCAATGTTCCTTGAAGCACAGTCTTTGCAATTGATTCATGTCTAACCAAATGGCCGAACCAAGCTAGCTTGCGACGTTTCAACACTGCCAAAAGAGGCTTCTGATGTCCGTCAAATTTGTATATTTTTCCTCTGACGTATTTATTAGTTTTGTGTTCTAAATAATTAATTTATAAAAGGTGTATATAGCATTTACATTCGAAAGCCTGAATTCCCCTTCCATTTCCAATGTGAGAGTCTAACTCTCACATCAGTATTCGAAAACAGACAATATCACTTATTTGTTTACATCAACCCTAACAGGAATGAACTATCTACAAACAATAAATCCTTTACAGGAAGCCGACACATCAGCCCCAGCATGTTTTGGATGTTTGTGATTTCACTAGACAATTTTACACTCATTAGTTTTTCTATTGCTTACTCAACGGTTGACTCTCGATGCTAAAGCCGAAACCACAAGAAGGTATTCTTCTGCCAAATCGCTCACAGCTGGGATCGAAGCTCGCACCTCAGAGTTAAAGAGCAAGTTTACAATGCCTAAGCAACTAACGTTAACATACACGCAAAGCCAGATCGGAAAACAATGGAGGTGCATGCAGAACCCATCCTGGAACAACGCCTGTATCCAGAAGCTGACCAACAGGACGTGAAGATTCTGTCGATGAGTTCAGCACCAGAGCGTCATGTGTCGCTGTGCATTTATGGAAAGCCTCTTTGGATGGCGGTTAATGCCCATGTTCTGTCCCTTGCCTTTTCTTGGGGACCGACCAGTCATCGCGTGAATGTCCTTGGACTGTTCTGTCTCATTTAGTAGGGGGACAAACGGGATAAAGAAGACACACCCCAACTAAGGTTACGTCATGTCCTACAAAAAAAATGGCTACAGTCTTCTTTGAGATAGGATCGACGTTTTCCTTCGAAGTCGGAGTATATATTCCCGAAAGGCAATGTGCAACATAGCGCACAAAAATATCCAGTAAAACGGATAAACACACAAAAAAGCATGTCCTGACACAAAGCCGAAGTCCAAATGGACGAATAACCATGATAATTGGCAGGAGGTCACACATGGTGAACACGACGACGACGAGAAAACGACGACAAAGAAGAAGAAGAAGAAGAAGAAGAAGAAGAAGAAGAAGAAGAAGAAGAAGAAGAAGAAGAAGAAGAAGAAGTGATAAGAGAAGAAGAAGAAGACGAGAATAAAGAAGAAAGACGAAGAAAGAAGAAAGAAGAAGACAAGAAGAAGAAAGAAGAAGAAGAAGAAGAAGAAGAAGAAGAAGAAGAAGAAGAAGAAGAAGAAGAAGAAGAAGAAGAAGAAGAAGAAGAAGAAGAAGAAGAAGAAGAAGAACAAGAAGACATGACCACACAGCTGTCGAGCTTTTTGCAGTAGAGAGATATGATCGATTCGCGTGTGTAAACGCTAGAAGATAACGGTTTCAATGGAGAAGGTATCGCATTTTACTTTTTCGTCGCGTCGCTGTTGGGATTATACGTGCGCAGCTAGAATCGTAGTACAGAACTAGTAACTGGTAGCTTTTACACTTTGCAGTTTCTTCATCAGTGGCGTAAGTATGCGACGAGTGCTCTTTTCGTTATATTCAGGGCGTCTTTTTATTTTTAATAAATAGTAAACAGTAAGGAAAATTATGGAATCTTTAATTTTTTTTTTTCTCAACTAGAAAGTGTAAGCGGCGTTTACAACCGATACATGCACGCTTCGCGCTTATCGTCTGTCTCGTTATCAGGAGGATGTTGTTCAGTTTTGAGACTCAGATCTTCCGTCTGCCAGTTAAGCGTTTTGGAGATTTTTGGAAGTGCTGGAGCTACAGAGTTCATGCTTTGTGCACTGCATTTTTGTGACAAGCCACTCTGTGGAGCGAGCCTGAGCTATATGGGGTAAAACTCGGAGCAATGAAGTCAATATGCTGGACTATACGCACTATGTATAATAATTATGTGCTGGCCTTTAGGAGACTGGTGGGCTGTGTTATGGTTTACAGTCCGGTTGTAATATGTGGCCCTCCTGGCCAGACACCTCCTGATTAGTCACCTCTTGCGACAGGATTGTTTGGGGTTTGTAGCTCTTTTTTGTGTTCCCCCAACACTGAGGTGCTGGAACCTTCGCGGGGATCAAATTCTACTAAAAAGTTTGTGTAAGAGAGAGAGAGAGAGAGAGAGAGAGAGAGAGAGAGAGAGAGAGAGAGAGAGAGAGAGAGAGAGAGAGAGAGAGAGAGAGAGAGAGAGAGAGAGAGAGAGAGAGAGAGAGAGAGAGAGAGAGAGAGTTAAAACAAACACAAAACATAAGTAATTGTAACTAGAAGGAAGATAAAACCCCAAAAATGCAACGCCAAAGTAAAAAAACATTTTACTTGTAGTAAGTGAGACTTATAGAACCTAGTTGAAAGACAGTAGGACACATTAGACAACATTACAATTGCGAGTTACAGTTTTCATTTCCCTCCAAATGACGACTACACCTCGCTGTGGGAACTTTATGAGTACAGACTAATAGATGTCTACTTTTATATTATGTACTCAAAACTCAAGTTCTGGAACACGACTAAAATCCAGGGCTTTCATCTGGAGTTTATAGCAGGTAAAAGCTAAGAAATAAAAGGTTAAAAGTTAAACAAGTTTAATGTGCTAAAGGAAGTTTACTGAGAAAGAGAACTAATTATCAACATTTGAAAGACAATCTCAATTATGTGGTTACACTGGAGGAACAAAACACTTTAGAGAGGAAGATGGAGACCAACAGAGAAAACTCCGAATTGGCAATCTGGCATCTTGGCAAGGAGGATCACCATTGTTAAAAGACATAACACGCTTTTAAACACTACTTGAAGGAAAAGTCGAGGGCAAGACAGCAGAAGGTAGACAACGCTGCCAGTGGGAGGACAACATCAAGAATAGGACGAACAGCTGTCTGACAGCAAGCGTGTAGGAAATCAATTGCAACCATTCTTCAGTGTGGAGAGTACCTAATTTGATTGATGACACTACAGTAGACAGACTGCTGCTGAAGGACATGACTGCCAATCTGCCTAATACTGACTTTATTATACCGCTTGTGCGGTGTAAGCAGGGGGTGCTTGAGCCTGAAGATTTACGGCCGCATAGCTATCGACATGACTACCAACATCATACGGTGTGGTCTTTAAGAACAAGAAAATTGATGATGATGATGATATTGACGCTGATTATGCTTATGATGATGATGATGATGATGATGATGTTACAGTAATATCAAAGGGCCCCTTTCACACCAGTGGCCCATCGGAAGCACGATGCTAGACTTACCTCTGTACATTGTAGGGTTGATGGGTAACATCGCGTAGTATTAACAATAACAGTAATAATAATAATAATAATAATAAAAATAATAATAATAATAATAATAATAAAGAAAAAAAAGAAGAAGAAGAACAACAACAACAACAACACGAACAAGAACACGAACAAGAAGAAGAACAAGAACAAGAAGAAGAACGAGAACGAGAACGAGAAGAAGAAGAAGAATAAGAATAAGAAGAAGAAGAAGAAGAAGAAGAAGAAGAAGAAGAAGAAGAAGAAGAAGAAGAAGAAGAAGAAGAAGAAGAAGAAGAAGAAGAAGAAGAGAAACATATGAGTAGAGAAAGAAAAAGAAAAAGAAAGAAGAGGAGGGTCAGAGTGAAGAGGGTTGGGAAGAGCAAAAAGAAGTCTGCGAGTAGGAGGTGGATGTAGTAGTCACATCTGCCACAAGCATAAAACACTTTAAAGCACCGGGGTCCGACAGTATACCTGGGGATGTAAATGGTTGTGATATTACATGGCAGCAACAACAACAAAAAAGTTAGTTGCGCATGATTTACAGGACGTTACAGAACCTAGGCCAGAATTTTTTGGCTGTTGTTGTTTTTCTAGTGGTTTTTTCGTCTAGCAGTTTATTACATGGCAACTTGAGCAAATATCATAGATCTATATTGAGCGATAAGAAGCTTGGAGGGATTATATCAAACATCTGCAGATCGATTTCCACTATAATGCATAATAAAAAATTAATTGCTGCAAGCAATGTAATGCGAATAAAAAAAAATAAAAAAAAAACATTAGTTTAATGAGCCATGTAACCGAAGGATACAAAAAATGATCTCATTATAACTGAAAAGATAAGAAATTAAATTAGATCATTAATTTTTGTAATCCATTCAGATCACGATACAATGGTATTTTTTAAAAAACTCTTTTAGTTGTTAAGAAAGGAGCGGCAAGCCGACTGGGTAGAGTGCTGCACTCATGCCAGAATTCCTCGCCGGTAATGGAAGAATATTTTTTTTCTGTCAAGGGCCAAAGGCAGTATGTTGAAAAAAAAAGGTAATGTCAGCATGTTAGAAAATGGGTAAAAACAGACAATAAAATACTGTATGCTAGAAAATGAGTAAATACAGAGAGTAGGAGACAGAATGATAGAAAAGAAATGATAAATACAGACAGTAAAGACATTATGTTGAGAAATGGGTAAATACAGACACTATGTTTAAATATTGGTAAATACACACGTAAAAGCCAATATATTGGGACATGGGTAAATAGAGACAGTAAAAGACAGTATGTAGGATAATGAATAAATACAGACAGTAAAAGACTTCTTCGTTTCTTTCTTCTTCTTCTTCTTCTTCTTCTTCTTCTTCTTCTTCTTCTTCTTCTTCTTCTTCTTCTTCTTCTTCTTCTTCTTCTTCTTCTCTTACTCCTCCTCCTCTAGTCCTCTGTTTTTCAGTGCAAGGTTTTGAGGAGGCATCGGGTGCGAGCCTGGAAGTGTGCAACGTAGATGCTGGTACTTACGGCCTCGGACAGTTCTTCTATCACGGTATGCGTGGTCGACCTCAAGGCTTGCGTCCATTTTGTCTGTGACAGGACTCACGGTGGTGTCTCTTGGTGAAATTTAGTATCGATTCCGTCCCAACTTTTTTCCATTTATCTTCATTTCTGATTCTGTCTCCACTAGTTTTAACTAGGATTCGTCGCAGATATTTCCATTCTGTTGTTTAGATTTTTCAGTCGAACGTCTCTTCTTATTGTTCATTCGGGCAAGATTAAATCTACTGCTGGCTTTCTAGTGATTAGTTCTCTGTTTACAATTAAATTCCGTAGATTTGCATTGTTTTGCTTTAAGAATACTTGGGGGAAAAAAACATACATTATATTTTTCAGTTTAAATCTCAATTGGCAGTGTTAAATGTACGATATGGCAACTCACTCCGACAAAAAGAAAGCTGTCATAATGCGATAAATCGGAGGACGAGGACAATGTGCATATTTGCCAGTGGTCTCAGAAATCAAGATGAAAATTCAAAAGTGTTCATTTGCTAAGGGAGTATTGCTGACACCTGGCTCAGAGACCTAAAACTTCAGAAAATGGAAATTCAACCTGTGGATGTTATTCATGCTGTAAAGAAATGATTACCTTAACAGACACAAATATGGCAACTACAAAGCATGCTTGTCCCTTTCTCACGTTTAGGTTATGTTATAGATGATGATTTTTTGTATGTAAAGAGCATAAAGAGTTGCTATGTCTGTAAATTGTATCAATTTTTCAGTTTATGAAAACAAAACAATGTGAGGCATTATTACATTCTAAAAACTCCACGTAACTCTTAATAACTCACCTCAACTGACAAAGCTGACTTGCAAAAACAATCAATTCTTCATCACTTAATCTGCAAAGGTTGCTTCAGTTTTTACAGTAATTCGGACTGTATTATATACACCCAGCTACATCTATGCCATTCTGTACGCCAGTTACAATAGTGGTAAATCAACATAGCTTTATTCAGTTCTGCTTGTGCGGTAATTTATTTCTTCCTTTTCCGTTTTTGCATTTTTTTTTTTAAAACTGCGTCTTGCAAATTATACTTTGGTTAACAGACAGGCTATGATTTCTTCACCCAATATTTGATAATAAACCTCTAATTAATCGCCTTTTTATGGAGCCATAACCGCCCGTTGTACCCCTCCCCGTCCCCCCCCCCCCTTTTTTTTTTTGCCGCTGCTGAAATAGTGCTCTATATCAACATCAGGAGCACAATTTCACACATTTTTTATTCGTACCCATTCCAACAATACTGAAATTTCTCACTGTTAGAAAACCTACAACCACATTTTCAGTAAGACTTGTTTTTAATGAGTTTTCAATTAAATTCTAGAAAAATCGATTTAACACATTTGTACCATTTGTACACAAGAAGAAATCGCCCACTCTACATCGATCTGTGAGTTTCGCTCAACACTTAAGGTTTGTCTTGTTGAAAGTTCATCAGCCATAACGTAATCATTGAAATACCATGGTGGCCAGATTTTATTTCATATCATGGCCAAAAGTAAAATTGACAACAGCGAGTGCATTGCTTCAGTCGACAGGAAATGTGCTAATGATTTATGGGGAATTAACAGGTAGGTAATAAGTTCACTCTTATGTTTTCCAAATTGGTTTGGAAAAAGCTGCTTTTAGCTGATTTGTATGATTATATACCAGCAGTCGTGTACGCTTTACAACTCAAAAGAAACGTCTCGCGTGTGATTGCTAGATAATGACAAATTCGCATTTTTAGAAACACACTGATTGTTTTTGCTCTTATATCTGCCAATACTGCCTGTATCTTGCGGTGACGGTCTAATGATTTAGGGCCGGATGGCTAGGCCAGTTGCTAAAGAATGTGCAGGTCAGGATTTATCTTGCGGCCTTTTTAAACGGGAAAACAAATACATACCATTACTGAAGATTCGAACCTGGGTTTCCACCATGACAGCCTAGCGTCCTTAACAGTTCGACCAGCTGTTTGATTTTTACAAATTGAGTTCTGTTGTTTGATTTTTACAAATTGAGTGCTGTTGTTTGATTTTTACAAATTGAGTGCTGTTGTTTGATTTTTACAAATTGAATGCTGTTGTTTGATTTTTACAAATTCAGTGCTGTTGTTTGATTTTTACAAATTGAATGCTGTTGTTTGATTTTTACAAATTGAGTGCTGTTGTTTGATTTTTACAAATTGAATGCTGTTGTTTGATTTTTACAAATTGAGTGCTGTTGTTTGATTTTTACAAATTGAGTGCTGTTGTTTGATTTTTACAAATTGAGTGCTGTTGTTTGATTTTTACAAATTGAGTGCTGTTGTTTGATTTTTACAAATTGAGTGCTGTTGTTTGATTTTTACAAATTGAGTGCTGTTGGTTGATTTTTACAAATTGAGTGCTGTTGTTTGATTTTTACAAATTGAGTGCTGTTGTTTGATTTTTACAAATTGAGTGCTGTTGGTTGATTTTTACAAATTGAGTGCTGTTGGTTGATTTTTACAAATTAAGTGCTGTTGTTTGATTTTTACAAATTGAGTGCTGTTGTTTGATTTTTACAAATTGAGTGCTGTTGTTTGATTTTTACAAATTGAGTGCTGCTGTTTGATTTTTACAAATTTAGTGATTATTCTTCATTTTTTCATCCTTTTAACTATTGATTTTCAAATGAGAATACCAAAGGCTCCTAAAGTCTGCTGTTCAACGAATACCTTACCCTGTTCCAAACATTTGTTTTGGATTGGAATGCCAGCGGATCACACCTGGGATCTATCTGCTGCATGTAGAGAACATGTGGGTAGCACATGTTCAGAATGTTGTGGTATCTGTCCTCATGGATAACATTCTGAATTCTCCATCTGCAGCCAGTCTGATTTAGCACAGATCTGAACTTGTTGAACTACTTAGTGATTCGATAGCTTAGAATTAGAAAGTGCAAGAATTAGATTGTGCGTGATTTAGATAGTACAAGGACATATGATACATGAATTAGATGGTGCAAGAATTCAATAGTGCAGGAATTACATAGTGAAAGAATTCGTTAGTTAAAGAATTCGATGCTTCACTGTCTGCCCGATGGTCTTGAGTTCAAATTAGAATTTGGGCAGATTTTCCCCTAAATGGCTTGGGCTTTCAGCTTGAAATAAAATGTATCAGAGGAATAATGGGAAGTAAAGACGGCTGGAATGATTCCCACCGAATACCGACTGCTCTATACTGGGTGTCCTTAAAGACGGAACACATAGAAAATAAAGAGCAAACATGCTAACACTGACGACATGATGACTTCATTACACGAGTTCTCGTGAATTTTGCTTAGCGCATCAATCTTTGAATCGAAAATGATGGAAGCCATGTTGTAGCAATTATTTACCATTCCGAATCAATCAAATGTTAATCCAATCCTCTGAGCTCAATATAAAAATGACGTAATAAGGCTTCTTTTTCCCCCTTTACTATTTCTCGCTATAGTTCCTGTATAGAACAGAAAGATACTGGAAACCATGATACGAATCTTGTGCAATATGTTTACACCTGTAACATCTTACCTGATTTAAATGTCTGCCAGTGTCTGTCTGCCGATTGCCAAAGTCTAACACCTGTCTGAAAACCAACGGTAAGCTTGTCACTCAGGTCGTGAAAGCAGACGGCTAATTTGCTACCGCAGTGACACATACAAGGTCTGACAATTAAGTAATTAGACTAATTCCATAAAATTTGAAATAGTCAACAGTTAAAGATATAACCTGTATTTTATTCAAAGTAAGCCCCTTGTGCATTGATACAGTGAGTAGCACGATCCAACAAATATTGAACGAACTCTGTAGTTCTTCTGTTGCCATGGCCCTTAAAGTCGATGTTACGACCCTTTTGAAGTCATAAAAATCGTCAGGAAGCGCCCCTCAATTGTAACTTTAAATTTGAAAATAGAAAATAATCACAGGGAGACATATCTGGGGAATCGGGTGGGTGATTGAGAACACACACATATTTTGGAGCCAAAAATTCCTGCTTTGATGATGTCTCGTACCTCTCTATTAACACCAGATTCATCTGCCATGTTTTGTATACGTTCTACGACTTTTGCAATGAAATGATTATTACAAACAGAAATTGGGCGTCCAGTCTAGTTGCAGTAGTAATAATTTCTACACCACTTTTGAATCGTGAATACCACCTAAAAATATGTGCACCAGATAAACAATTATCCCCATAAAATTGTCTCATCAATTCGACTGTCTCAATGTCGCTTTTAATGAGTTTTAAACATAATTTAATGTTAGCTTTTTGCTCCATGCTGATTTCGTAACAATGCACATCTAAGCAGGTCAGTAAAATGGCGGCTTGTTCGTCGCCTGCTTACCAGGCGGCGATGCAAAATTGCCAAATCATAGATAAAGGTTGCCTCTTTGGATTTCATGCTTTGCCTCATAGATGGTAATATTGTTTTTAGCCGTAATAAAATTAGTCTCATTACTTAATTGTCGGACCTTGTATATTTAACACCAAATCTCATATTACCTGTTTCAAAGTAACCTATTTATCTTGTTCCTGTCTCTTTAAATTTAGCAGGAGAACCGGGGTCTGGCGTCATAAACTAGGCCGGCCAGCTCTCTGACATTGTTTAGGATATCGCGCCGAAACAATATGCGACTAGGGACCATCCTAGTGATGATCGGTAGCTACTCCTGCTGCGATTGCTCCCATGTGGAGTTTGTCTTATTCTTATTGGCTGTTGGTCTGGACAAGAGTCACAAGGTTGACAGACTGCAGGGTAGAAGACAGCAGAGACCTACCCACAGAAAAGGTTGTGGGAGGGGGCATGGCTGCAACCAGACACGCCAAATGTTTAAGAGATCTTGTCCGTAAGATTGCTGGATTCTCTCCTTGTGAGAAAAGATGACAAGAGTTATTGAAAGTCCAGACGGATAAGCAGGCACTGAAATTCTGCACACACAAAAGAGGTTGAGCACCGACATCGGGATCAAAAAGAAGATTCGGAAAGCACATCCGGACAGGAAACACCCGCAACACCAACAGCAGCGGCAGCAGAAACAGTCTGATTTAAAGTAGGCAATAAACTGTTTTTTTTTAAACAAAATTGGACCTTGCTTTTGCATACCAAGGCAAAATTGTTACTATTTTCTGGTAAACATTATGACAACGAAGCAATCATGAAGCCTTCCCCTTCTTATAATCTCCCTTCTGTGTCATTTTTTTTTTTTTAATCAAATTGCCTTCTTCCTGATTACTTTTTACCTCAGTTTTTCTTTCTTTTTTTTCCATTCCTTCTTTCTTCCCCTTCTCTTCTTTCTCCTCTTTTTTTTTCAAACTGCTGATTCTTATTATTATTATCGTCATCACCAGTATCACTATTAGGTTTATGTTTTCCCTTGACAAATTCCTAGTCTCTTATCTTCACAGCGAACATCAATAACTATGTATTACAGTCGACCAACAAAAGTATTTACAATTATACAATATACAAATTATGTGACAGATGTAGAGACACAGACAGATAAAATAACGTTTCCAAGCTCATATACTCCCCCAGGCCAACTTGCTTTTCTTTTCTAGTTTTCTCAAACTCTAATTAATATTCTAGATCATTTCTTGTGACGCATCTTCTGTTTTCTTCACTCTCTATTTTCGCCCTCTTCTACTGCACCGTTTTCTGATTCTGCTGTTAACATTATCAACCATGATGAGCATAGTCGAGATGCATTCCATATGAAATCGTCAACTCACAGTGTCTCGCCATGCACTCAAGTCGGTAGTGTCTCGCCATGTACTCAAGTCTGTATGTAGCTGGGCGATAGAACTATATTATTTCTAAATATGGAGGCAAATGAAACAGCCAACAGTTGTCAAAAACATAAACTTCCCTCAAATGAAAACAGTAAAGCTGCCTTCCCGTCATATTGACGAGAAGGGGTTGTCAAAAAGCTTGTTCTAATAACGTAATGAAGTAAAAATGATTTTTACAAATAATATCAATCACACGTCTAATTATGTGGTAGATGAAATCATTTTGGCAAACTGAATGACAACGATATAAGCCCACATTCTCAGTGAAAACACAAACATTGAACACCATGTGGCTGGTCATTGCCATGTCTCCTACTATCGCTCCAGCTTTGAAGCCCATTAAGATGGGTCATGATAGAGCAAATTGGAGTAATTGAAACAAATGTATTGTAATCTAGACAGGCAGTCTATTGTCGGTCCTAACTTGGAGATGTCCCGTCTTTAGTGTGATTGAATCGCGTGATGATTACTTCGGGGGACGTTTCTGGGAGTATGTGGCAGTAAAATGAGAAGGAGACATGGAAGTAACTGAAATGAGAGGCCCTTTATGGAAAAAAATATCGCTGGTTTTAAAACAGACAAATGCAATGTAAACGTTGTCCACAATTTTGAGGAAAAATACTCTTCTCATCTCTTCCTCTTCATTCACACTATAGCTTACTCTTTATGCTCTTCTTCTTCTTCTTCTTCTTCTTCTTCTTCTTCTTGTATGTTTGTATCTATGTATGTTTGTTTGTGTGTATGTATGCCTGTGTGTATGCCTTCTTCTGCATGTTCTTCTTTGTATTCTATGTCTTCTATATTCTGTATGTTGAAATGTTTGCATGCATGTATGTGTTCTGTGAGTGGGTGATCTCTTCTGTATGTTCGTGTTCTTCTATGCACTTCGTGGGTTTTTCTGCTTGCACTTTACAACTCATTCTTTTGTTCTTCTTTTCTAATATTCTTCTTCTTCTTCTTCTCTTCTTCTTCTCATATGATTCTTCTTCATGCTTCTTCTTAGTAAAAAATACAAACTGCTGTGCGAAAGATGGTTCTGACTGGAAGGGCCGAATGTAAGACGGGCCTTCGTGCCCAATTTGTGACCCTTCTTCTTCTTCTTCTTCGTTCGTTTCTTTCGTTCTTTCTCTTCTTCTTCTTCTTCTTATTCTCTTAATCTTCTTCTTCTTCGTCTTCTTTTCCTTCTTGCTGCTATTTCTGCATCTACTCCTCTGTCTTCTGCTGCTGCTGCTGCTGCTGCTGCTGCTGCTGCTGCTGCTGCTGCTGCTGCTGCTGCTACTACTACTATACTACTACTACTACTACTACTAGTTTAATACTCCTATTGCTGCTGTTGCTGCTTCTACTACTATCACTACTACTACTACTACTACAACTACAACTTCTACTACTACGACTAGTACTACTTCTTCTACTCCTATTGCTGCTGTTTCTGGTTCTTCTACTACTGCTGCTGCTACTACTACTGCTGTTTCTACTACTTCTACTAGTACTACTAGTACTACTAGTACTACTACTATTTCTTTATCCTCTCTTACTGTTGCTTCCATCCTCCTCCTCCATCTTCACATTCGTGTCTTCATCCTCTGTCTTCTTTAGATTGTCTAAAATGTTTTCGTCTGCTCCTTTTCTTTTATCTCTGACCATGCCCGAATCCCACTTCTCAACCTTTCCTTGACGTTTTGTTAGGAACACAGTTTGATTACTATCTATGCAGTGAATTTCAAATACGTAGTCAATATATATATATATATATATATATATTATATATATATATATATATATATATATATATATATATATATATATATATATATATATATATATATACGTCAAAGCCCAAACATCGATATACTCGACTAGTACCTTCTCCTCTTTCACTGACCCTAACTAAGCGTCTTCGGCTAAAAGTGCCTTAGTCCTCCTGCATGAATCTCTAAAAGAGGTTATCTGTGCCATGCAGGGACACTAGTTTCTACCGAGTGTCCATCCAAAGAAAATGCTGTTTATCAAGTGTACATACTATCTGATCGGCGTCTGTGGCTAAGGCGCTGCGAATGCGCTTTGTAATGTCGGGGTGCTGGGTTCGATCCCACCTGCAGGCAATTTGGCAGCAGATAGTCCTGCGTTGGTTTCGACAGTAGTATCTGTATCGAACGTTCAAACAGCAATGGCAAACTACTGAACATAACATCTACCTAGAAAACTATAACGGCCACACACAAAATATGATATTGTTGGTTCTGCACAGTCCTTTAAAGATACATAACTAACAACTCTGCTGTTATATATATATATATATATATATATATATATATATATATATATATATATATTATATATATACACACACAAACAATACAAACAGAGGTAATTAAGATCTATATATAATTACGTTACAGATGAAATCTTTCTGGCAGGATAAATAACACCGATATAAACAAACAGTCGCCGTGACAACTCACACATTGAACACGATCTTGATTGTCGAAGGCACTCGTCATGTTTTCCACTATCAGTCCCACAGTGAAATCCATTAAGACTGGCTGGGATAAAGCAAACTGGAGTAATTGGAACAAATGTCTTGTAATCTGCACGGACAATCTGTTTTGAGTTTGACCTTGAACATGTCTTTCTCTCTCAATGTGTTTGAATCACGTGATGGCACGGCTAAAATGACTGTGTTTATGATAGATACGGCAGAAGAAAGTGATGGGGATAGGATAGTAAAATGAGATATATCATTGTTGAATCATCTCTTTTCAAATTTCGGTATCGGTAGATTTGTGTGTGGCATTTGTTTTCGTATGGCAATATTCCAACTCTTCCGCTACAATGTTCGCTTGTTTTTCTTACTTGCCCTTTTGCATTTTTTATCTCCTTTTCTTTCTAACCGTATCCTCTTACTCCATCACCCATTTCCTTCATCTGTTTTTTTTTTTTCTTCTTCCCTTTAGTCTTCTTTTTCTTTGTCTTCCTCTTCTAAGTCGTGTTTTCTTGCCATACATTCCATGTTTTGTTCTCTTTCTTTTTTTTCCTCCTAGTTATTTGTGTCTCCTTTATATCTGTCTCTTCATAATCCTACTTTTAATCCGCCCTTATTGTCTTCTGTACAATCCGCTAAAACATTTTTTTTTCATTTTACGATACTTACAGTGAATAGCAAAGGCACTGCCTCATACAATAAAGCATTATTACTGAAAATAACAAAATCACATGTCAATTTCACAGATGCAATCATTTTGACAGATTAAATGATACCAGTTCAAGCCCAAATTCCCCAAAGCAATGCAAATATTAAACACGATTTTTCTGGTCAAAATCTCACTTGCTTTCTGCTATGAATCCCATGATGAAACCTATTAAGATTGCCGGGATAAAGCAAATTGTAGAAATTGGAATAAAAGTAGTGTAATCAGGACAGACAATCTGTTTACAGCACAAACATTCATCATAAGACTATACCTAAACCTTTCAAATAATGCCTCGGACTCTTTTACTTGTACAGTGGCTTAGGCGTTGCGAGTCCGACTCGTAAGCCAGCGTACCGCGATCGAAACTCCCTGCAGGCTGCGTGGATTTTTATCATGATACTAGCTGTACCCGGCCACGCGTTGCTGTGGCATAGTTTGGCTAAATGGAAATGAAAGAAAATAGAAAACGCACGTGTCTAATACAATCATTGTCTGCTCAGATATAAAGATAGTCTTCGATCCCCGCCCACCACCACAACTAAATCCACCTACTACTATCTCCCTCATCAAAGGTTTTTGGAAAAGAAAGACAGTGGAAATCGCACGTGTCTAATACAGTTAATGTCGCAATCATTCTCTGCACGGATATAGCGATAGTCTGGTTTTCCAACTTTAGAACACGCACCTTATAATTGTGTCTTTATATTAGTGGTCGTTTAAATGGTGTTATTAGCACAGTAACAAAAATGGTTATTTGGTTATCACATGCTAAAGCTGTTTGTATTTTTATAGGGGACGGAAGTAAAGCTACAACTGTACTTGTGAATAAAAAAGTAAGTCGTAAAAAATAGAAAAGCGGAGGTAGCGTTAGTAAAATATAGCCAAATTAGGCAATGAGAACTTGAAAATCAAGTGTAAAGCTCTTTAATTTCTCTTAAATTTAAGTTATTACCCCCTCCCCTCTTCCACCGACTACTGCTCTCTCACTCTTCGAAGGATTAGAAAATCACTAACTGGCGATATTTTGTTGTTGCTGTAACTGACATTGACATCCCTGTCCATCTGGACTAAAATAGGGAGCAGGAATTGTAAAAGGTAGTGAATAGGGCTAGTGTAATATTTACCACATCATCCTTCAAGTACCAGTACAACTACTAAAATAATGTCACTGCTATCTGTGTTACCATCGAAGTAGACAGAGAGTCGTGAGCCATAAGATTTGGTTCCGCATGGCTAGTGCTGTCGCCACAGACTGGTCAGGTTAGGATGTATAATTTCACTTGCCGAAAGAAGAACGCCATAACCTTACCGGCGGTCTTCACATGAGAGCACTATGGTGTAACAGCCCTTGTGTAACAACTATTACTGCTGCTGCTACTTTAAGTGGGTAAAGCAGTTACTGTGACTTAAAGCTCTCTCAGTTAATAGTTTGCCCCCCCCCCCCCCTTCCCCCCAAATTCACCGACAACTCTTTCCCTCATTGAAGTAGTTGGGAGGAAAAAAAAAAACACTTGAAAAGCAAAACGAACACAGGAAAAAAACACCATAATTAGGAAATGAACGCCATTGTAAACAACACAGCTTAAAATTCCAACACAGATGAAATAACTAAATCTAAATGAAAATAAATGAAAATCTATAAAATTTCAGCGTAACCATGCAATCTGAAAGTTTAAAAATGCATTCATAAGTATGCGAAATGGTCAAATTTAATTATAAAATGGTTTACCCATTTACTTTTTTTTTTTTTTTTTTTAATATTAAGGCAACATGGCTAGTGCTGTCACCACGACAGAGCAGATGAGGATATTATTTTAGTCCGGGGTTAAAAAAATTTAACGACTGCGGATTCGAACCCAGGTCTACCGCACATGAACCCAGTGTTCTAACCATTCGACCAAGCAGCCACTTAATCGGAACAACGAAAAGAGAACTCAACTATTAGACATGTGAGTCCCTACTACTGTGTCGCGATTAAAACATAATTCAAAACCGCAGGCAATTGTTTTCTCGTAGACAGATACTCCAGATATATTAATGAAATAGAAATCGCACGTGTCTAACACGGTTAATGTCGCAATCACTGTCTGCGCCGACGTCGAGATAGTCCTTGATTGCTCCCCCCCCCCCCTCCCCCATCGAAGGTTGTTTGAAAAAAAAAACAGAAAATAGAAATCGTTGTTTATATGGTTATTGTGGCAAATATAGAGATAGTCTTGTTTGCTGTACCACGACCTACTCTATGTATTAGTATTAGAGAAGGCGTTGGCTGCACGTACTCGCCGGCGAATGGTAAATACGGCGCATGCGCAATTACTAACGTGGCTATAATTAGAAATCACTAAAGTTATAAATATTAGTTGCGTATATTTTGGTATAAATTGTGGTCACCTATCTCTAACAGTGACAGGTTGAATTTCAAACCACGACAGTTCAAAATCCGGTATCACAACAAACATATCCTGAAAATTTCAGCTAAATCGGTCCAGTAGTTTCCGAGTCTATAGGGGTGAAACAAACACACAAACATTGATTTTTATATATATAGATGGGGCGTCGCAGGTCGACCCAGCCTAAAATGGGTACCAGGATTGGCTGTCCTGGGAAAGTAAAGACAACCGGCGTAATGCTGACCACATTACCCACCGAGTGCTAATGGTCTGTAAAAATATGGGCGCTCTTCCCATATGCACGATACGCCTAAAGGCGTGGGAAGGAATCTTAATTTTTTTTTTTAACTTGCTAAGTGGTCTCGATGTATGGTGTCCGCCTCGAGTGCTGGAGGTCACAGATTCAAGCCCCGGTGAAAGTGGGTATTTTTTCACGTGGAATTCTAGTAATCTCTCATGGTCTGTGGGTTGTAAGATCGGAGGCCCGTGTATTCCACGTAAACGAAAAATACTTTAAGAGTTGGAAATCCAAACGAGTAGCCTAGCAGTGTTGCCAGGGCCAAATTTGGAGTTAAAAATCTACCCAAAGTATTTCAGTATTCTCGCCAGTGCAACGGTGTCCGTGCGCTGGGCTAAGATTGTTCAGACTCAGTCTTGAGTTAGAAACAGAACTGAGCACTTATGGCTTATACCTGTGTGCCATGATGTTGATCCGTCGAATAAACATAAACTCTAAGACTGCTGGAAAATGTATCGTATTTCACGTAGAAGCAAAATAATAACACTACTATAGATGTAGAGTATTGTTTGAAAAAAAAAAATATTTTAAAAAATGAGACAAAAGAAATTTGCCAGCCACAAACATACAGACACCCCCCCCCCCCCCCCCCCCCCCCCCCACCCACACAAACACACACAGTGACTTTCCCACATGAAGTCTTTCTCTCTCGCACATAACAGGTTTTATTTTCTCACTCATAAGCTCTCTTTCTCTCTTTCTCTCTCTCTCTCTCTCTCTCCTCTCTCTCTCTCTCTCTCTCTCTTTCTCTCATCATTCCTTTCACACACACACACACATACACATACACACACGCACCTCGACACCAGTTGGAGCGAAGGTACTGGGTTCTAACTTTCACAGGGCAGATTTAAAAAAAAATGCACCTGAGGTAAGATGATAACCCTACTTGGAAAAGAAATGAGATCGCATTGATTTAGACCCCAAGCCATAAAGAAGACCGATTCGTCCATATTACCACAACCACTTGCCAACCACCTCTTACTTTCTTAGAATAAAACCATTGAAATGGTAATGTCTTTTAACAGAATGAGTGACTTTTAAACAACAATTTTTTAGATTAAAATCAGTGAATATTGTAATGTCTTATAACAGAATGAGTGGGGAAAAATAACTTCTTACAATAAAACCAGTGAAAATATTCATGTCTTATAACAGAATGAGTGTAACAGAAAAAACTTCTTAGAAAAAAATGAGTGAAAATATTAATAATAATTTGTTATAACAGAATAAATTGGGAAACAAACTTCTTAAAATAAAACCAATGAAAATATTATTTGTTTTAGAATAAAATATTATTCTATATATATAAAAATCAATGTTTGTGTGTTTGTTTATAGCCTATAGACTCGGAAACTACTGAACCGATTTAGCTGAAATTTTCAGGATATGTTTGTTTTGATACCTGATGTTCACCCATCATGGTTTAAAATTCAACCTGTCATTGTTAGAGATAGTTTGCGCCAATATAAGCAAAAATATTCGAAACCTATATTTAAATTGGATTGGATTTTTTACCCCACCAGGACATCACACAAGCGATAAACACCCGATGACACAAAGTGCCACCATGCGGATGAGGATCACCGTGGAGAGGTCCCAGAAACCGCGTTCAGACATTTGGCCATAATGATGACCTGCCTATATTGCGGCCCCTGGCAAAAGCCAGAGTGGGGCTTCAAATAACAAAAAATAACGTCCTAAGAAGGACGAAAAGTTAATACCACATCTATAAATATTTAAATTTTTAGTGACATCTAATTATAGCCACGTTACGTGCGACCGATTTACCGTGCATGCGCAGTAGTCACTCTATCGTCAACATCCGCCGGCTAAATTACAAGGAAAACGGCCATCGGTTTTTAGTTGTTTTATCTAGAAATATCTAAAAGGTAAGAGCATTTATTTAAGCAACATTAATCAGTATGTACATGTTTTTTTTTACTTCAAGCAAGTGTGCACCACTTCTTACATCCCGCAATGATAAATATATACACATTATCATTAATCATTATGATTATCTTTAATCATTAACTGTTATCTTTCTTTCTCATACTCATTACAACAGTTTTGGTTGGCTTTCTTCTGTTGTTATTCAAAAGAATTATATAAATTTACATGACATTCCGCCTCAGGTCAGTGTTAGAATCTAGAAATATCTCAACAGGTGAGCGCTTTTATTTCAGTGACATGAATAATTATGTACATTTTTTAAACTTCAAATACATGTGTGGACCACTCCTTAAATCCCACAATGATAAATGTATGCACATTATCTGTTGGCTTTCTCATATTGTCTTTTATACCGCCTTTTCTTACTATTTGCTGCCCAGTTTCTATGCATTTCGTCTTGAGTCAAAATAGATTGTTATCTCATGCTCATACTTTCATTTATTTCAGCGATAGTTAAAGTCATATTTCATTGAGTGCGTGAGGACGAACAAGCTATTGATGATCAGCGCTCACAAAATTTGCAGTTATGCTTCCCAAACGACAAGCGATTGGCCTATCTACACCTAAAACACACACAAGAAGGGCATTAATTGCTTCAGAAACAGACGAGCAGCGTGAGGTAAGACTGGAAACCATTCGAGTGCGCACTGCTGAAGCCCGTTCATCTCAATCAGACCAGCAACGGAAAGCAAGACTCGAAAACGTTCGAGTGCGCACTGCTGAAGCCAGATCGTCCCAGTCAGACGAGCATCGAGAAGCAAGACTGGAAACCAATAGAGTACTCATTGCTCAAGTCCGTTTATCAGACACAGTCAAGCAACGGAAAGCAAGTCTGGACACCGTTCGAATGCGCACTACTTTATCCAGGCGAACACTGCATGTTGATTTGAATCTTGGTGCATTCCATTACAACAGCAATTATGATTACAGTCTTCATCCACAGGTGCATATTGGCAAAATTGATAAATTGTGCGTACATTGCAGTGCCTTCAAATTTAAGAATGACATGCGGGGTATGTGCTGCGCTGGTTGAAAAGTTAAATTGCCAGTATTACATTCACCAACCGAACCATTATCATCATTGGTAGCAGGTGACACAGGCCAGTCGACACATTTCTTGGCAAACATAAGTACATTTGCAAATATGTCAACAAAGAAGGCGATATGGCAGTCTTTGGAGTGGGACATGCAGCTGCATCTATCGATGAAATCAAGCAAAATCAGCTGGGGCGCTACATTAGTAGTAATGAAGCGGTATGGCGCATTTTGTCATTTCCAATTCATGAACGACATCCAGCAGTTGTTTATTTGGCAGTGCACCTTGACAATGGACAGCGCGTGTACTTCACTACAGAAAATGCACATGCACGAGCATTGTTACCACCGCCAACCACGTTAACTGATTTTTCTCATTGTGTAGAGATGATATGTTTGCAAAGACACTACTTTATTCTGACCTGCCAACATACTAGTAGTATACAATGCGCCGCTCCAACCGTAGACGTCACAGCCTGGAGCCCTGGAGCGCCGGCTGGAGCCCTGGACACCGGATGGACACTGGACACCGGATGGACCCTGGACACCGGATGGACCCTGGCCACTGGAGCGTTGGGTGGACACCGGCTGCCTGGTCCCGGAAGTTCAAAGGGTCAATTATTTGTTTGTCCCCAGAATGCGAAATGCAAGTTGTCAAGGGCGTCACTGTTTTTTTTTTTTTTTAAATAAAACCTTGTTTTTCTAGATTTTCTCTAGAATTTTCCCTCAGAAGTTATATTTTTCTTCCCAGAAGTCATTTTTACACCAGCTTTTTTGCCAAGTATTTTTTAAAAAGATGACGGTATTTTCATCTCCAAAAAGTTGCAAAAATATATATTTTGGTCTGGAACACCTCGGGGGTATTTTGGGGGCACTGGAAAATCCTGTAGGTTTCTTTTGTAGTTCTTTCTGTTTTTCTCCTGTCTGCCACCTGTAGTAATTACCCATCCCCGGTAACAAACAACATTGACTTTTTTTCCCTCTTATTATGCCAGTTCACATAGAGTGATGTATGAGATGACGCCCCCCCCCCCTCTAGTCCATATATTGATGTATGAGATGACGCCCCCTCTCGTTATTAAACATATTATTATCCTTTTTTGTGGTCTTTTTCTCCTCTATAACCGCCTCTTTATCATTGTTTTGACGCCCGTTCTCCTCTATAACCGCACTTTTTTATCATTGTTGTGAGGCCCCTTTTTTCTCTATAACCCCAAGCCCACTACGACTTTAGGGGAGAGCCGCCCCTAGATTTATTATTCATATTGTGATATACGAAACCGGGTCTCAACTACACGTTGTTTCCGTTTGCTTTTCACCAATTGTTCACTAAGCAATGTCCGGTAGTATTCATAACGACTAGTTTCCGGTTTTTACCTTAATCCTCAACAAAACAATTCGACATCCGGTTCTTACGGAACCAAAAATAGTTGAATTCTACATCAATTCAATTGTTCACGACGCGATGTCTGGTATGGTCAAGGTTGGCGAATGCCAGACAATGATGTGAACTGGCGCGTGTTTATAGTAGAAGGGGAAATTTTAAGGGCGGTGAAAGGCGTGTGTGTGTGTGTTTTTTTTTTCCATCAGCAACAAAAACAACATCATCATACAGGCCACGCTAAAGGCGCATTGGGCATAACTGCGTTTAGACCTAAGGTTTTTTATCGCCCTTTTATAACCACTATGTCTGTTTCTTGTTGATTTGGGCATATAGGGGTAGACACATATCTTTAAGACCAGTCAACGTATCTTTTGTCTTTAAAAGTTGCTTTTATTCCTTAGTGTGATGGGTATATAGGGCTAGACACATATCTTTAATACCAGTCAACGTATCTTTTGTCTTTAAGAGTTGTTTTTATTTCCTAATGTCATGGGCACATAGGGCTAGATACTGGACGAACAACCAGAACTTTCCACCAGAGTGTACATCTAGTGAACACGAAGAAGAAGAAGAAGTTGGGCACAGAGGGCTAGATGAATTATTTTATAAACGCCCTAAAACAAGTTGGGCACAGAGGGCTAGATGAATTATTTTATAAACGCATTTTATAGACGCCCTAAAACAAGTTGGGCACAGAGGGCTAGATACAATATTTTATAGACGCCCTAAAACAAGTTGGGCACATAGGGCTAGATGAATTATTTTATAAACGCCCCAAAACAAGTTGGGCATAGCGGGCTAGATACAATATTTTATAGACGCCCCAAGACAAGTCAGTACTATTGTTGTGTACTGTCAAGGTTGGCTAAAGTGCTTGGGGTTATAGTGGAGACTTCCTGCTTAAAAGCTTGTGGAAAACCCGTATTCGAACAATACACAAACTGGAACTCTTTAAACAAAACCAGACAAATAATAGGTCAGCAGAGTATGAATCATCGTAGCAATCCGCTGTTATAAAAACCGTGATTTTCAGTATTTTTTATTTATCAGTCAAAAAATCGCCCAGAGGTTGAAAACTCGAGAGCCCTGAAAAAACAACATTTCTTGTGAGACGAATATCTTTTACAGCCGGTAAGTGTTTAATTTAACCGTGATCTGTGTGTGTGTAGTTATTTCACAGTCAAAGGCAGACTGTTGGGTCCCTGCTATTTCAGCAAGAAATAAACATCCGGTTTCTACCCCAACAGGACATCACACAAGCGATAAACACCCAATGACACAAAGTGCCACCATCCGGATGAGGATCGCCGCGGAGAGGTCCCAGAAAACGCGTTCAAGGCCGGTGTATATTTTCTTTCGTTTCACAAGCAGAGAAACTTTTTTTTTTTTTTTTTTTTAATCTTACTAAAACATTTATTACCATAAACACAGTTCTAATTAAACTTGTTGACAAGAATTGAGAAAGAATTTTGCAACCCCCTAACCCAAAGGAAACAAAACAATGAAACGATAACATCAAACTATAGTTATGGCCAATGAGTAATGATGGCTAAACGTCTACAGAACACAAAATACACAAAGAAAAGTAAACCGGATGGCTTGTGAAGAAGTGGCAGACAGAATAGAAACACAACACTGAAGGGAGTCCAATGACATGATCAAATATTATGAATAAAAAGTGATGCTGCTGCACTCAGTAAAAGTCTTGTCTCTGGAATAATTTACAACCTACGTAAATGCTGCCAATCAGTAGCACTGACAAAGAATCTTGACAAAGTAATGTGTT
>CAJHNH020003512.1:30000-66929 GCA_905116865.2 Candidula unifasciata | reverse complement strand
ACATAACCAGATGTTCGTAATGTCTTGGGTAAGATTACATTACACAGATGGGTCGTATGTCCTGGGGTAAGGGTGAGTAACATAACACAGATGGTCGTTGTCTGGTGGTAAGCGTATAACACATGGTGGTCGTATGTCCTGGGGTAAGATTACATAACACAGATGGTCGTATGTTGAGGCTAACAGTAAGATAACACACAGATGGTCGTATATGTCGGGATCAAGGCTAAGGGTAGATAATACAGATGGTCGTTTATGTTCGGGCTGAGGGTAGATAATACAGATGTTCTTATGTCAAGTCTAAGTAGTAGATAAAACAGATGGTCGTATGTCTGGGCTAAGGGTAGATAATACAGATGGTCCGTATGTCAAGGCTAAAGAGTAGATAACGACAGATGGTCGCATGTCCGGGCTAAGGGTAGATAATATAGATGGTCGTTATGTCAGGTCTAAGAGTATATAGACACAGATGGTCGCATGTCCGGGGCTAACAGTCCCATAACACAGATGGTCGTAATGTTAAAGGCTAAAGTAGATAACACAGATAGTTGATGTCCGGTCGAAGAGTAGATAACACAGGTGGTCGTATGTCCGGACTAAGAGTAGATAACCAGATGGTCGTATGTCGGGGGCTAAGAGTAGGATAACACCAGATGTCTCGTATGTCCGGACTTAGAGTATATAACACAGATGGTCGCATGTCCGGGCTAAGAGTACATAACACAGATAGTCGTATGTCCGGGGTAAACGTACATACCACTACTGTTCGCATGTCCGGGGTAAAAGTACATAATACTGCTGTTCGTACGTCCGGGATAAAAGTACATAACACAGATGGTCGTATGTCCGGGGTAAGCGTACATAACACAGGTGGTCGTATTTCTGGAGTAAGAGTACATAACACAGGTGGTCGTATGTCTGAAGTAAGAGTACATAACACAGGTGGTCGAATGTCTGGGGTAAGAGTACATAACACGGATGTTCGTATGTCTGAGGTAACAGTAGATAACACAGGTGGTCGTATGTCCGGGCTAAAAGTACATAACACAGATAGTCGTATGTCCAGGCTAAGAGTACATAACACAAGTGGTCGTATGTCTGGGGTAAGAGTACATAACACAGATGCTCGTATGTCTGAGGTAAGAGTACATAACACAGATGGTCGTATGTCTGGGGTAATAGTAGATAACACAGATGGTCGTATATCTGGGGTAAGAGTACATAACACAGATGTCCGTATGTCTGAGGTAAGAGTACATAACACAGATGTTCGTATGTCTTGGGTAAGAGTACATAACACAGATGGTCGTATGTCTGGGGTAAGAGTACATAACACAGGTGGTCGTATGTCTGGGGTAAGAGTACATAACACAGATGGTCGTATGTTGAGGCTAACAGTAGATAACACAGATGGTCGTATGTCCGGGCTAAGGGTAGATAATACAGATGGTCGTATGTTCGGGCTAAGGGTAGATAATACAGATGGTCTTATGTCAAGGCTAAGAGTAGATAACACAGATGGTCGTATGTCTGGGCTAAGGGTAGATAATACAGATGGTCGTATGTCAAGGCTAAGAGTAGATAACACAGATGGTCGCATAACCGGGCTAAGGGTAGATAATACAGATGGTCGTATGTCAAGGCTAAGAGTAGATAACACAGATGGTCGCATGTCCGGGCTAAGAGTCCATAACACAGATGGTCGTGTGTTAAGGCTAAGAGTAGATAACACAGATGGTCGTATGTCCGGTCGAAGAGTAGATAACACAGGTGGTCGTATGTCCGGACTAAGAGTAGATAACACAGATGGTCGTATGTCGTGGCTAAGAGTAGATAACACAGATGGTCGTATGTCCGGACTTAAAGTATATAACACAGATGGTTGCATGTCCGGGCTAAGAGTACATAACACACATAGTCGTATGTCCGGGGTAAACGTACATACCACTACTGTTTGCATGTCTCAGGTAAAAGCACGTAACAGTGCTGTTCGTATGTCCGGGGTAAAACTACATAACACTGCTGTTCGGATGTCTGAGGTAAAAGCACATAACACTGACGTTCGTATGTCCGGGGTAAAAGTACATAATACTGCTGTTCGTATGTCCGGGATAAAAGTACATAACACAGATGGTCGTATGTCCGGGGTAAGCGTACATAACACAGGTGGTCGTATGTTTGGAGTAAGAGTACATAACACAGGTGGTCGTATGTCTGGAGTAAGAGTACATAACACAGGTGGTCGAATGTCTCGGTTAAAAGTACATAACACGGATGTTCGTATGTCTGAGGTAACAGTACATAACACGGATGTTCGTATGTCTGAGGTAACAGTACATAACACAGATAGTCGTATGTCCAGGCTAAGAGTACATAACACAAGTGGTCGTATGTCTGGGGTAAGAGTACATAACACAGATGCTCGTATGTCTGGGGTAAGAGTACATAACACAGGTGGTCGTATGTCTGGGGTAAGAGTACATAACACAGGTGGTCGTATGTCTGAGGTAAGAGTACGTAACACAGGTGGTCGTATGTCTGAGGTAAGAGTACGTAACACAGGTGGTCGTATGTCTGGGGTAAGAGTACATAACACAGGTGGTCGTATGTCTTGGGTAAGAGTACATAACACAGGTGGTCGTATGTCTGGGGTAAGAGTACATAACACAGATGTTCGTATGTCTTGGGTAAGAGTACATAACACAGATGGTCGTATGTCTTGGGTAAGAGTACATAACACAGATGGTCGTATGCCTTGGGTAAGAGTACATAACACAGATGGCCGTACGACTTGACAGAACTGTTTTCAGAAGTTCTAGTTTAAAGTAATCAATAAATATGTCCAAAGACGTTATATAATAACACTACATATATAAATAATATATATATGGAAATGTAAGAGTTGGAGGCAATGAAAGTGCTGATTATCTATCTGGCTGTAAGAGTGACATTGGTTGGGACACGCCCATCCTCAAAGAAAACGTTCCAAAGAACATTAAGGAACGGATGTTAATGGAGGCTACGATATAGGATAAAACAGCAGTCTATGTCCCCAGTACACAGTTTATTAGTCTATGTCCCCAGTCTAGAGTTTATGTCTATGTCCCCAGTCTACAGTTTATTAGTCTATGTCCCCAGTCTACAGTTTATTAGTCTATGTCTCCAGTCTAGAGTTTATTAGTCTATGTCTTCAGTCTACAGTTTATTAGTCAATGTTCCGAGTATACAGTTTATTAGTCTATGTCTCCAGTCTACAGTTTATTAGTCTATGTCCCCAGTCTACAGTTTATTAGTCTATGTCTTCAGTCTACAGTTTATTAGTCAATGTCCCGAGTATACAGTTTATTAGTCTATGTCTCCAGTCTACAGTTTATTAGTCTATATCCCTAGTCTACAGTTTATTAGTCTATGTCTCCAGTCTAGAGTTTATTAGTCTATGTCTTCAGTCTACAGTTTATTAGTCTATGTCTTCAGTCTACAGTTTATTAGTCTATGTCTCCAGTCTAGAGTTTATTAGTCTATGTCTCCAGTCTAGAGTTTATTAGTCTATGTCTTCAGTCTACAGTTTATTAGTCTATGTCCCCAGTCTACAGTTTATTAGTCTATATCCCCAGTCTAGAGTGTATTAGTCAATGTCCCCAGTACACAGTTTAATAGTCTATGTCCCCAGTATACAGTTTATTAGTCTATGTCCCCAGTCTACAGTTTATTAGTCTTTGTCCCGAGTATACAGTTTAATAGTCTATGTCCCCAGTCTACAGTTTATTAGTCTATGTCCCCAGTCTACAGTTTATTAGTCTATGTCCCGAGTATACAGTTTAATAGTCTATGTCCCCAGTCTACAGTTTGTTAGTCTATGTCCCGAGTATACAGTTTATTAGTCAATGTCCCGAGTATACAGTTTATTAGTCTATGTCCCCAGTCTACAGTTTATTAGTCTATGTCCCCAGTATACAGTTTATTAGTCAATATCCCGAGTATACAGTTTATTAGTCTATGTCCCCAGTCTACAGTTTATTAGTCTATGTCCCGAGTATACAGTTTATTAGTCTATGTCCCCAGTCTACAGTATATTAGTATATGTCTCCATTTTATTATTATATGTGCCCAGTAAATATTTTATTTGTATATGTCCCCAGTCTATAGTTTTTCTGTATATGCCCCCAGTGTATAGTTTATTTGTATATGTCCCCAGTCTACATTACATTAGTCTTAGTCCCCAGTCTTCAGTCTACACCTCACCCTCCCCCACCCCCAACCGCCCCATGCAGGTTCTCCCACTTTTAAGGATTCTATTTACAGTGAGTTTCGAACAGAACAGTGTTCGAACAGAAAAACAAAATTTATTGAAGATTCCCTACATCCTGTGGTAAAAAATAGAACGGACACTGAGACGTCTGTCTTCTTTGTTTTCTCGAGCATCCCACTAGTTAGTTATGATTAATGAAGCTATATGTGTACACTCGCCTTGTTTGTGTTTCCTTTTTTGGCAGCTGGTGTTATTCATGGTGAAACGGATGACAAGTCGTTGTAGATGATAGGAGTAATGGCGGATTGTGTTCTGCAAGACTTCTGTAGATTCCTTGTCTGGTTATTTGAGTGCGTCGTCCATTCATAGATATTCAGGCAGACAGGCGAGTGGGCAGACAAGCAGTCAGGGAGACTAGCAAACAGGTGGGCATGCAATTAGACCGGCAGTCAGGCGGGCAGAGATGCAGACAGACTGATAGACGAATAAACAGACAGACAAAATAAATTTACAAGCGCGGGGATAGTCAGATAAGTAGAGAGATCTAAGGCGGACAGACAGACAGAAAGACCAATCGTCGGGCATACAGAAAGGCGGGCAGACAGACAAATAGGCAAGCAAATAGTTAAGCAATCAGGCAAACTGACAGACAGTCAAGTGGTTTGAAAATAGTAGGTCAGAAGGTCAATGTCCCATGCCACTCGACATCTTTTGGGTGAGAAAGAACACATTTGGGCCCAGGGTCGGATTCAGACTTGATGAATCCCTCAGCTACATAAAACCGTTGTAAATTAGATCAGCTAATCTCAAAAAACGTTTTATACATACCCCTTCAAACCGGCTACAAGATAAAATAAACAAAAGTCTGAGATTATTATACCTAAAATATTATTTACAAAATTATATTTTGTTTTGGGGGGGGGGGGAGAGTGGGAGTGGGGGGGGGGGGGGTATGTTAAAATATATTAGAAAACGTCATTTAAATTATACGGGGAAAAAACTGTATTTGTAAAAAAAAACATAAGAGTTGTTGAGGCCCCTGAAAACAGTGAGACCTTAAGCCAGGACTTGAGTCCGACCCTTGTGCTGTGAGCACCCGGTGTCGGATTATATATGTGACAATGGAATATTGTCCGAATGAATAAATAAATCAAGAATTGACATCACTGCACTCAGGACGTTCCCACACGTGCCCCGTACCCTTCTTCAGTAGCCAACGAAATGTCAACATGCTGTTAGTACCAGTAGCTGATAAAAAGTCTGCCTGTATTTCCCCCTCAGTGTTGGATATCTCCCAGAACCGCTAATCACCCCCCCCCCCCTCCCGTGTTGGATAACTCCCAGAACCGCTACTCACCCCCCCCCCCCCCCAGTGTTGGATATCTCCCAGAACCGCTACTCACCCCCCTCCCCCCTCAGTGTTGGATATCTCCCAGAACCGCTACTCACCCCCCCCCCCCCACCCCCCCCACTCAGTGTTGAATATCTCACAGAACCGCTACTCCACCCCCCCCCCCCCCCCCCTCTTCCAGTGTTGAATATCTCCCAGAACAGCTACTCCCACCCCCCCCCCCCCCTCAGTGTTGTATATTTCATAGAACCGCTACTCACCCCCCCCCCCCACCCCCCCCCCCCCCCCCCCCCCCCCCATTCAGTGTTGGATATCTCACAGAACCGCTACACACCCCCCCTTCCCCCCCCCCCCCCCAGACCCTAAGCCTAACCCTAACCCTAAACTTGGCTGTAGAGAAATCGCGAGAAACTACAACCTGAACACCCTAGAATTTATTGGGAATGTCTTCCGTGACGTTGTTGTGACGTCAGGGGTAAGTTATAAATTAAGTACCGACTATTTCTTCTTTTCGCTTTCACCGGCTGTAAACCCCAGTTTTGGTTGTTCGTCCACTTCTGACATTTTGTCTTGTTCCAGAACCTGAGTATGGCGTGCACATCCGTTTTACAGATCTGACTTACGTGTACGCAGATTGCTGGTACTTTGCCTCTCATGCAGATGCACTCCGATTTCAAAGCAAGTGCTCAGTTAGTCGACTATTTCGACATGCTTGTTGGGGAGGCAGTGGATCTGGTCTTGTTTCCCCACAAAGGTGACCCAGAAACCATAAGAGGACCATTTCCTCACAGAGAGCCACGTCCACGTTAACATGAAGTAGCTTACCGCCCAGAGTAGCAGCAGCAGCAAATCTATCAGCCCGCTCGTGAAAAAATCCAAAATAGCCTGAGTTGCTGCCTAATGGACCTGTTCTTTTCCATTAGCAGCTGCTATGGTAGGTCTGACTAGGATCTGTATACACCAGGTGTGTAGCTGGATATGTGGCTCTGACATGGATCTCTATACCCCAGGTGTGTAGCTGGATATGTGGCTCTAACATGGATCTCTATACACCAGGTGTGTAGCTGGATATGTGGCTCTAACTTGGATCTCTATACACCAGGTGTGTAGCTGGATATGTGGTTCTAACATGGATCTCTATACACCAGGTGAATAGCTGGATGTGTGGCTCTACCATGGATCTCTATACACCAGGTGTACAGCTGGATATGTGGCTCTAATTTGGATCTCCATACACCAGGTGTATAGCTGGATATGTGTTTCTAACATGGATCTCTATACACCAGGTGTGTAACTGGTTATGTGGCTCTAACATGGATCTCTGTACACCAGGTGTGTAGCTGGATATGTGGTTCTAACATGGATCTCTATACACCAGGTGTGTAGCTGGATATGTGGCTCTAACATGGATCTCTATACACCAGGTGTGTAGCTGGATATGTGGTTCTAACATGGATCTCTATACACCAGGTGTGTAGCTGGATATGTGGTTCTAACATGGATCTCTATACACCAGGTGTGTAGCTGGATATGTGGCTCTAATATGGATCTCTATACACCATGTGTGTAACTGGATATGTGGCTCTAAGATCTCTATACACCAGGTGTGTAGCCGGATATGTGGCTCTAACATAGATCTCTATACACCAGGTGTGTAGCTGGATATGTGGTTCTAACATGGATCTCTATACACCAGGTGTATAGCCGGATATGTGGCTCTAACATAGATCTCTATACACCAGGTGTGTAGCTGGATATGTGGTTCTAACATGGATCTCTATACACCAGGTGTGTAACTGGATATGTGGCTCTAACATGGATCTCTGTACACCAGGTGTGTAGCTGGTTATATGGCTCTAACATGGATCTCTATACACCAGGTGTGTAGCTGGATATGGGGCTCTAACATGGATCTCTATACACCAGGTGTATAGCTGGATATGTGGCTCTAACATGGATCTCTATACACCAGGTGTGTAGCTGGATATGTGGCTCTAACGTAGATCTTTATACACCAGGTGTGTAGCTGGATATGTGGCTCTAACGTAGATCTTTATACACCAGATATATATCTGGATATGTGGCTCTAACGTAGATCTTTATACACTAGATATATATCTGGATATGTGGCTCTAACATGGATCTCTATACACCAGGTGTGTAGCTGGATATGTGGTTCTAACATGGATCTCTATACACCAGGTGTATAGCTGGATATGTGGTTCTAACATGGATCTCTATACACCAGGTGTGTAGCTGGATATGTGGCTCTAACATGGATCTCTATACACCAGGTTTGTAGCTGGATATGTGGCCTTAACTTGGATCTCTATACACCAGGTGTGTAGCTGGATATGTGGCTCTAAATTGAGAATATTAGACATGGCGTTCACTATCCCAGAGGTGAGCTTGTATAATCGTTCCTGAAGAAAAAATGTTTGAAATAAAGAGAAAGATAAAAAAAGAAAATTAATGAATGAATGAAAAATAGATAGATAAGAAAGAAAGAAAGAAAGAAAGAAAGAAAGAAAGAAAGAAAGAAAGAAAGAAAGAAAGAAAGAAAGAAAGAAAGAAAGAAAGAAAGAAAGAAAGAAAGAAAGAAAGAAAGAGAGAGAAAGAAAGAAAGAAAGAAAGAAAGAAAGAAAGAAAGAAAGAAAGAAAGAAAGAAAGAAAGAAGAAAGAAAGAAAGAAAGAAAGAAAGAAAGAAAGAAAGAAAGAAAGAAAGAAAGAAGAAAGAAAGAAAGAAAGAAAGAAAGAAAGAAAGAAAGACAGAAAAAAAAGAAGAAAGAAAAGAAAGAAAGAAAGAAAGAAAGAAAGAAAGAAAGAAAGAAAAAGAAAAAGAAAAAGAAAGAAAGAAAGAAAGAAAAAGAAAGAAAGAAAGAAAGAAAGAAAGAAAGAAAGAAAGAAAGAAAGAAAGAAAGAAAGAAAGAAAGAAAGAAAGAAAGAAAGAAAAACAAAATTACACACAGAAATCAACAATGACAGAGTAAAACCTAGTTAAAGAATAGCAAAAAGAGACAACCAAACAAGAAAAGGAGTAACCCAAACCAAGCAAGAAATAATATCTCATTTACTGACACCGCTAAATCACAATAAACATCTCTAAAGCGATACATTGATAAATCATATTATACGTTGAAATTATCAAGGGTTTTCATTTTTGCTCTGAACCGCAGTTATCGGTTGGCTTAGCAACGTTTTCAAGCATTATCTTCATAATTCATAAAAGTGGCTGCCATGTTTAAATTTAGTCACACTTTTAAAGTGAAAATGGGATCTTGTGTTATCCAGGAACGTCTCGTCTCGGGTTGGTGTCAATCCGTGGTCTCAAAAGGGACAACATTAGAGCTTTCTAGGTGGATTCAGCAGAAATGTGTTAAAGAGAGAGGTTATTCTGTTAAGAACACTTATGCATTGGCAGGTCGTGTCGGTGTGACGTTGTCCGACATTTATGTGTCGACGGTTAATGTTTTGGATAGAACAAACATAATTCACTACAATGATACAGTAGAATGCGGTAACAACAAATACCATCACAGGCACCACATCTCATAAGGCCAGCTACAAAAGCAAGAAGATGTCCAGGAAATATTGATCGACAATATTAAAGACACTTTATGCCTTTACTTCATCACAAGTTAGTGCCAGCCAAGAGCTCTGGATTGCAAATTATTCCTTGCCCACGCTGCTTGACAACAGACGTGGTTTGTAAAGATGATGATGATGATGATGTATGCTCGTCTCTATGGCTTAGAATTAAGTAAATGCGTTTAATATTTTCAGGATCCTCGCGTAGTGCGTTTGGTTTTCGCTGTGGCAAGTCGGTGATACATCTTGGCATGTGACGCTGTTGATAAAGCTCTAGGACAGAGGTTCTCAACCTATGGGTGGCAACCATTTTTGTGTGTGTGGGTCTAACAACCCTTTACCCGCCTTTACTTCTCAAAACTTTACCTGGTACCCACTCAAGGCTAGGTCGACCTGGGAACCAACGTAACCCGTGTGCCCGTGTGTGTCGGGGGAGGAGGTTCGGCTACGCCAGAACCCAAATCCAAGACTTTTTATGTAATTCTTTCCTTTTCATCATCGTCCTTTTCCTTCTGCTTTTACAACCACAACCAAAACAAGTACCGCTACTACCACCACTACTACCACCACTACCCCTGCTACCACTACTACTACTACTACTACTACTACTACTACTACTACTACTACTACTACTACTACTACTACTACTACTACTACTACCAGGGCAGATTTTGCAGGGAAAAAAACATGTCTGCTGTGTTGGACTCAACTAGGCCTAGAGTTTAAACGCGGGAGGGTCGAAATCATTACATTAGAAACCATGAGACTTGGTCTATCTCTCAGCCACACTGGTCACCAGCCGAAATCATCGCGCAAAGTAAGAACTCTGTAGTTCCAGGGAGGACTCCACGTTTCCTCTGAACTCTTGCACATGCAAGCAGAACGAAACGCAACCAGTAAGTCTGGAACCGATCGAAGTGGTCCGGAACCGAAGAGTTCCGGAACCGAACCACGGGGTCCAGAACAGAAAGTTGGAGTCCGGAACCGAAAGACGAGTCCGAAGCCGAACGACGGGGTCTTAAACCGAAACCTATCAACCTGAGTTTTGCTTCTTTTTTTCTGCGTTCACAAACCTCAAATTCAGGCAGAAAGTTTTGATTGTTTTCCACTTCTGAACTTTAGTCCTGTTCCAGAACCTAAATGTTGTATTTACAGCCGTTTTATAGATCTGACTAATTTTTATGCAGACTGTTGATTCCTTGCCTCTCAGTGAGATGCACTCCGAGTTCAAAGGAAACGCTCCAGTTAGCCGACTCTTACAACATGCTGAGGTCTAAAACCGGAAGCTCGAGTAACCGAACGAGAAATTCCTGATCCAAACTTTGAAGTCTAGAATCAAACGTCGAAGTTCTAAACGGGCAGTGGATTGCAAACCAAACCAACAGTTTTGATAATGCCAGGCAAGTTGCTCAGCCACTCCACCTAGACGACCCCAACCTAGTGTGTGGTTCAGTCTAGGAAACTACCAGAATTGCAAACACTGCTGACACAATTCAGCCTTCAGCGAAGAGTCGTAATGCAATGGATACCGTCTCATTGTGGAGTGCTTGGAAATGAGAAAGCTGATCAACTGGCAGGGGAAGGTGCGACAAAAATGCAGCCGGATGTACCAATCACATACCGTCAAAAGAAAAGAATCATTCAATCGATCAGGAACCCACCAGCCCCAGCACAAGACGACTATTTTATTGTGGACAGACCAGAACAAGTCATTATCTTCCGCCTCAGAACAGGGCACACCCGATTACGTAACCACATGTACACAAAATTCAAGATAGGCGTATCAGCCATGTGCACCTGTGGAAAGGTGCCCCAGACAGCAGAGCATGTACTCCAGGACTGCACCAAATTTGACACATTAAGGCAAACCTTTTAGCCAGAAAGAACAACAGTGGAACTCTTTGGACCACTGAATGAATTAACAACAACAGTGAAATTTATACAAGAGACAAAATTGCTGATATAGACAACTTATTTTAATAGAACGAAAGAAGAGAAGAAGAAAAGTGTGTGGTTAACCATATGCCAGAACGGCTCATTTACCTGTATTGGTTGGGTTTATAGCCCATAAATGTTGTGTAATGTTGCTGTCGACATTGAAAACGAGATAACCAGATATAAACAGAACATTGAAACTACTGGCGAATCACCGAATACGCAATGTTCTTGTCTCATTCTGTTTGACTTTGGCGCCTCGCAGAGAGCTGGCAGATGTGAGCAGGGGCGATAACACAAAGAAAACGTTGGGGTAAGGAACCTCGGCGTCTTTATAAATGTTTTTGGGATCCGGGGGCCTAAGTTTTAGGTTATAAGTAATCATCAACGTCATGTAGCAGGTCCTTTGCAGAACGTCGCTCTCATTATGGGCTGACTGAAATAAACTCAGTCTCTCGACAGCTCTTCCGCCTCGTGCTCTTTCACATTCAGGGAGTCACTTATATCCTGTGCCCATCTTCGTGTTGGTCGGCCCCTTCCCCTCCTTTCCGGTACCAAGCCTTCTACTATTATTTATTTTTCAGGCCACCGATATGGCCAAAATATTTCAGCTTCTGAGACAAGATGCTGTTTATTAGTCAATTGTCTTTGATGTTCAGAGATCTAAGAAAGATATAGTAATTATGAATGTTATGTTTATGCTAACTGATGTATAAATAGAATAATGTATGCAAATAGTCGGGCCAAATATGAAGAATGTAAAACGGAACTACACGCCCAATTCTCAAGTAAACTAAAGGACCCTTTCTCGCTCCCTAAGGCGTATAGAGCATACTGGGCTGGCCTATATTTGATAGACTAATCGGCACTGCACGGGCAATGTAGATAACATCACACCGACCGTCTTTACTTCCCATGATTTTACCTGGTGCATATTTAAGGCTTTATCGAGCTAGGAACCAATGTTATTGTTGAAAACAAGTCCGGTTTAGCCGGGACTTGAACACACGACCATCAGATCCGAACGTGAGCTACACTACGGCGGCTGTCTCTCCAATTCTTAGTTGTTGTTGTTGTTGAAAATACAGTTCGTTCGTTCGTTCATATTCTTCCTCTTCTCGATAGATGATGTATGTTAAAGAATAATATGAGAACTAATAAAACGGATGCAAGAAAATATTGTGACAAACAAGAAAACGGATTCTGTCGGAGACAGCGGATAACACAGGATGGCAATGCTCGACTGAGCACAGGAAGTAGACGACTGACAAGGAAGACAACTCCGGCTTGTGCCATCAAGCAATGAGCGTAACAAAACGTAATGTTATTTTTCATGGAAGACAGAATTATTATTATTATTCTTTGCTCATTTTTAAGTTTTCTCCATTTATTACATTTTCAACGTGACAAAGTAAAATATTGTTTTTTCTTATTTAACATTCTATGTCATTCTAAATCCATTTTCTGTTATTATTTCCCTTTATTGGGATTTCTATTATTGTTATTATTACTATTATTGTTATTATGTGAAAAGTTCGTTTAGCTAACTGGTTTATATTTTTAGTTCACACTCTCGGCTGTACGCTTACCATTTTATGTTCAAAACGTTTGCCGAAGTATACGGAAATTCAGTTTCTCTATCTCTGTCTCTCTCTCTCTCTCTCTCTCTCTCTCTCTCTCTCTCTCTCTCTCTCTCTCTCTCTCTCTCTCTCTCTCTCTCTCTCTCTCTTAACTTCATTTTGGCACGAGTGATATTACGAATATAGGAAAGGACGAAGAAAGGATGAAAGACAAACAAAACTATAAAAGCAACAAAAGAAATAACCACTTGTATGAATACACAAATTGACATTTAAAAAAATAGGAAACAATATTGGACATATAAAAGCGTTATGAAGATACTTTGAGCAAATCAACTTACAAAGATAACTAGTTACGAGCCTCACAGGTAGACACCCCATCTTCTTTCTCTAAATATATATAATTACTGGCCACAGTGTTCATCAAAATGCTGAGTTTGGTTCTGCCGCTTCCTGTAAAGGATATGCAACTGACAGTAGTCACAATCTGTAGATATATCGCCGTTTCAGAGAAGTGAATAATTTGCATGCCCCCCCCCCCCCACTTTGCTGTCTCTATCCCACTGTCTGTCTGTGTCTCTCTATATATATATATCTCTATATCTATCTATCTCTTTATCTTTCTGCGTGTGTTGTGTGTTTCAGAGAGACAGAGAGGGAGAGAGAAATAGAGATATTCTCACTCTCTATATCTCCTCTTCTACCCTTTCTTTGCTGATTTTGTCTCTCTTCTTTTTCCTTCTCTCTTTTTTTTATTTTGTCTCTCTCTGTTCCTGTCTTTCGTTCGACATTCGTTCTTTCTTCACACATACACTCTCTCTCCATTTCGTTCTCTTTTTCCTGTTCTCTCTCTTTCTATATCGCTCTTTTCCACCTATATCCCTTCTCTCTATTATCCCATATGGCCCGCTTCTCTCTACAAACTGCCGAGCCGTTTGCCGAGAGCGTCACATTTAGCATGAATTTCATAGCTTCCCCACAATCCTCAAGGATCACTGTAAACATTTCATTCGTGAACTGAAAAAGCCAGCCGTAAAAAGAACTCACCATCTTCAGAGCGTGATGCAAACGACTTGACCACTTGGTCACAGATACCCCCGGTCACCTCAGCACACTCCACAGACACTGAAGACAAAACTCGGATCAGGAAATGTGGTGGATTTTCTGACCAGGACATTCGGGTGTGCGGTGCAATAAGCCAGCTGATACATTGGCTACTGTCGCTCCTTTGGGCGTTTAGCTATTTATGTTAAAGTGTGTGGTGAGCGCTGTCTATAAGAAGAAGAACTTCACAGGGGAGCATGTACAGCAGGGATCCACTAATCATCAGTAGAAGTAACCTCTCGTCGACAAATATTTCGGCTCACGAGCTCCTAGACATTTTTAGAGATTGGGCCCACCTGAGTTCATGAAGCTCAGGGTTGGTTTCCCCTGCTGCACGTATTACCGGATGTTATTCGGACAGGGACAATACGAACTGGTGATTTGCAAAAGGTACTGTGAGATAAGAAGTCGTTGCGGTAGCATAATTAAAGCAGTCTGCATACCCGGACGATCGAGCGGCAAGCTTACGATTGCATTACCGGACACATGTTAGACTTTGTTAGCAGGTGGCAGAGGGACACTGGCAGACAATTCGGACACGATGGACTTTAAGAGATAAGACATTTTTTTCCACTAGGCACCCGGACCAGCTCACCGAGGTTCGTCCCCTACGTTGTTCCGTTGTGTCCAGAGCCAGCTCGAAGCCCTCTCAGCAACCTCGCCCAGCTGTTTAAGTGTCCGTTTGCGTTCATCACCACCTAAGCCTAGTCTAAAATCAAGTGGACACTGCAACAGAACAGATTGAGGATCCGTTTATTGAAAGACTAATTCAAAGAGGGTGAGAAAAGTTTCTAGGAGATATTTAACTCTGAGGTAATAAAAATGGGGACTATTAATCACGTTGCAACTGGTAATATTAGCAAATCGACTTTTCGTTGGCTACTGAAGAAGAAGACTGAGCACGTGTGGGAATAGCCCATGTGAAAATATGTCAATTCTTGATTTAATAATTCATCTAAAACCCAGCTGCTGTTTTCCAGAAACAACACTTTCACTGGAAGCACCATTTCTCCCAAGCAGTCTCGGGATTTGATTGTACTTGATCCATTCCCGTGGGAACCGGATGTTTGACAATCACGAATCAGTCTAACAGACCAACGCCAGAAAGACAGACAGACAGACACATAATTCGTTGACAGGCAGATCGATTAACACAAGAAGGAATCAGATATGGTTACCGTAGACTCCCAGTGGGAGAGATGATACGCGGGTGTGGCAGGAATAAATGGGTCTACAAGTGGAGAACGAGTCGCAGACAATCAATGATTTAGAGGCTAGTTAAGGGACCCGGAGCTGCTTCCTGTGTCCTATGTTGTGTTTCGTTGGTAATCATAATTATCCACAGCCGTCTTTCTCATGTGTGGTCAATTATTTCTGACAAAGATGATGTAAAATGCTTTGATGTCAAGCTGCCACCTCTCTCTCCTTTCTCTCTCTCTCTCTCTCTCTCTCTCTCTCTCTTTCTCTCTCTCTCTCTCTCTTTCTTTCTTTCCCTCTCTCTCTCTTACTCTCTCTCTCTTACTCTCTCTTTCTCACCCTCTCCCTCTCTCTTATTCTCTCTCTCACACCCTCTCTCTCTCTCTCTCTCTCTCTCTCTCTCTCTCTCTCTCTCTCTCTCTCTCCCTCTCTTCTTTTCTGTGTCCCTGCTTATGGTTTCCATATGAGACCAGAGGTCGCTATGAAGTCTGTTGTGAGAAGCATGTCTTCCTTGTTCCAATCAGCTTAGTTTCCATTGTATTACCAACCGGCTAAACCTGGGATTTCTCTACTATCACATGTAGACAGCATGTCTGCGCACGTTTTTCTTGGTTTGTGCAGTCGGCATCCCTAAAGATTTATTTCACGAAATCAACAGAGAGCAGTTTGCGGTCAAATGGCCTGCAGCTAAAATCGAACAGGGTATTTCAGAATTACGAAGCAGGTTGACAACGCCTAAACCATAGACGTCGACCAGACATAAAGACGAAACTTTTCTAATTAATGTCACAAAGCTGTTGTAGTGTGGGGCTGCTCTTTGGCAATGGATGCTAGTGAAATGGTTTCAAAGTTCTCAACAGTGACCGGGACTCGGTATCCGCTGTGGACGGTTTAGAAAAACCGTTCTTTTAAATTGCAGGCAGTGGTAAGAGTGTCGCACCATGGAAGAGACTGAAACCTCGCTGTAAAATATTTACAGTGGATCATCATTCAAACAATCAGGTGCCGTCTCCAGAATAAAGGTTGGCTACAGTGGATCTCAAAAGCTCTTTGTCTCTTCTTTCCTTGGTTGAGACGGCTTTTAACCCCATCTCTTTATATTTGTCCTCCTACATGTATCATTGTCTACCTCTTGCTCTCTTGCTTTCGACTCTTTCCTCTGGTATTTTTTTAAAAATCGTATTAATGTGGCTACAATATTTTAGTTGTCTCTTTTAAAAAAACTTTTATTATTATAATTTTTTTTTATTCGCAGTCTTTCCGGAACCTCTGATTTGCCTTGTTTTGTCCACAAGAAACGCAACACATTCTTCTGTATACCCACAGAGACCCAATTGATTTGTCTGTTAATTATCCATATAGCAGGGTTTGGTATCCATAACATTTGACGTTTTTATTTTTATTTTTTTTTTAGCGGATACATTGCAGTCAATCTTCACTGTGGAAAATACATAATTGACTTTAAGTTGTTTGGTGAACAGTTGACTTCTGAGGATTGTATTATGGCTGTCTGCGTGTATGATGACGATAATGATGATTACAGCGATGATGATGGTGGCGGTAGTGATATTCATACCAAGGCTTTCCCAGAATCAACCTTCTATTGGCTGGTACAAATAAACCGTTTGCCATAGCGACACCGTTCATTATTTGCATCATTCAGTAGTATTTTAGCCTACTACACATCAAACTACAGTCGCACTTGTTCTGTGGTTCACAAATGGCTAACGAAAAAACATATACACTGCTACTTCCTATCCCACCAGCTTTGACAATGTTATGAGTGATAGTTGTGTAAGTGATTGGTGCAGGAAATGCATAGGTGGGCTTAACTATGTGTATGATGAGGGTGGACAAGCACAACAATCATGTGTCGCAGATTAGCTCATTCAAAAGTCCACGTGTGTGGTTGTGGGCGTATGTGGGTGTCTGTACATGTGATTGTATGTGTGTATGCATGCATGCATGTGTACGTGTGTATGTATGGAATGTGTGTGTGCATGTATGTCCATATATGTATGTGTGTGTGTTTTCTGTTTGTGCATGTATGTCTATGTATGTGTGTGTGTTTTATGTTTGTGTATGTATGTATATGCGTGTATGTATGTATTACGTATGTCTGTATATGAGTGTGCATGTATGAGAATGTAAGAGTATGTATACATGTGTGTGAGTGTGTAAGATTGTGGTGTATGTATGCATTATTCTATAATGTATATTTCTTTATTATATCCATAACATGCATTACTGATACTCTGAAAAATGAGTGCCTAGAAGGGCCGAATGTCAGACAGGCCTGCGTGCCTAATTTGTAACCCTTTGAAAATAAAGTTTGTTCATTCATTCATTCGTCCACTAAGCCGTAGTGAGAAAGCGCTGTATCACAATTTGAGGTCTTTCTGTCAGATCTATGAGGTTGTCCTAGCAATGTGAATCAATTCTGTAACATGGTTTTTGTAAGATGGACCACGATGGTGCAAGTGATGACAGCACTGGTTATAGTGATAATGTAATTGGCTGACTGCTGGGGATGAGGACGAAACACCTACGGAAATATCCCGACTGTCGTGATGTCAATTCTTACGTCAGCTCAGCTCCTGAACTCAGCAATAATGATGATGACAATAAAGATGATTATGATGATAAGGGTGACTATAATGTCAATGATGATGATGATGATAACTATTATAACAATAATGATATGGCTAAAGACAATGATAAGTATAATGACAACGACGACGACGATGATGATGATGATACTGAAAGAGGTTAAGGAGAATGAAGATGATAACTAGTAATGTTCCGGTCATCGTCTGTGCCCAAGTTATTCTCTTCCCTGACTTATTTGAGTGAACTCTACTGCAAATCTCCCCTTTGTATTGCTTGCCCTATTCTCGTGTGTTCATTTTTGCATGCCGTTTTCAAGCGTAGATGGATCCGAGATTGGAGCTATCGGGAAATCTGTCTGGGATGGCGGTTGGGGTTTTGGGAGAAAAGGGGGGGGGGGGGGGTAGCTGCTGATTTGAAGCACAAGAACGAGACAATTGGTTGACCCAAGATTAGAGAAGTCAGGGGTCGTCAAGGGTCAAGCTGGGTGTCAGGAATCTCGTTTTTCAGGGGTGAATATATTCGGTTTTTGGCATTAAAGATGTGTGTAAGTTACAACCGAAATGGGGGTCAGACTGACATACAGTCTGATTATTAAAGGAAAACATTTTACGATCTGTATTTTAGATACTGAGATTTATTCTTTTATCCTGAGCTTTCTATAACTCTCTGTCTCTCTCTGTCTTTCTCTGTCTGTCTGTCTGTCTCTCTCTCTCTCTTCCTGCCTATCTTCATTTGGTGTGTGTGCGCGCGTGTGTGTATGCCTGCATGTCTCTGCCTCTCTACACATATGTGTGTGTGTGTCTCTCTCTCTCTCTCTCTCTCTCTCTCTCTCTCTAGTTGTCTATCTTTGTCTGTCTTTTTTTACTCTCTCCCTCCTCGCTCTCCCTCCGCTCTCGTCCTCCTCTGTTGTCTTCTCTCTTTCATCTCTCTCCTCCTTCTCTCTATCTCCTCATGCTCTCTTCACTATCTCCCCTCTCTCTCCTCTCTCCCTTCCTCCTCTCTCACTCTATCTCTCTCTGTTCTCTCCGTCCCTACACTCTTTCACTTCCTCCTCTCCCTCCTCTCTTTCCTCCTCTATCTCTCTCCTCTGTCTTTCATATTTAAGTTATTGAAGAATGTTCTTGGGTTCTTCGATTTACTCATGTTCTGTTTCTTCTACTCTTTCCATCTATGTCTAGATAGGTATCTAATGTACGGGTGCCTTTATTATATAAATATATGGAAGGTATGTGCTAAAAGTATGTGTATGGTCATGTGACTGCATTCCTAACTTCATAGCAAACGGCCAACCCATAATGCTCCGTTCTTGTGTGGAGAAAACAAAATTGACACCGACGGCAGTCACAGCAAAGCCAATAGCACGCTCACGCATTAAACGCATAAGGCATAAACCACTAAACTACCATTTGGTGGTGTCTTGTTTCTTTTTTATAATTTCACACTTCTTTGTATGTGGATGCTTTTTCTCCAAGTTCTTGTAAACAGTGCTTTGAATGTTTGTTTTTGTTTTCTCCTTTTTTTCAATAACATTTTCTCTTTTTAATTTCTGGGACTGGGATTTTGGAAGGGGGTGCGTGGTGGAGAGAGGAGTCCAACCATATGTTCAACTGGAGAGGGTGCCTGAAAATGATTGAAAACCAATGCTTAAGGCTACAGAGCAGTAAAAAAGCGGACTGAAGGGATGGTATGAATAAAATATATTACTAAAACACAGTAAAATTGATTGTACTTACAATGGAGAAACTCGAATGGCACGTGCCTCTCTCAACGTCATGAAAATTGTAATTCTTACACATCTTGCTTCGGCATGTTCGTTTTATTGAATATATTTTATTTCGTAATTTTTCTCCTCATAGCTAACCATCCGAATTTTTGCCTCTCCGCTGTCTGCTGTCACAGGCTGAAAACACCTATTTCAACCTGCAAATAACCGAAACGAAATATATTAAAACAGTCGTTATGATAAAAGGCGGAGATAATCCCATAGCCGATACAGCCTAAGGGGCGAGCAATATTGGCAGCATCTCTACAACAGGGGCGCCGAAATCTTAAATTATGTTTAGGCAGGCGACCCTAATCCTACAATAAAAAGCCTACCCGGCCCCCACGCCCACCCACACCCCTGTCACCACCAAAAAAAAAAATAAACATGTTTATAGTTTCAACTTCTACTTTGTCTTTATACATTTTATTTCACTTCACAAATACTATTATATTTTTGGTCATTTAGCATATCTACTTCTTCTGCCTTTCTATCCCATTATGGAGCATAGGCTATCAACCAACCCACGACAAGGCGTTGTCTCCCCATGTCCTCCCCATCTTTCTAACTTCATTCTCCAGCTCTCTTCTCCGTGTGTTTTTTGGCCTTCCTTTATTCCTATGCCCTGTGGGTTCCAATGCAACGACATTCTAGTTATGCTGTTCTCCTGTTTTCTCTGTGTGTGTCCTATCCAACGCCAGCGTCTTTTCCTCACCTCTTGGTCCACTGGAGCCTTATTTAGCATATAATAATAATAATAATAATAATAATAATAATAATAATAATAATAATAATAACATGCACACAATGAAAGCTTAAATACCCCTGCACTCAGAAACTTGTGAGTCTCCGAACCCTTCCGAGAATTTCCCCCCCCCCTCCCCCCCCGTGTGATTTCCTTTGTGTCGCCGTCCTTGATTTACAAGTTCATATGGTTGAAAGGCGAGGTTGTGTGTTGGTCTGCCCTGTGGTGAGAAATTGCTTCGAATCTTGGAGCGAAAATAAGTTGGCGTTGTTTTGTTTTTTCCCACATAGTAAGAAGATGGCAATAAAACGGTCTATTTTTGAATGAGATTGCGCATTTATCAAAACAACATTAAAGTTCAGTACACTTAGTCTGTGAAAATAATGTTGTATCTGTCTGTCTGTCTGTCTGTCTGTCTGTCTGTCTGTCTGTCTGTCTGTCTGTCTGTCTGTCTGTCTGTCTGTCTGTCTGTCTGTCTGTCTGTCTGTCTGTCTGTCTGTCTGTCTGTCTGTCTGTCTGTCTGTCTGTCTGTCTGTCTGTCTGTCTGTCTGTCTGTCTGTCTGTCTGTCTGTCTGTCTGTCTGTCTGTCTGTCTGTCTGTCTGTCTGTCTGTCTGTCTGTCTGTCTGTCTGAGACCATGTCAGTCATTATATCTCTAAATAAATCAGTACTCTGTCAGTAAAGATAGGCTTAGAAGTAAATTATGGCATGTGGGACATTCCCATAAGCACCCTGTAACTATCTTCAGCAGCAAATGCAGGGTAACAATTCCGATATTGCCACTAACTACCTGACTGTATGTAAATATCGCGATTTTCCTGAGTGTTGACGTCAGACAGATAACCTGGTCACTCCTGGTTAATCCTGGTTACTCCTAGTTACTTATGGCTACTCTTTATCAATCCTGGTCACTCCTGATTACTCTTGGTCAATCCTGGTCAATCCTGGTCACTCCTGGTCATTCCTGATCATTCCTGGTCACTCCTGGTCACTCCTGGTCACTCCTGGTCACTCCTTGTCAGTCCTGGTCAATCCTGGTCATTTCTGGTTACTCCTGGTTACTCCTGATTACTCCTGGTCATTCCTGGTCACTCCTGATTAATCTTGGTCAATCCTGGTCACGCCTGGTCATTCCTGGTCACTCCTGATTAATCTTGGTCAATCCTGGTCACGCCTGGTCATTCCTGGTCACTCATGATCAATCTTGGTCAATCCTGTTCACTCCTGGTCAATCTTGGTCAATCCTGGTCACTCCTGGTCATTCCTGGTCACTGCTGGCTACCCCTGGTCACTCGTGGTCGCTTCTTGTCACTCCTCGCTGTACCATTCTCTTCAGACCATGATAATCTATCTTTGCCTCTGCATTGGTTTCTCCATTCAACATCTAGCCTGTTATGCATTTATTTACAACCAAGGGTGCATAACCAGCCAATCTGTATTTTCCTATCCTAACACACCAGAGAATGTATCGAAAGAACGCGAACTACCTTATGCTTGCCACTCTGCATGGAGCCTACCTCCCCCCCCCCCACCCCCTAATTTTCAAACATGATGTTGTGGTATCTTATTCCAGGCTTCACTGTACTAAGCAGCCTGCATTCGCTTTTCCTATGAACTCTCATGCACTTCTTCTGCCCCTCAACACAAAGATATCTACTAGACAATCACATCATCTTGGACAGAATTGCCAAGAATAATTTATTCAACGTCTGATTTGGCATCTGACTGTTGCTGAAACATTTTGACCAAATCCTCTTTTTGCCCTTTGTTATCACTTACGCATATATGTGTAAATATGTACTCAGCTTGCGTCATCCAAGATAGTCAGCCCTCTTTTCAGTCTGCGGCCGTTAGCTCTACACGCAAGAGGTGCTTCTTACCTGAAGCTACTCTGAGATATGACTTTGCTTGCAGTACATTGAGCCAGTCAGTAACAGTCAGCAGTAATTGTCGCATACATACTACAGGGGTATCTCTTGTACAACCCAGAATTACTCTTATGGTTTCAATCGGAATCTTTCAAGTTTTATCAGTTATGATACTGGACGCATTCCGAGTTCATAATCTATCACAGAAAGGATCTCCTACTGAAACATTGTAAACGGCATTCTCTGTTTCATGTCTGTTGCTGCCGTAATCTTTGATTTCTTGTTGGCATTTAGCTGTAAATTCTTACATATTATCCCGGAAAGAAAGGCGGCCATCCAAACTGATACCCGCGTAGTTGAGTTGGCTTTCTCTTCTGATGCTTGTATCATTAGTATGAGGTTTGGGACTTTAGCTATAACAATCCTGCTGTCCAAAGAGCGTCATAGAACAGCAGCCTTTTCTTGGTTGACGACAGCTCCAATCTCTGCATACCAGTCAGTCACTTTGTCTACCAGCTGTCGGTGAAGCGGTTAATTAATCGATTTGTCAGTGATTCAGTCAGTCAGTCAGTCAGTCAGTCAACATTCGTGTTTTTTTCGGTCCATCCATTCTCCCTTCACCCCGCACACACGTAGATACTACCATTAGCAATGATAATCAAAACAACAATTTGCTTAACGACAAAAAAAATATGAAAATGAATTATTATGATAAGCATAAATCACAACTTCAAAAAGCGAACTTTTATACATTGTTAAAGAGGGGTGGGTGGAGGTGTGGGGGAAACGGGAGGGGGGGGGGCAGCTTAGCTTCTTCTCAAACAAGATGCTGATTAAATAACTGTGGGCGGGAGAGCGTCATGCACTCTAAGCCCAAAGGTTGTGACGCCCCAGCATCTGCATGCACTGTGCCGGCACTGGCTAAGACGACGTACGGGGCGACGCACCATCAGTCGAACTTGCCCATTAGATCGTATATCCAAGATGTATGCAAGGACGTGAACGCCTAGGCCAATTGGTGATAATGAAGATGATGAGGGGGGGGGGGGAGAGAAGAAGGAGGAGGAAGAAGAAAAATAAGAAGATGAGAAGGTGGAGAAGAAGGGGAAAGAGGATATTTTTGTGTCATAGTGACTTTAACAAAAACATCTAGTATTTTTCGTGACAAACACGTGCGAGTTTTCTTATCCATTTTCCAGGTTGTTAAACTCGATGGCTGGCGCTACATTAACGCCAATTGTGTTTGTTGTTTATGTGGTCTGGAGATTTTTTCGAAAGAATTTTTTTTTTTTCTTTAGGTTGTTATTTAGAGACACGATGACAAAGGATCCAGGCAAACAAGTCCGTTTAGGTCGATGACAAAGTATTCAACTAAACAGACACATTCAATCGATGGCAAAGGTTCCAGGCAAACAAGTCCATTTAGGTTGATGACAAAGTATTCGACCAAACAGATATATTCAATTGATCACAAAGGTTCCAGGCAAACAAGTCCATTTAGGTTGATGACAAAGTATTCGACCAAACAGACACATTCAATCGATGGCGAAGGGTCTAGGCAAACAGGTCCATTTAGGCTGATGAGAAAGGATGCATGGAAACAGTTTCATTTAAGTTGACGGGAAATGGTGCATGCAGACAGATCGATTTTTTTTATGAGAAAGGATGCAGGTAAATAGAATCTTTATATCTGATGAGAAAGGACGCATGCGAACAGATCCACTTAAGTTGATGAGAAAGTACGCATGCGAACAGATCCACTTAAGTTGATGAGAAAGTACGCATGCGAACAGATCCACTTAAGTTGATGAGAAAGTACGCATGCGAACAGATCCACTTAAGTTGATGAGAAAGGACGCATGCGAACAGATCCACTTAAGTTGATGAGAAAGGACGCATGCGAACAGATCCACTTAAGTTGATGAGAAAGAACGCATGCGAACAGATTCACTTAAGTTGATGAGAAAGTACGCATGCGAACAGATTCACTTAAGTTGATGAGAAAGGACGCATGCGAACAGATCCACTTAAGTTGATGAGAAAGGACGCATGCGAACAGATCCACTTAAGTTGATGAGAAAGGACGCATGCGGACAGATCCACTTAAGTTGATGAGAAAGAACGCATGCGAACAGATTCACTTGTTGATGTGAAAGGGCTCATGCAAGCAGATCCATTTAAGCTGATTGAAAAGGCGTCCAGTCAAACAGATCCATATAGGTTAATGAGAAAGGTTACAAGCAAAAGATCCATTTCGGTAATGGAAAATTGTCTAAGAAGATCCACTTACGTTTATAGTGAAGGGTCTAGACAGACATATCCACCTAAGTAGATGATAAAAGGTTGCAGGCAAACAGATCCATACAGTATAATGGAAAACTGACAAGACAATCAGATCCATACAATATTTTGGAAAATTGTCAAAACAAACAGATCCACTTAGGTTTATGGGAAAGGGTCCACTCAAACAGATCCACTCAGATGGACCGGCTGCTAGGGTGGGGTCTAGGCATGTCAAGTGGTGGCCGTTTTCTCAAGGTCATTTCGTCCACATTACGATACGTAACATTTTAGGACAAACTATATAGAAGGGAGAAATTTAGAGCAGCGAGCAAGGGGTAGAAATATTTACGAGTTGTATGATAACATTAAGAGAACGACAAACATCAGTAACAAAGAGTTCAAACCCAGAATGAGAGACATAGAGTGATGGAGATTTGTTGCAGCCAACCTTTATTGTTGAGACTGGACATGGTTCGCTGACTGAAAGTATTGAATAGATGATGATGGTGGTAGTAGTGGTGATGTTGAGGATGATACATCTAGACGGCGACACACACCACGGTGATGACAAATATGATATTTGTGGTGGCTGAGGTAACGGTAAGCACGGTGATGATTATGATAATGATGATGATGATGATGATGACTGTTGTATTGATGCCAATCATCATGAGGACGATGAAGACGACGACGTCACCCGTCAAGGGTAACGATGATGCTGGTGACGAAAACGGCGATGATAAGAATAATGATAACGGCGATGATGATCTCTCAATATAAAACAGCGGGGCGGGAACTTAAAGGACTTTTTTGACAGTGGAAATAGTTCACCCTAACCAAAGACAAGATTGCTAGTCTCAAGCTGAGCAGTGGACGATGTACTGGTGAGATCAGACCAGGGCTGCCAATGAGATTTTTGTCAAAAACCCAGATGGGGCTGACGAAAACCCAAGAAACGAACAAAAAATTAAATTAAAAACCCAGCACTGTACAAAAAGTATTTTATAGTTATGAAACTGAACATATACTCACCTTGATTAAATTGTTACTCTAACAGCTCTCCTTCTTCACCAATTTCAATTGTCACCGTCTCTTTCTGTGTTTTCATTCTGTTTAGATATCTTTGACTAACTGCGCCACTTTGCTATTCTTTTAGCAATTCTTCATTAGGTGTCTATGTCGTGCAGTCGCTATTTCCTTTTGTGATTGCTTGCCTTGCAAGAATTCGATCTTTTACAGTGTCTGCTTTCGGAGAATTAGTTTGTTTAGTTTTGATACAGTTCATCAGGGAAAATATGCGTTCAACCGTTGCTGACGAGTGAGGCAAAATAGTGAGATTGGTCATAAAAGCGGATAAAATGTCATATTTTACATTCTTCAAGCAATCTTTTATGCTTCTCAATTGGTACCAATACTGCGGGATGTTCTCTGAAGCAATTGGTAAATTTGCAGCATTGACGCGATAGCTTCTCCACTGATCATCTAAATCTTTGAAACTTTGTTCAGATATGAGTAAAGGAAAATGAACTGCAAGCGGAATAATGGATGACGGAAAGATTATTTGATTACAGGATATTTTGGGATCCAGTACATTCAACTTTGCAATCAAGCTGTCCTCACTGAAACGAAATCTTTTCTTGAACTGATTACAAAGTTCAACGAGAAATTTCAAGCAATCATTTTTAAATCTTTTTTCCTTGTATTCATCAAACGGTTCATTTATGAAATGCGATGATGTTTTTCCTCCTAGGTATATGTCCTTTAGATTCTTATGATTGCTTAAAATATTCGGATTAATTTCTTCCAATTTAACTGTATGTAGAATTTCATCTTTAATGAAACAACCTAATATATTTTTGTATTCAGATGTGACCATTGAATACAAAAGATGCAGTCTAAATTGCTGAGACTGAAATTTTATATTTAGCATATTCACTTTTTGCAGTATATACTGAAGGAACAGTAAAATGGGTTTTGTATCGCCATCACTTAAGGTACGGTAGATCTCGTTTGCTCCGTCAATTTTGTCCGTTCTTGACTCACTTTGAAAATATAAAAGTAAGGCAGGATATTGGTTCAGAATAGCTGAAATTACATTCTCCCTGGATAGCCATCTTGTCTGTGATAGTTTAGGGATTTTATGGAGTGGAGCATTTGCTGCTTCTTGAATAAGGGTGAAGTCAAACTGTCTTTTGCTGCTGCGTACAAAATATGCAGTAACATTTTTCAAGAACACTTCTAAATATGAAGGTAAAATATTGACAGCATGACTGGCACACAAAGCAAAAGAATGACACACGCATCTCATGGTGAAAACCGAGGAAACATCATTTTTTAGCAATTTTTGAAAACCACTTTTCTTTCCCCATCATAGAGGAGCAATTATCACTTCCGAAACCTATTAAATTTCCAATAGGAATATTTGTCTCACTCAGCAATGACTTGACGGCATCATACAAGCGAACAGCGGTCCCATCTTCAACAACAACACTATCCAAAAGAGCGGCCACAACATCTTGTTTGTTGAAATCCAAATATGGAACTACCACTGCTAAGATCTGAGTGACTGAGATGTCGAACTACCACTGCTAAGATTTGAGTGACTGAGATGTCGAACTACCACTGCTAAGATCTGAGTGACTGAGATGTCCAACTACCACTGCTAAGATCTGAGTGACTGAGATGTCCAACTACCACTGCTCAGATCTGAGTGACTGAGATGTCGAACTACCACTGCTAAGATCTGAGTGACTGAGATGTCCAACTACCACTGCTAAGATCTGAGTGACTGAGATGTCCAACTACCACTGCTAAGATCTGAGTGACTGAGATGTCCAACTACCACTGCTCAGATCTGAGTGACTGAGATGTCGAACTACCACTGCTAAGATCTGAGTGACTGAGATGTCCAACTACCACTGCTCAGATCTGAGTGACTGCGATGTCGAACTACCACTGCTAAGATCTGAGTGACTGAGATGTCCAACTACCACTGCTAAGATCTGAGTGACTGAGATGTCCAACTACCACTGCTAAGATCTGAGTGACTGAGATGTCCAACTACCACTGCTAAGATCTGAGTGACTGAGATGTCCAACTACCACTGCTAAGATCTGAGTGACTGAGATGTCCAACTACCACTGCTAAGATCTGAGTGACTGAGATGTCCAACTACCACTGCTAAGATCTGAGTGACTGAGATGTCCAACTACCACTGCTAAGATCTGAGTGACTGAGATGTCCAACTACCACTGCTAAGATCTGAGTGACTGAGATGTCCAACTACCACTGCTCAGATCTGAGTGACTGAGATGTCCAACTACCACTGCTAAGATCTGAGTGACTGAGATGTCCAACTACCACTGCTAAGATCTGAGTGACTGAGATGTCCAACTACCACTGCTAAGATCTGAGTGACTGAGATGTCCAACTACCACTGCTAAGATCTGAGTGACTGAGATGTCCAACTACCACTGCTAAGATCTGAGTGACTGAGATGTCCAACTACCACTGCTAAGATCTGAGTGACTGAGATGTCCAACTACCACTGCTAAGATCTGAGTGACTGAGATGTCCAACTACCACTGCTCAGATCTGAGTGACTGAGATGTCCAACTACCACTGCTAAGATCTGAGTGACTGAGATGTCCAACTACCACTGCTAAGATCTGAGTGACTGAGATGTCCAACTACCACTGCTAAGATCTGAGTGACTGAGATGTCCAACTACCACTGCTAAGATCTGAGTGACTGAGATGTCCAACTACCACTGCTAAGATCTGAGTGACTGAGATGTCCAACTACCACTGCTAAGATCTGAGTGATGGAGATGTCGAACTACCACTGCTCAGATCTGAGTGACTGAGATGTCGAACTACCACTGCTCAGATCTGAGTGACTGAGATGTCGAACTACCACTGCTCAGATCTGAGTGACTGAGATGTCCAACTACCACTGCTAAGATCTGAGTGACTGAGATGTCGAACTACCACTGCTCAGATCTGAGTGACTGAGATGTCCAACTACCACTGCTCAGATCTGAGTGACTGAGATGTCCAACTACCACTGCTCAGATCTGAGTGACTGAGATGTCTGTGCTTTCATCAATTATTATAGACAACTTGTGTTTCTGACAGATCTCAGTCACTGCCTGCTGTCCATGAAAAGCTATTCCATCTTGAATGACATAAGACAGTTTTATTCTTTTCATGGATAACTTGTCAGCAATTTTGCTGTCGGGAAATGCCACTTTGCAAACGCTTAGGAGATGGCCAATATTAGCGAATGGAACATTATGCTCAGCGAAATACGCAGCAAACATAACCTCACTCTTTGCTATCTGTTCACTTTCTGTAGATGTTTCTTTTTTTTTTTAAATCGAGTTATATATATATTTACACTTTCTTTAGCAGACTCAAAATTTCACAGAATCTTTATGCTTTCTTAGCATGGATTTATTTGTATTTTTCAATGTCACTTTACAACATTTGCAGTAACTTGCGTCCTTATCGTTACTGTCCTGTTGTAGCCAATATTTAAATTCCGCTTCAGTAAGCCATTCCTCTTTGAAACACTGAGCATACCATTTTCTTTTCTTCGATGGTGTAATCTGTTCACTCATTGTGAATTCGACAAGGTTTAACAAACCACAACACAGCAAAAAAACATAACGTAAACTGAACTTAAGGTCCCTTTCTAGAAGTCCTTAGTTGGTTTCTGCTAATCTGCTTTCTTTCAGTTCAACCAATGAGACGCTACAATGTCAGGTCAATAACCCCTAGAAGAGAGGAAAACCTCCCAAACTTTCTTCAATAATTAAATATCAGGTCCCTTCTTTCTTCTGTGAAGTTTACGATCAAAAGTCCCAGGCTTCATCTATTTTGCATCTCCGCCCCTAGTATCTGTAACTTTAGGGCCACCACTTGGAGATCGTAAATCTGGTCCTTTGATGGTCTGCTAAATTTTTCCTGGATTGCCCTGAAGTTAACCTTTGTATTTTGTTACATTGATTACAGTTTATTTTATGTGTTTGTAGGACATTCTAAAATATAATTTGCGGGTAAAACTATTATAGATATGTGTACACACATTATTCTTGTTCAAATATTTATTAATTGTGTTTTTTTTTTTTTTTTTTTCACCATTAAGACTGAAAACCCAAGATTTTCAATAATTTTCAAAATAAAAACCAAGAAACCCAGACGGCAACTTAAAAAAACACACAAGATCTTGGGGAAAACCCCAGCATTGGCAGCCCTGGATCGGACACGAAGTCACTTCGGTGTTTCTGTTATCTCTGCGACAGTACCGGGGAGGGGGCGGTTGTAAAATGTGCATATGTTTTGAAATGTACACAGCTTTGTGCGGACAAAGAAAGGATTTGTGTCTGCCTAAATGTATGTCTACCTGAATAACCGTCTGCCTATCTTCATGCCAGCAGGCCTGTCTGCTAGCCTGCGGAAATGTCTGTCTGCTCGCCTGTGGGTATATTTGTTTGCTCGCCTTTAAGTATGTCTGTTTGCTCGCCTCTGTCTGTCTGCTCGCCTGTAGGTATGTCTGTCTGCTCGCCTGTAGTTATTTCTGTCTGCTCGCCTGTAGGTATGTCTGTTTGCTCGCCATTAAGTATGTCTGTTTGCTCACCTGTGAAAATGTCTGTATCGGTTGATACTTGACTTCTAAATGAGGGGATAGCCCTTTTGGAGCAAGTAAAAAATGCGGAAGTTAGAATAGATCGGTGTTACCCAAAGTGGGCGCTACTCTTCCTCCCCACACCCCCTTTTTCGGGTGCATTGGGAGATTTATGGTAGCGGTCTGGATCAAATTGAGGGTGTGAGAGGTCGCTGGGACGCTCCAGGGGGGCGGTAGCGAACTCAGGTGCAACTGGGAAGCACTAAATGAAACTAATACATCAGTAGAGAGAGCGAGAGAGAGAGAGAGAGAGAGAGAGAGAGAGAGAGAGAGAGAGAGAGAGAGAGAGAGAGAGAGAGAGAATAAGTCCACCAGACCATATTCGTTCTAAACAGGACAGCAGCAACTTTGAAATATATATATAATCAGAATGCTGTCCACAAGAACCCAGACTTACCATGGATTCATAGAGATGAAAAGGCAGCTTACAAAGTCTACAGGAGACCTCATGCACCCTATCTGTCTCAGAGTTTTAAAACACTAAGAACACTCTTAAAACAATTCATGAAGTTATTTTGACAGAAGACTACAAAAACTACGACCCAAGCACGTGTAAGAAGGAAAAACAAAAAAGGATATAAAACAAAATTGCCATTACATCATAGTTTTTTGGTTGCTTGCAGAAGGTCTATTTCAAAGCATGAAAGGCTTGAAAGCTTGATGACAACTAGCAAGATTGACAAAAATATGGCTAAAGGAAATCAAAGAGATGAATATCTTGTTGGCTTGGCCAGATTCACAGGACAGGACAACAGCACTACTTCATCCGTCATTCTGCTGGTCGTGTAGGATGTCGAACGATGACCTCATTGTTTGTCGACGTGGCACATAATGACAATGATATTTCCAGGCAAAGGGTGGGCTGGGTGATTGCTGTTTTCCACTGAACAAGTTTGGGATTCACTAGAATATATCGCTCAGGTGTTGAGAGGATGGTGCGACACTCTTTACTGACAGGAAAGAACAGACAGACTTAATTATCAAAAATCCAATTTTTTTACTGGTTGCTGAAGATAACCAGTACGAAAAAGTCCCGAGTGTTGCACTGATTTGAACTGTCACGTTTTACGTTAAAGTCACGCCAAGCAGACTTTCGGATACGTGGCATCTTGTTTCCATGTCACGTTACACAGACCTTGCCATATTACCGACAAATTTCCCTTTTTTTACATCGTGTCATTTGCCTTACATTTGTAGCTGTCCTGTTTTTATGGAATTAGTTTCTTGCTCAATTGGAGCATGCCGCTTTTGCCTGCCTCAAGCCGGAGTAAAGTAAAGTCGGGAGATGTGAACCAGCGTCATTGTACACGGTTAAAAACCATAAGTGCTCTGCCTCCAGTACTGATAGCTGATAAGAATTGTCCGCCTGTGTCGCCATTCGCACGTAACTCTTTAGCTACAACGACATTCCTCCATTTATCCCAGAGTGTCAACTCTGGTACCCATTTCCTAAAAGGCTGGGTGAAACCCAGGAACCGCCCGGTTTCGAACACCAACCGTGGCTGCAGCGAGTCGTTGCTGGATTTGAAAGCGAGCCTCTTATCGACTGCGCTAACGTGGCACTCAAGCCGGAATAAAAAGACTGTGAAGGTTGAACACGAGGTTTGCAACAACTCGTAAAACAACGACTACGGGTGGAAAGATGCATGAACAGAGCAGATATTATCAACGCTACACGGACTAGACTGGCACATGATAACGAATCTCTGACGTTAACATGATTGCATGACCTCGGAGTGAAACCTGGCCAAGCAAGTCGGTACCGTCTTGGAGGTTAAGATCGGACACATCATAGGTAACTTTTTCTGGGAAAACTCAGTGAATGTACATTAGGCTGGCTTAGGTTAGGTTTTAACAACGGATCAACATTATGGCACTAAATGGTAGTAACCCATAAGTGCTCCGTTCTACTTCTAATTCAAGCCTGAGTCCGAAGAGTCTCAACGCAGTGCACGAACTCCGTAGCACCTGCGAGGATCCTGAAATACTTTGGTCAGTTTTAACTCCAAATAGGGTGGCTGCTGCATCGGAGGACTAAGCGCGTATGGGCATGTCCAGTAGAGTAGAGCCGTCGATTGTGACCATATAACATAATAAAATAATAATTTTGCTGCAAATATTGGCCAATTTTAAAATTATGTTCCATGATTCCAAGAAAGTTTTAAAAATATAATAACAAATGTGACAACTGCCAGTATCGTGCTTCGGCGAATATCTTGTTGGCTTGGTCAGATTCATCGGACAGGACAAAAGCAGCACTTCATCCGTCATTCTGCTGGTCGTGTAGGATGTCTAACAATGACCTCCTTGTTTTTCGACGTGGCACATAATAACGATGATATTTCCAGGCAAAGGGTGGGTTGGGTGATTGCTGTTTTCCACTGAACAAGTTTGGGATCCACTAGAATAGATCGCTAAAGTGTTGAGAGAATGGTGCGACACTCTTCACTGAGAGGAACCAACAGACAAAACTAATTATCGGAATTGCAATCCTTCAATGTTTGCTGAAGATAAACAGTATGAGAAAGTCCCGAGTATTGTAATGTCGGTTTTTTATTTCAACTCATAGAAGTATAGAGAGTGGTGGAGTAAGGGGAGAGAAAGATTACATCACAGGGCAACAGTGTCTGATCATTCGGTTTCCTGATTTGAACTGTCACGTGTCACATTAAAGTTACGCCACGCAGACTTTCGGATACGTGGCATCTTGTTTCCATGTCACGTTACACAGATATTGCCGTAATGTCAAAAAATTTCCTTTTTTTTTATATCTCGTCTTTCACGTTTCCTTTGTCTTACATTTGTTGCTGTCCTGTTTTTATGGAAGTAGTTTCATGCTTCATTGGAGCATGCCGCTATTGTCTGCCTCGAAAAACTGAAGGTTGGACACAAGCTTTGTCTCACCTCGCAAAACAACGACTCCGGTGGACAGATGCATGAACAGAGCAGATATTATCAACGCTATACGGACTAGACTGGCTCATGGTAACGAATCTCTGACGTTAACATGATTGCATGAGCTCGGAGTGAAACTTGCCAAGCAAGTCGGTACCGTCTGAAGGAGTAGATGGGACAGATTATAGGTAACTTTTTATGTGAAAACTCAGTGAATGTATATTAGGCTGGCTTAGGTTAGGTTTAAACAACGGATCAACATCATGGCACTAAATGGTAGTAACCCATAAGTGCTCTGTTCTACTTCTAATTCAAGCCTGAGTCCGAAGAATCTCAACGCAGTGCACGAACTCCGTAGCACCTGCGAGGATCCTGAAAGATCACATAACATATAATAAAATAATAATCTTGCTGCAAATGTTGGCCAATTTAAAGATTAGGTTCCATGAGTCCAAGAAAGTTTTAAAAATATAACAACAAATTTGACAACTGCAGGTATCGATGGCTATGAAAAACAGAACATGACGATATATTTGTGATCGTCTCGGGGATTGTTGCTGGAGGTGTGGAGTTCCTTGCTTTATGCAGTACTTTTGGCAGGCAACCCACTTTTTGATAAATAGAGACCGGGCTGTGCTAGATAAACCCCAGTGCACCAAAGTCAATCGTCTCGTGTTTAAACTCATTTGTTCACTTGTCTACAAACTCCAAAGCCACGCCAACAGCGAGAAAATAATTGCTTCTTAGCATGCAAGAATATATCAAGTGAAAGAAGTCGGTGTATTGCTTGATCATCTTTATCATGTGCTGTGCCGATATGCGTAGCCAGTCCTGCCTCGTCATCTCAGACGATCACCAGAATTGAGGATCAGGGAAGTGACCTAATATATAAAAAAGATATAATAAGATATAATACTATCATCAGTATTCAATAGTTGAGGAAACAGACGAATATATTGTCTCAGAGAAATGTGGTTTCAAAGATGATAACAACGAAACACAATTTTTTTTTTTTAATTTTGCAAGGGAAGTGATAGACTAAAAAATATACAAAGAGGTATAACTCCAGCTAAAGTTTACTTTTACTGATTGTCGCAATATATACAGAAATGCACAATAATTTTGGCCGCCAATGTGATTGTTAAATTAAAGATCGCCGTCACAGAGACACATGAAAATTCCATCCGTGTACTGGTCACGGTATGGGAGGGGTTAACATTTTATTTATAATAAACACAGGAAATACATAAAGGGTTGGTGATTTATAGTATATACTCTGCAATATCCGGTCTATTGTTGCGAAAGGATGCTTTATTAATTCACTAGTCATCCCCTTGTAGGCTCCAATTTTTAATTATTTTGAAGCCCCAACCTGGCTCTTGCCAGGGGCCGCAATATATTCCGGGCATAAATATGGTCTAATAGCTGAACACGGTTTCCGGAACCTCTCCACGGGTGATCCTAATCCACATGGTGGCACTTTGTAGGCTCCAATTTTTAATTATTTTGAAGCCCCAACCTGGCTCTTGCCAGGGGCCGCAATATATTCCGGGCATAAATATGGTCTAATAGCTGAACACGGTTTCCGGAACCTCTCCACGGGTGATCCTCATCCACATGGTGGCACTTTGTGTCATCGGGTGTTTATCGCTAGTGTGATGTCCTGGTGGGGTAGAAAGTCAGTCAACGGAATGATAAGTCCGACAACAACAAAGCCGGTTATGCTAAAGTTCTATAAATACTGAGTTTCTAAACCACCAATATCATTAAAAACAACCCCCGTGTGGGTTCCGGGGCCCCATTGTGGGGAAAACAAGAATAGACCCACTGCCTCCCAAAAAGCATGTCGTAAGAGTCGACTAATTGGGTAGCTTCTCTTGAAGTCAGAGTGCATCTGCCGGAGAGGCAAGGAACCAACAGTCTGTATTCAAGAGAATGAGATCTGTAAAACTGATGCACACGCAACACTCAGGTTCTGGAGCAGGACTGCAGTTCAGTAGTGGACGATCAACCAGAACCTTCCGCCAGAGTTTACAGCTGGTGAACGCGAAGAAGAAGAAGAAGATTAAAAACACAATTATTAAAATGGGTGTTTAACTCGGAGGGAACCCAGCATTTCGTCTATAACATGGACACTAATAACAATATCGCTACGACATTTGGACTGGACCTACCTCTTTCAATAAGAAGTTGGGTGACGTCATAACAGGTGCTGGAAATGGAAACCACTAGCGTAAAGGCCATATGTGTGTGTGTGTGTTTTAGAATTACTGATTTACTCATTACAGAATCGACATCTTAGAAAACCTGCGAATCCATAGGTAATGGGTCACATTTCCTATCATCACTAGCGTTAGAAAGAATTCATAAAAAGGGTGAACTGTTTTATGTTAAGCCTGGTGGGAATATATCAGTTATAAAAGCTTGGGACAAAGAGTCGACGTGGCTTTAGAGCGACTGGACCTCGGTGACATGCGTATGCAATGTGAGCAAGATTTCAGCGTGTCGACCAGTCCCGCAGCCACAGCGGGCATAAATGGAAGTCATTCCGGCTGCATGAAGAATCAATGTTTTGAGAAGCTATATCATCCTGTTGCAAGTATAACATATTTAAAACTAACTGTGTTGAGGGTGTAAAGTTTTATCCTCTCAAAGTACTGGAGAGTTTTGGGAAATAACATTCTGGTCTGACGACTCAGCGAAGAGAAAACTGAACCTCCACGCGGTAGAAGATGATAAAACACTGCGGTGTGGCCAAGGGGGGCCGAGTATCTACAGGGATATGTTGACACCTCTGGGAATCCCTCTGCTGTTAGTAGGAACATCACCGAGCAGGGCACTCACTCGACTGGCAATATATAATGTTGACGAAGGCTGAGGATAGAGTCCAGAGCCATGTGGATGTGGAAATCAAGGAGAAACCGCCACATCATTACCTCAAGAAACTCTTTAAGGAAGCCAAAAGCGAAACTCACAGAAAGTAGGGGCCTTTGAGCTGAAATGCTACAGAAAGGCTCTCAGAAAATGATGGACCAGGGAAAAAGAAAAGAAATGTTGACATCTTTACAGATCTGAACATCAAATAAAACTCCTCAGCTGATTGAAAGAGTAATAGCAGAAGGCATGGTACCAGGAAGGATGGGCAGGGGTCGACCAGCGTGAAGATGGGCGCAGGATACAAGAGGCTCCTTGAATATAAAAGCGCACAAGGCAGGAGAGACCAGCAGAGAATCACCAAACAGGCATTACAACAACAAAAAATGGGCAATAAAGAAGGCGAGACACTCCTTTCACAGTGACATCTGGAGTAAGACAGGGGTGTGTCTTATCATCACTGCTGTTTATCACCTACATCGACAGTATATGCAAGAATGCCAAGCCCATGAATGAAAATGTTAGTAAGATCAACGAATTACTCTTTGCAGATTACCAGGCCTTGATTGCAGATACAGCCATGAAATTGCAACAAAATCTAACATCCATGAATGAAGAATGTAAAACAAATAATATGAGAATCAACACTGAAAAGACAGAAGTAATGTCAATAGGAAAAAAGGAGACAGATCTAAACATAGCAATAGAATACAAAGGCATTAAACAGGCATCTGAGTTTAAATATCTGGGAACTACATTTACCGAAGATGGGAAATTGGATAAAGAAATTAACATTAGATGCAGTAAAGCAAACCAAGTATTGGGACAGCTAGCCCACCCCCCCCCCCCCCCCCCCCCCCCTTTCAGCATAAGACAATCCCAATCAGCACAAAGAGACATCTTATTCAAAGCATATTTATTCCAACTCTGTGTTACCAGTGCCAGACATGGTCACTCACAACAAACCATAAAAGAAAATTAGTAACCACGGAAATGAGATGTCTGAGAAGGGCTGTAGGAGTGACCATAAGAGATAAGATCAGGAATGAGATCATCAGAGAACAAGTCGGCACAGAACCAATTCTGGATTACATACAAAGACAGCAAGTGAAATGGTTTGACCACTTAGAGAGAATGCCTTGTGACACCATACCATACAAAGCATACATGGAAAGAAAAGAAGGACGTAGAGCACGGGGTA
>CAJHNH020003512.1:0-25000 GCA_905116865.2 Candidula unifasciata | reverse complement strand
TCCTGAGGTCGCGTTCCAGGAGTAGAGAAAAGAAGAAGTTACATCCTCCCACAATATCTCTCTAGTGTCTTTGAAATAGTTAAGTCAACACCCGAAGTTTAATCATCTAAAGCGCCAGATTACCTCGCTATAACCCCCTGTTTATTCAATTCAAATCGTTAGATTGCATAACAACAATCATTTGTTTAGAAACGCAATCTTCCTGTATGTAAACATCCTCTCAGTACTTTCTATTTCCCGCATTATAGCTTTAGAGCAGTGGTTCTCAACCAGTGGGTCGCGACCTTTTTGGGTGTCGAACAACTGTTTCACGGGGTCGCCCAAGACAATCGGAAAATACATATTTACTGAAGTTATGAAGTAGCAATGAAAATAATTTTATGCTATCAGTGCCAAACATGGACACTTACATCCTCCTATAAATGTAAAATTGTGACAACAAAGATAAAATGCCTTAGAAGAGCTGCAGGAGTTTCGAGGAAAGACAGAATACGAAATCATGAAACCAGACGAATGCAAGGAATAAAGCCAGTCTTACAGGTCATCAAAGAACTCCAAATGAAGTGGTTTGGACACTTAAAAAGAATGCCCTGGTACTATCCGCCACAGCGAGCCATACTAAAACGTTACAACGAGTATAGAGCGAGTAGAAGACCTCGGAGAAGATGGAGTGATGGCATTAGGAACAGCCTTACAGAAATGAACATCAGTCTTAATAGTGTTCTTGACAGAGCTCATCAACAAACATTACATTACATCTCTCCCCCCCCCCCCCCCCCCCGACACTTCGATGAGGTAAAAGGTGGAAGAGAAGAAGAAGAAGAAGAAATGAAAATAATTAGATGGTTGGGGGGTTACTACAACATGAAGAACGGTATTAAAAGGCCGCGGCATTAGGAAGTGTCAGCGACCTAATTTACTATACTCATTTTCTATGGCTCGCTAGGTAGACCAGCTAACAGACTTCACTTCCCTGGACACACTCAAGATACGCACCTGCTGAGTACAAACATAATCTTTAATGTACAGTGAACAATACAGCTAGAGACACGTCAACTAAGCTGACAGTTCTTATCCGAAACGTTGGCGTTGAGCAGCTTTCACATTCACTGGTCAACCCAATCCGTTCCCATGGATCCTTAAGAACACGACTCCTAACTAACAGTTTATCAGTGCTAATAAGCCGTCGTCTATTGCCACACGGGACTCAGCGGCACACGTAAGGTGTATGGCCTAAGCGTGACTGGCAATGATAACGCCATTAACAATGCGTGTCACACATTCACTAGCTGCTTAACAAATACTACGTGAAACGTCTACTATACAAGGAACCTTAACTCTACACTATCTCGTCGAAACATTAAATGGAATCACAGCCTATCAAAGATACTAAACATAAATGCTATATATTCTAGCCGTGACTAAACTAATGTACTTTTACCTAGTCAAAACGCTACGTCTGGTCCAGTCCAGTATCACTACACAACTCCCCCAGTCAGCTCTGTCCAAGCTCTTGTGTTCCCCTCTGTGTTCATGCCTCGACACGCGGTAATGCATGTTAATCGTGGGTCCTGGCTTAGGGAGTTAACTCAACCCAGTTTATTCCGTGGTCAAGTTGCCCGGTCTCACACTGAGCTTTACTGAAGGTCAACTCGTTCATACGTGATGATTCACTATTATCTACTCCGTTCATCCCATAGCCGAATTGGCCTCTGACAGGAAGGTTAAGAACCGCTGTTGTTGAGGTTTCCTTCATTTAACTCAGGCGTCCAGTTTTTACTCGTCTGTGTTTTTTGGCGGTAAATAATTCTTTCTAAAGTAAATGTAAATATTTAATGAAAACACATATAATTAAACGTAGGTAATTGAGGTAGCGGGCAAAATAAGATAAATACAAATGAGTTTCTTTTGGAATTTCTATAAGACTTTTTGGCTTTAAAAAATATTTGTTCAGTCTATATTTAAGCACCATCAAGGAAATCAAATTTAAAAATTGTCAAGCAGGCATCTTTCCTGTAGGGAGACACGGGTGTGAGTCGTGGAGTTTCTCACAGTCCTTAGGGAAGAAAATGTAAGCCTTTCAGCTGAAATGCTATAGAACGATTCTCAGAATACAACGGACAAGGAAGACAAGAAACACTGAAATTCTTAAAGATCTGAACATTGAGGAATATTGGATAATAAACAATAGCTTGACACGAAAGCAGACAAATTTTGGTCACATCAAGCGCCATGGTATATTGCGGGAAAAAAATAATATCAAAAGGCATGATACCAGAAGTAGGGGCAGGGACCGACCAACACGAATATGGGCACACGCTATAATAGACTTCCTTGCGTACGAAAGTGCTCGAGGCGGGAGAGCTGGTGAGAGATCAAGTTTCTTTCAGGCAAGCCGTGATGAGAGCGACGTTCTGCAATATGCCGGCTACATGATGATGCTGCCTCAACCTGTGCTTCTTTTACGTACCCTTGACATTTCTTGGTACGCACTTTAAGCCCGTTCGACCCGAAAACGTAACATGAATGATAAAGGTGTTGTAGCAAATTTTATAGAACAAAATGTCAGGTTGTGTGGAGAAAACTAAAAAAAAAAGGGTGGATGAAATCAAAAAGGGAATACAAGATCCGACAATTAAGTAAGGAGACTAATTCCATAAAAATTAAAATAATCAACAGTTGAAGATATAACCTGTATCTGATTCAAAGAAAGCCCCTTGTGTATTGATACAGCAAGTGGCACGATCTAACAAACACTGGAACGAAACGACCTCTGTAGTTCTTCTGTTGTTATGGCCCTTAAAGTCTGTAACAGAGAGACGTCATCACTTATTTGTAAGGAGGTAGGATATTGCATATTAGTTGATGAGACGAAAATCAACAGGTCTTAGCCTTAATATTTTGTAAATAGTATTTGACGTCATTGTTGACGTGCCCTTTCAGCGAGAACGTAGTAGTAGTTGCTTTCTAGGAGTCTCTATGACGTCAGCTGTCAATTTAATTACTATATTTGTGCACAATAAGATGATGAAATCTGATCCACTCGAGATATAATTACAAAAATCCCACGTAAGAAAGAACATAGTAAACATGTTGAGAGGTACTAGAAATTTGTAGAAAAGAAGAAAACAAATACCTATCATCCCAGCATCTAAGCATAAATAATGGGTAAGAATGCACTTAAGAAACCTTCAGTCTACAAGACTTAGAAAGAGGAGGGACTAGTAACACAGACCCTCATAAAGAACTTTCAGTTGTAGAGATGCCAACTCAACACTCACATAGAGCCTCAAAGACAGACACTAAAGAAGAGAAATGAAACAAGACATCGAGCTATAGAGACGACACACAGAATACATGGATCCATGGTTAACAGAGACACATCAGACAGAAACACTATTGAGCTGTTAGAGTCGACGATCAAGCTGTTAGAACCAGGCAGCACTAGAAGCCAGGAGGCAGTTTCAGACACTAGAACCGATTAACAAAGTGACTAGAAATGAAGCACACAACGCGACCTTAAGAGTATGTAGCCATAGGGAGAACACTGCGCCTTTCATAATATAATTGCTGTTATTTTGTGACATTGCTGAAGTATCACAATAAAGACAGTACAGACGAGAACAGTTGTTTCCAGACATTATATTATACAAGCATCAGAGTCACGTGAGAAGCATGCAGCAAGCAAGACATCATCATTATCACCACCACTATCGACACGACCATCTTTCTCCTCGTCTTTAATCTTCCAATCGACGTCTCCTGTAGCAAAACTAAAGACAAATCTGGGTGTGAAATCTGGGTGTGACGTAGAAAAGAGCTGTGCTACAAGTCGGTGTTGCGGCCTTTTGGATGTCATCAATATTGTTAAAGAAGCGTCCTTTCAATCGTAACTTTAATTTTGGGAATATAAAATAATCACAGGGAGATAAAAATGGGGAATAGGGTGGAAGGCAGAGAACGCACTTGTTTTGGGGTAAAAAATTCTCTTGTTTTGATAATGTCTCTTAGGTACTCAACCGTCTAATTGTTTTGGTCATCAGACAACAAATGTGGTACAAACCGGCAAGCAACGTTATCTTGCCAAAATCTTGCACTAAAATGTTACGAATGGTCTCTCCATTAACACCAGATTTATCTGCCATCATCCTCACGGTAAAACAATGATCTTTTAATATCCGTTCTCTGACTTTTGCAATGACTTCATCTTTTTGAACAGAAATTTGGTGTCCAGGTCTAAGTGCATAGGTAATAATTTCCACGTCACTTTTGAATCGTGAATACCACCTGAAAATGTATGCATGGGATAAACAATTATCCCCATAAACTTGTTGCATCAGTTCAACTGTTTCAAAGGCACTTTTTATGAGTTTTAAAAAGAATTTATTGTTAGCTTTTTGCTCCGTGCTGATTACGTAGCAATGCACCTCTGACTAGGTCAACAGAATGGCGGCTTGTTTGTTGTCTGCTTGTCGAGCGGCGATGAAAAGTTGCCAGATCAGAGATGAATGTTGCCTCTTTAGTTTTCATGCCTTGCTTCATAGATGGCATTTTTGTCTTTGCCATAATAAAATCAGTCTCATTACTTAATTGTCAGATTTTGTATAAATAAAGGCAGAAATCACTGTAAAAAAAGTTTGAGAACCAAGCGTCTGAGAATAGGGACACTAAACGCACGTGTGATTCTAGCTGTGGAGGACATTTCTCGACGCAGGTGGGTCTTGCAAGTCACACTCGCCATCGCTATGGGTTGTGATTCCTTTGCATCCCCATAGCACAATATAGCACTATCATCTGGGGACAACAGAAAAGTGCCAGCAACAGTTTTAGATTGCAACTTTTGCAACTATGCAGAGCCACACAAGTTTGAGGACGGCGAAATATGGCTAGCAGTTAAATAGCACAATTGCTTGTATCGTGATTAAACCTACATTAGATTAGCGTCCATGCAGTAAAATTGTAAGGTGCTACGATTAATAGTGAAAAAAAGGGATGTACAATAAATGACCGCATATATCTTTTGCAACACGGAAGGCATAGACGACAAATTCGGGCACTGTTACCATTAAAATCATGGCCCAGGCGTTGCGAGTCCGACTCGTAGTTTCAGCGTACCGTCATCAAAACCCACTGCTGGCTGCGTGGATTTTTATCATTGTATGGGGCGTCGCAGGTCGACCCAGCCGGAAATGGGTACCAGGATGGATGTCTTAGGGAAGTAAAGACGGCCGGTGTAATGCTGACCACATTACCCACCTTGTGCCTATTGGTCTGTAAAAATATGGGATGCTCTTCACATATACCAGATGCGTCTAAGGCGTATATGGGATCTTTAATTTACCTTTTACCATTAAAAAACACATTAGCAGTCACTAAACAATTGTGAGAAAGATGATGATGACGATGATGAGATTATGATGATAAGATGATAATGATGATGGCGATGATGATGATGATGATGATGATAATGATGACAATGTCTTTGACTGTTACATAGATCAACACAAAGTGCTGAGGAATTCAGAAACGATCTTGAAAAAAAAAAACGTAATTATGCCTGCAGTTTAAAAATAGACTTGTTCGGCAAAAATACCCTCTCATTGAGGAACTGTTACAAAAGTGAAGTTACGGCAGCGCTACAGGTAATGACCTCAGCAAGACGTTCACAGACTGCTCCAAGACCTAGAACGCCTCCTCTTTCAGTCCTGTACCTGTGGCTTCAGCCTTGTCATTCCCTTTCATGTGAATGTTGTTGTTATTATTGTTATCATTATTACTTTTATTATTATTGCGTCAAATTTATATTTCCTTTTCATTATCGTCTTTTTTTCTCCTCCTTTCCTTCATCGTGTTCTTCCCCATCTTTTTTTTTCTTCTCTTTATCGTGTTCATCTCCCTCTTCTTTTCTCTTTATCGTGTTCATCTCCCTCTTCTTTCTCTTTATCGTGTTAATCTTCCTCTTCTTTCTCTGTATCGTGTTCATCTGCCTCTTCTTTCTCTGTATCGTGTTCATCTGCCTCTTCTTTCTCTTTATCGTGTTCATCTCCCTCTTCTTTCTCTTTATCGTGTTCATCTCCCTCTTCTTTCTCCTCATCGTGTTCTTCTCCCTCTTCTTTTCTCTTTATCGTGTTCTTCTCCCTCTTCTTTCTCTTTATCGTGTTCATCTCCCTCTTCTTTTCTCTTTATCGTGTTAATCTCCCTCTTCTTTTCTCTTTATCGTGTTAATCTCCCTCTTCTTTTCTCTGTATCGTGTTCATCTCCCTCTACTTTTCTCTTCATCGTGTTCATCTCCCTCTTCTTTTCTCTTTATCGTTTTCATCTCCCTCTTCTTTTCTCTTTATCGTATTCATCTCCCTCTTCTTTCTCTTTATCGTGTTCATCTCCCTCTTCTTTTCTCTGTATCGTGTTCATCTCTCTCTTCTTTTTTTCTTTATCGTGTTCATCTCTCTCTTCTTTTTCTTTTTATCGTGTTCATCTCTCTCTTCTTTTCTCTTTATCGTGTTCATCTCCTTCTTCTTTTTCTTTATCGTGTTCATCTCCCTCTTCTTTTTTCTTTATCGTGTTCATCTCTCTCTTCTTTTTTTCTTTATCGTATTCATCTCCCTCTTCTTTCTCTTTATCGTGTTCATTTCCCTCTTCTTTTCTCTTTATCGTGTTCATCTCCCTCTTCTTTTTTTCTTTATCGTGTTCATCTCTCTCTTCTTTTTCTCTGTATCGTGTTCATCTCTCTCTCTTCTTTTTCTCTGTATCGTGTTCATCTCTCTCTTCTTTCTCTTTATCGTGTTCATCTCTCTCTCTTCTTTTCTCTGTATCGTGTTCATCTCCCTCTTCTTTTCTCTTTATCGTGTTCATCTCTCTCTTCTTTTCTCTTTATCGTGTTCATATCTCTCTTCTTTCTCCTTATCGTGTTCATCTCCTTCTTCTTTCTCTTTATCGTGTTCATCTCCCTTTTCTTTCTCGTTATCGTGTTCATCTCCCTCTGCTTTTCTCTTTATCGTGTTCGTCTCTCTCTTCTTTTCTCTTTATCGTGTTCATGTCCCTCTTCTTTTCTCTGTATCGTGTTCATCTCCCTCTTCTTTTCTCTGTATCGTGTTCATCTCTCTCTTCTTTTTTTCTTTATCGTGTTCATCTCCCTCTTCTTTTCTCTTTATCGTGTTCATCTCCCTATTCTTTTCTCTGTATCGTGTTCATCTCTCTCTTCTTTCTCTGTATCGTGTTCATCTCTCTCTTCTTTCTCTTTATCGTGTTCATCTCTCTCTTCTTTCTCTTTATCGAGTTCATCTCTCTCTTCTTTTCTCTGTATCATGTTTATCTCTCTCTTCTTTCTCTTTATCGTGTTCATCTCTCTCTTCTTTCTCTTTATCGTGTTCATCTCCCTCTTCTTTCTCTTTATCGTGTTCATCTCCTCTTTTTTCTCTTTATCGTGTTCATCTCTCTCTTCTTTCTCTGCATCGTGTTCATCTCCCTCTTCTTTTTCTTTATCGTGTTCATCTCCCTCTTCTTTCTCTGTATCGTGTTCATCTCCCTCTTCTTTCTCTTTATCGTGTTCATCTTCCTCTTCTTTTCTCTTTATCGTGTTCTACATCACTCTTCTTTCTCTTCATCGTGTTCTTCCCTTTCTTCTTACTCCTCATCGTCCTTCTTTTTCTGCGTCTACACCTTTCGCCCTTCTAGGTTTTCCTTTGATGCCGCCACTTCTTTATCCTTTCCCGCCGACTCCTTTGTTCTGTAACCAAAATATCAGAAATTAGCTTGCTGACGTTTAAACACAAACAACATCTTTGAGCTTTCATCCGTCCTTTCTGGCACATGTTACCAGCAATAATTGATTATCTTTGGAAACCAACACGGCACAGATCCTGCATATTATGGGCGTGCCATGGGAAGAAAAGGCTGCATGTGTGAGTTGACAACAACACCCATCGAATGAGCTGAGTTGAGCTGATAAGAATTGACATCACAGCACTCGGGTGCACTCCGTTCCCATCTTGAGCAGCCATTGCAGAGTTTCAATACTAATGGTACCAGTCGTAATCTGGTTATATGTCCGTCTTGCCGAAAGGCCAGAACTTTTGGTCACACCCAGGCGCCTCATTCTCTCCAGACCATAATAAACTAGTTTCTCTTCTGACTTCATTACTTGTTCCCAGAGGGCCTTGATGACATCTGCTTCTCATGTATCAAGTCACCGCCTAGTGGTGCAGATCCAGCCAGTATCTCTACATGTTCATTTTCCACTACGCCAGCATAGCTGGAGAAAAGATCTGAAGTCTGCTCACTACCTGTGACCTTCCAAGTGAAATTTACCACTCTGCTCGAAGCAACCCCTGTCTCCACCTATCCCAGCATGCTTTCAGCTACTGCTACAATTACGACATGTGTATGCATCTTGTCCTCTAGCCACCAGCAAGCTGCAGTAACCGCCTCCACCTCCATTCTCTAGCTAGATATTGTGGCATCATCTGCCTGGCTTTCGCTACAAAACCCAAGGCACTTCTCTTCCCTGTCAATACAAAACCAGCCTATCGAAAAATGACGTGGTCATTAAAATATGGTTCTAGCATCATATGTCCGACACACCCACGTCATAAATAGGTTTGTTTTTTTCTTCCCTACTTATAAATTGTCTTCCCAATCATTTATGTTAAATGTTGCAGTGTTATTCTCTTCCTAAAAAGCATGTTATCCATGCTGTTCAAGTTTATACATGCTGTTCAGGTTTATACATGCTGTTCAAGTTTATACATGCTGTTCAGGTTTATACATGCTGTTCAAGTTTATACATGCTGTTCAAGTGTATACAAGCTGTTCAAGTTTATACATGCTGTTCAAGTTTATACGTGCTGTTCAAGTGTATACATGCTGTTCAAGTGTATACATGCTGTTCAAGTTTATACATGTTGTTCAAGTGTATACATGCTGTTCAAGTGTATACAGGCTGTTCAAGTTTATACATGCTGTTCAAGTTTATACTTGCTGTTCAAGTGTATTCATGCTGTTCAAGTGTATACATGCTGTTCAAGTGTATACATGCTGTTCAAGTTTATACATGCTGTTCAAGTGTATACATGCTGTTCAAGTGTATACATGCTGTTCAAGTTTATACTTGCTGTTCAAGTGTATACATGCTGTTCAAGTTAATACATGCTGTTCAAGTGTATACATGCTGTTCATGTTTATACAAGCTGTTCAAGTGTATACATGCTGTTTGTCACAAACCTCTGGTATGACCTTGCCGGTCCGTGGCTCGCTAACTAGGCCTATGACAGACAGACTAACCTACAACACACACTGAACCCGAACGCACACAGAGCACACACGACAATCTTTATTGGAAGTACAGGTAATACATAGACAGTTGACCTTCCGCCGTGTGGCCACCTATTGCCTGGACCCTCTGGCTGAACGGGCTTTACAATCGCCCCGTCTCCAGTACGTGCGACAGGCAATATTCTGGTGTACAAACCACAACCCGGCAGGATACGCTCTCTTCTATCGCCACGCTGACCCAATCAAACTGTCACAGTCTCTGTCTTAGTGCAGGGTCAGAGTGTCCAGGTTAGCCACTCTCTCACAGCACATTGACATAAATACTCTACACAAGAACTATCCTATCCTAACACAAAACTGTACATAAACTATTCAGTCACTAACAGATATATCCTAACTCTAATACTATAACATAAACTATCCAGTCACTAACAGATATATCCTAACTCTAATACTATAACACAACTGTCTTGCTAAACGTCCTCTCTTCCTGACCGACGCACACCGAATGTCCTTCTTCCTTCTACCTCGTGTCTCTTGACCCCGTTCACCAGCTCAGTCCCAAAAGCAGTCATCGTGTTACTACACCACAGTTCAGTCTTTCTTGCTTTATCCTGAGAGCTGGTTTCGCCGTGCGATCACAGAACGGACTTCACCAGTCACGGCCCTGACCTTTGTGTCAACCCTGGGATGTCACGTCAACACCCCCACCTACGGTGTGGTACACTGACTGTACTTGATAGGGTTGTGACATTCACCCTTCCTCTGAACTGATACTTCCTGACAAAGTCAAGTATCAGCAAAGCATGGCCTGCCATCATGTACAGTCATCTTTTTAAATTTTATCGTCAACACTTAGTTACCTAAAAAAAAAAATAATACGTCCTGTACTTTAGGGTCAATCACCTAAGGACAAACTATCTGGCACATATTTAATGGGTATATACATTCAATGGGCAAGCTCCTCCCTAATGGGTAGAAATTGTATCAGCCCTTGACACAAATACGTCACTACTCATTACACCTTCAAATCATATGGGTAATGATATAAATAATAATTTGGGTGGACACTCAAATCGTCCGGGACCCAATTACACCTTACTTCACTTACTGTGCAAGTAAGACGCCACTGTATACACTCCCAAGCCGTTTAACCAACGACACCGTGATTTATAACAGTGGGCGTCATGGACTGTCTCCACAAAGACTTATCCATGGTTGTGAAAAAGGAGTCATGACCTGACTCCCCGACCTACAGTCGTATAATGTGTCCGCGAATCCGCAGTACCTGCCAAGACACAAATCACCCCATATGACCCATAGTGCAAACTAGACAGTAAACAAATCTGTGGCCAGTTGGACACACTCCTATCCTCCAAGGATAGTGCTACTCCTCAAATGTAGTCTCCATATATGCAATATTAGTTACAACATCATTAACTCTTCATGTGAGTGCCCTTGTAAAAGTACAATCTAACTTTCATTTAAATTGTCAATCATCAATTTTAGAAAGCAAAAAAAAAAAAAACATTTAAAAGAAAAACAATAAAGAAAATTTCGTTGTCACTGCTAAACTAAATTGTCAGTTATTTTAAAGTCTACTAGTTTACAAAACTATCTACTCATAAAGCATTATTGTCTAACGTATACTTTAACATTTACATTTAGTGCCCATAGGACACTCAGTTAATATTAACCTCATTGAAACTTTTAATAAAAGTAATGGATTTCAGATTAAGTTTCAAAAACTAAAGAATATTATTATTGCAATTTGAGAATACTAAAACAAAAATAATTGCAAATCAAACAATTAACCATTACTTATGTAATCTAACAAAAATAGTTAGCAAAGAAAAAAAATAAAATATATTTGTAGAATCCAAATGGATTGTCCCACAAATAATTTTACACTGAAAATAAATAAGTAAAATACATACATAATAATTTCACAAACAAAAGTCATTACACTATATTCATTCCAACAAAACAATAGAAATTACAAATCGAAATAAATAAGCAAAATATACATGAAATCATTTTCAAACTCAAAATTATTTCCCTTTTATAAATACCACCTCAATAGTTACAAATCAAAATAAATAAGAAAAATAAATACCGATGAATTACTCATCATAGATACCAACACAATAATTACAAATCAAAATAAATAAGAAAAATAAATTTAGATAAATTACTCATCATAGATACCAACACAATAATTACAAATCAAAATAAATAAGAAAAATAAATTTAGATAAATTACTCATCATAGATATCAACACAAAAGTTACAAATCAAAATAAATAAGAAAAATACACAAAAAATTGTGCGAATGAAATTGAATGAATAAACTTAATTCAAAACCAAATAATATACATGAAACAAACATATAAAACATATAGCACATACAGAACATATAAAACATATATAATCCATACAACATATATTATATTAAAGATGAACATAATAAGATTAACTTATAATATGACAATCACAACATAGACTTATATTCTATACATTCATTCCCTTTTATTCCAATTACACTCTTCTTTCACACATCACATTTTCCATTCTGCTGAAGTCCTTAGAATGATCATCACCTCTATCTTCATGTTGGGTAATCTTTTACAATTGTTCAGTTCACTGGTTTTAGGCTAGAACAGTACTTGTATACACTGCTACTTGACAACTGGATCTATGAAACTTGGTGTAGACTTCCGTTATGAGACAATTTCTAGTCATTCAGGAAGGCATGAATATATGAAGACAATGTCTTTTCACATAGTCTGTAAATTTCTGAAGTTACCAGACTGTCAGTTTCAGGATACGACTAGGCAATCAATAGTTTTACAGCCGGCTTAATAAGTCAGCCAGGTTGTTGCTGTTGCCCTTGATGTGTGTAGTTGTGACTTGGAAATCTTGCAGTGGTAGTGCCCATCTGGTTATACGATTGTTTTTCGGGGCACCAGACTAAACACGAGCAGTCCGAAGGACACAATGTCTGCCCAGGAGGTAACGCTTGAGTCTTGTCACACAGACAATCACCGCAAGACACTGCTGTTTCGTTGTAACATAGTGTACCTGGGCTGGAGGCAACTTACTGCTCACACAGCAGTTCGGGTGTAACATCCCGCCATCACACTGCATCAGACATACCGCAACTGCCGTACCACTGGTATGATATCTGAGAACAAATGGTAATATGATATTAGGCAGATTTAAAATAGAGAAACTGGAGAAAAGAGTTTTGTTTTTGGTGAAAGTGTGATCTAGTTCTCGGTTTAACTCAATTGTATTGGAATGCTCCCTTTTTAATAGTTTTGTGAAAAATATAGTTTCCTGGATAATGTTCAGGGTAAATTGGTTGTAATGATTGATGATGTCGAGTAAGCTTCGGATCTCCTTATTGGTAGTTGGGAAAATTTTGGGGAAATCCTCAAGATAAATTTGGACTTTTGAGGGTGTTTCTGTAAATCCAAAATGTTGGGTTCCTTGACCAGCAGATAATCTATGAGGCATCATTAATAAGCATGCACATGTCAACAGTATACATTGCAGTATCAGAAATAATAAAGTATGTTTTATTTTGACCGGTTTGTTGATTATTAATTGTAGATGCTGGTAAATGTGTGTACATCTGCCTGGCACATCAGAGAGAACATTATCAATTTCAGCTTTCTGTGTAGATGTTTCTGAAATTTGTTGGGTAATATTAGGTGTAAGGATTTGTTTGGTTGCAGGTAAGTCTTGTAGTACCGACAAGAGAATATCTGTCGTATCAACAACATTAGAGTCAGGAGTGACAGTTCTATTATGGAACTCTTCAAGCACCAATTTGTCAGTTGGTTTAGAAATATTAAGATATTTTTCATACACACTCTCATTCACATCACTCACTCTCTCTCACTGACTGCTGTCTAATTACAACATTGCCGTTATGTTGTCACACCGTTACATGCCATGCACTCATATATGTTCTTTACTTCTTCTTTACGTTTGCTTGGGTCTGGGCTAGCACTACTGGCACGTAATTACTCTTTTCCCACTCCTGTATTTCTTTCATAGTACAGCCCTTTGGATTTTCTTTTCCTGCAATGATTACATCTGCAGGGGGTTTTCTGCATGCAAGTACTTCTATTCTGCTGCAAAGAAATGGAGATTCAACATCTCCCATAGCTATTCTCATTTCACATTTCTTGCCTCCCATTTTATATTTTATTGTTTCCCCTGTGTAGTCTGTGTCTTTCAATATGGACTTTCTAATAAGTGAAAAAGATGTGTCAGCTGTTCTTATTACTGAACCTGGTTTTCCGTTTATGATACCTTTACTGCTTTCCCTGTGTGTCTCAGTGTTGTATGCTGCCATTAATCTTTCGTGTGATATGGTCTCGTCATCTGACAGCATTGAATCATCAGTAGACCACGTCGTCATTTCGAAAAATGCATTTGGCAAGCACTCTTTTGTCTCGCTGCATTCATTCGCACTAAATTGTTGCTCTTTTGACTCACCACTGCATTCATTCGCACTCACATGTTGCTCTTTTGGCTCACCACTGGATTCATTCGCACTCACATGTTGCTCTTTTGGCTCACCACTGGATTCATTCGCACTGACATGCTGCTCTTTTGGATCACCACTACAGGCTATATTATCATACTGCCATTTTGAGATATCACTTTCAGATACCTCCTTCACATTACTACAATTTCCCAGAATGACATCAGCAATAGGGTCTTCTAGCACTGCAAATTTTGTTCTACCTGTGCAGTAAGCCGATTTTATATCTGCCCATGCCAATTTATATTTTTCTTTCGCTCCTGAAAAGGTTCGACACATAATATGTTCCCCTGTCAAATCACATTCATCCACCAGACTTTCCCTTATACCTAATACTGTGGTACCAGAATCTCGCAGGATTGTCGCTACTTTGCCGTTAACCAACCCTTTCGTAAGTTTCACCTGGCCATCGAAACTGGTTACAGTATTAGCCTCTCCTATCACGCTGTGACCACAGGTTAGATTACCATCCTCATTGAAATCTCTACAGATCTGGCAACATGTATCAGAGAAATTTGCCAGCTCAGCTGCATTTGCTGTAGGTACATCTGCCATACTCCCATCAGATAACCTGCTTTCAGAATCACTGCCACTGTCAGATATTTCTGCAGCCGCACTCTGATGTTGTCTTCTTCTCATCTTGCAATCTTTTTGTAAGTGATTGTTGTTGTTATCGATCCAGCGGCGCATGAGCTTTCGCCCTTTGGCCCAATGCCATGTAGTTGAATTTGCATGTTTTCACAAGCTGTTCTTTTCCTCCGTACAAGGTGTTCCACTTGTCTGGTCTCGGAGGGAGTAGCGTTCTTCTTGTCTCACTGAGTTTTGGGCACTCAAAGAGATGGTGTTCAACAGTTTCGTAGGGGTAGTTACATAGCTGGCACTCTGGGGAGTGTTGTGGCTGTATTCTGTTTAGGTGTCTATTGAGTGGAGTATGTTGCGTTCTAAGTCTGAAGATGGTGGCCTGGTCCCTTCTTGTTAGATGGTTAATGCTGTCATTAGGATCAGGGCCAGACATATGTCTATAAACCTCTCTTCCAGTGTCTCCCATGGCCCATCTGTTCAACCAAGTCTCTTTGTTTATAGCTCTTATCAGTGTTTTTGCTGTCTGGAGGGTTGTCGCTGTAGGTGGTTGTTCTTGTGTTGCTCCTTTCTTTGCCAATCTGTCAGCTCTGTCATTACCTGGTGTGCCGGAGTGACCTGGAATCCACTGCATCACTATTCTGATGTTGTATGAGGTAATAATCTGATCGGCATCCATGATTATCTTGGCTATGTCAGTTCTGCAGCGTTCATTGCCCTCCAGAGCTTGAAGGGCAGACATTGAATCTGTGAAGATGACAATATTTTGGACCTTTGAGGGGTAAACATCCATTACAGTCTTTAGGTGGTATACTGCTGTTTCCAGTGCAATTATTTCAGCTTCATAGTTTGAACAGAATTCCCCGCATGCATCAAAAATCTCTTCAACAGATCCATCGGGATAACCTATGTAGATTCCGTAACCTGCTTTAATGGTAGCTTTAAATGCTGATCCATCAGTATAGACATGTATCCATTCTTGGGGTAAGAATCAACGGTCTTTAGTGATGAGTTCATAAGAGCGATTGGGTCGGACTGTTTGGTTTCCTCGCCTACCAATTTAGTTTGGACTTCTGGAGCTTTAAAGCGAGCATGTGGTGGTAGGTTTTTTTGCAACATTCTGAATTCCTTGACGTCTTTCTGGGAGGTGGTATCTGTCCTGAATTTCATTAACACAGTGTAAAACCGATTTGTGCTTTATTCTTTGTTTGGATTCCCAGTTTTCTACAAGATGTCTATTAGGATGGTTACGATTTTTCCTAACGCATCTTTCATAAATTTCTAAAGTGGCTTTTTTCTCTCCGCAACCCGAGGGGTTCCACATTTGTATGGATTTCACATGCAGCAGTTGGTGTAGACTGCATAGCTCCGCAGATTAATCGGAGGGCATTATTTTGTACTCTGTCAAGATTCTCTAGGTTAGTTTTGGAACAAGTTGTAAGCAGTGAGTTGTTGTACTCTATCACAGAGCGAACATATCCTAGGTATAAGCCCCTCAAAGTTTCCTTGTCTGATCCCCATGATGTACCTGCAAGTCTCTTTAATAACTGTAACCGCCTCAATGCCTTATTCCTGATGTTTTCAATATGGTTCTTGAGGCTGAGCTGCGGGTCAAGTGTGACTCCAAGGTATGTGGGATGCTCTTCTTTCATCACTTGGTGTTTGTCTAACCTCAGGTTAATATTCTTCCTTGCTACTTGGTGGCTTTTGGTAAAGATTGTGTAGACCGTCTTTGCACAGTTAATCTTGAGTTTCCATCTTTGGCAGTAATCATGCAGTCTTCTAAGGTCTCCATTCAGTCTTTGGGCTCCACTTTCCACATTTTCATGACTCTGCCATATTGCTAGGTCATCAGCGTACAAGGCTTTTTTTCGGCCTTGATTTGTTCTGGCAGGTCATTGATAAAGATTAGGAATAGTGTACAGCTCAATGATGAGCCTTGTGGCAAGCCCTCCTACAAGACTTCTTTAGAAGAGATTGCGTTGTGCATCTTAGTCTGGATTGTTCTATCTATCAGGAAGTATTTCACCCAGTTATACAATCTGCCATGTATTCCTATGCTCATCATCTTCATCAGGAGACCTTTTCTCCATACTCTGTCATAGGCCTGCTGGAGGTCGACAAAGACTGCCACTGTGTGTTTTTCTTATTCTGGAAGCCATCATGTATTCTTTGTGTCAGTCTGAACAGCTGGTCTTCTGTGCAGCTGTTGGTTCTGAAGCCTGCCTGTTCATGGCATAGAACACCAGAACTCTCAAGGAACCAATATAAGCGCCTGTTTATCATTCTTTCTGCAACTTTGCCCAAGCATGATGTTAAGGATATCGGGCGGTAGCTTTTGGGGTCATCTGGAGGCTTTTTGGTTTTTAAGGATGGGGACGATATATGCATTCCTCCATGCCCTTGGAAGTTTGCTTGACCTCCAAGTTTTATTAATAAGCCTGAGAACTACTTCTCTCTCCCAGACCGGCCAAGATGTAGCAGCATTTCGTTGTGGATCTTATCTGGGCCTGGAGATTTTCTAGGTTTTAATTTCTTCGGGGCTTGCTCTAATTCATCCATGCTAAATTCATTTTCAAAAAGGGAGTCGCTGGCTGTTGGAGCTCTCTCTTGTTTCTTCAACTGAGAGAGCTGTGTTCTATTGAGTTCTGACAGCTTACCTGCTCTGTTAACTGAGGCAAAATAATGATTGAAATGTTCTGCTTTCTTCTTGTCTTCAGTGATTGTCTTACTCCCATCTGTCACTGGTTTTGGGTTCACCCTTCTACTTTCTCCGGAGAGGTTTTTAACTAAAGTCCATGCTTTATTTCCATTCTGTCTAAGGTCTAAGTTGGAGCAAGTTTCTGTCCATTTATCTCTTTTAGCCTTATTAACTACAAGCTTTACTCTGGCATATGCTTTATTGTATTGGATCTTTGCTTCTGTTGAACGTGCAGTTTCGAGAAATATTCTTGCTTTATTCCTTTCAGATATAGTATTTTGAATTTCTTGATTCCAAAAAGGTTTATATGCCTTCCGGCTGCCCCTTGGGATGGCTTTCGACGCTGCATTCAGGATTGCTTGTGTTATGTCTTCACAAAAAGTTTCCACACAGCTGTTGTCAATTCTTCCCAGGAGGCAGTCAGATGTTTCCTGAAATAGTTTCCAGTTTGCTTTTCGGAAATTCCAACAGGTTCTCTGCTTGAAGCGTAATTTAGGGGTGGTGCTTACAGTTGTGAGTATAGGTTTGTGGTCACTTCCTATGTCGTCCAGGACTTGGGGATAGCTTGCGTCTGCTAAGTCGGATGAGCAGATGGTCAGGTCTGGTCTGCTGAGAGATAGGTGGGCCCTGTGTAACAGTGTAGGTGTAGACTCTGTGTCCTGCAGCACTATAAGGTTAGTTGTTTTTCACAAGTATCTTCGATGTACTTCCCTGTGCTATTGTAGTCAGGGTAACCCCAACGTGGCGAGTGTCCGTTGAAGTCACCAACAAGAAGGGTTTTATGGTACTGTGTCTTGTATAGTTCTGGTATGTTGCATGTTGTCTGAGGTGGGCTGTACACGTTGTATATCGTATATTTGCTTCCATTGTGCCAGATAGTTATTTTTTTGCACATCTGTAGGGTGAGATGTCGACAGCATTGTTACATCTCCTTGTATGTCATTTCTGATATAGGTCACTATGCCCCGGCAGTCATTGCACTTACAGGCATAACTAGTATATCCAGTGAGATGCAGATCAGAGTCTTTATGCAGGGTTTCTTGTAGGGCAGCCACGTGTACCCTGTGGTTGTTTAGCAGTTTGGCAAGTTCAAGTTTCTTATTTCTTATTCCACAGATGTTCAGCTGCAGAATATTGAGCATCTGTGTATTTTTTGCTGTGCTGTCTGAGTTCTTTTTGCTCTCCCTCCCACTCTTCCTCCCCCTGGGGTGTCTGTTTTCCCTATTTATTTCAAATTTTCCAGTAGCCAATTTTTCGCACACGACAGCCTGGTTTCCCACTGTCTGGCACGGGCCTTGATAGACGAGGCGACGACCGATCTCGTATGTATTCTTAAATTTTGACATATTCATGGCATTGTGGTGCTGGGGTGTCTGTGGATTACCTACCTCCCCGGGCAGCAGCTAGAAATGCCCTGTACCAGTTCTAAAGGAAATATGGGTTGTGTTTCTGCCTTTCCCTTTAACACGTAGCTAAGGTGGGGCTCACAGTGTGCTCATTCCCCGCCACCAGATTGCCTGCAGGTTTCGCTGAGCTCTTCATGTCTCTAAGCATGGCCTAAGCATGAGTAGTTGGGGCAACTGGATCGTCACGTCCTGAGTCCCTGTGCCTTCACGATAGTTTCCGGTATTCAGGGGGTTAGCATACTTGTTTCCATTCCTAAGACTGTTCAGCACACCTCTGGCTCCTTCCCTCCCACAGGGGGCAGTACGGTGTGGTGCACCGGGTTTATTATCGAGGTTTGCTCTTCTAGATCCATTGTGTTTTGCCTGGGGATTCGCACCCCCAGTTACCGGGATTACCTCGGGGAGGCTGTGACTCTTCGCCACGCACAATGGTCTTGAGGTAAGAGAGGTTTTGCTAGGTCAAGAGGCTGACACCACAATGGACGCTCCTTTCGTGAACAGATATTAACTAGACCTAGGGTGAAGTAAGGGGGGGAACCCACTACCCACAACACCAACACTTCTTACCCCCTGCCTCTCGAGGCTCAGTCCCTTTGTAAGTGATCGATGGAGTCACATAGTCGACACTCGAGCCAGTATTTAACTGTATTTTTCTCCTGCATTGCTTTTTCTCTCTTGCGAAAATGATCTTCTACTTTGGATTCTGCTCGCACCACTGTCGTTGACCATGATCTCTCTTACAGTACAGGCATGTTACTATTGGTCCTCTATCTCTAAGAGGTCTGTAACTCTTGTACTCTCTCGAGTGTTCTCCTTTCTTCTCGTGAGTATATTGCTTTTTCCTGTATACAGGTTGTACTGCAGCTCCGTAACTTACATCTGCACCCTTATTGAAACTAAAAATGTTTCTGTGTGCATTCCAGTATGCAGCACCTGCATCTTCCATCTGCTTTACTGTTTCAGGTTTCTGCTCAATCAAAAACGTCTTCATGCTGCTCGGGACACTTGACAACACCTTGTCTCTTATCAATAGATCTTTTAACAAATCGTATGATTTGTTCACTTTCGCCGATGTTACCCACTTGTCAAAAGTGGATACCACCTCAGACATGTAATCCAGAAATGTCTGTTCAGCTTTCGGAATCAAATTTTTAAAGGTATTTCTGTAAGATTCCTCATCTAGGGAGAAATGTTGGAGAATTCTATCCCTGACAAAGTAATAATCCTCAAGTTTTTCAGTAGGGATTGTCTCTAGTAATTTCAAAGGTTCCCCCCCCCCCCCCCCCCCTAAATGTTTTCGGTAAATCAGTGACCACTCTTTAAAAGGGACCTCATAGTGATTAACCATACATTCAAAATTTTGTGTCCATGCAGATATGGAATCACCCTGTGTAAAAAATTTTATTAGGCCCTGGTACTTTTTGAACGAAGGTTCAGCAGCCTTTATCTCAGCCTTACGCATTTGCACCTCAGCATCTCTAGTTGCTTCTATCTCTTTGGCCTTTAATTCTATCACCAGCCTTTCTTTCTCTAGGTCTGAATTGCATAACATCTCTTTGAGTCTCAAGGTAGCGGTGTGTTCTAGCTCTTTGTCCTTTATCAACAACTGTACCCTGTCTCTCTCAGCCATCGCAGATAACTCTTTGTCTTTTAATGCCGCTTGGGCTTCCAGCTCGATCTGCTTTAGTTTACCAGTGGCTTCTAACTGTTTTTCGATGTTAATAGCCTCTATCTCCTTTAGTTTACTAGCGGCTTCTAGTTCCAATTTCTTGAGTTCTCTCTCGTCAGCTCTGTCTTTTCTCTCTTGAAGATCGGCATATTTCTTGTCTGCCCATTCTAGCGCCTTCTCGCCAGTCAGACCATGCTGTTTTGCCATTTCGATAAACTCAGATAGACTCGACATCTTAATTACAATAACAAGGATCTTTCGTTCAAAATAATAATCAACAACCACTCAACAAATCACCTGACTAACCGTAGCTGCCACGAACAAAAATACTAAAAATTACAAGTGGCAAGCCCGGAAATCAGTGAAAACAATGCAAATAATATAGCAACGTAATAAATTCAATACAATAATAATAGTAATTATGGAACAATTTGGACTGTTCCGATACAGAAAAGGGATGGGTCACCGAAACTTATTCGTTACAATTTCCGAATGAAGGATGATGATGTGTGCACACAAAAAAATTATTACACAAATGAACGAAAATAACGTAAATGATGAATAGGACAGACGAGAAATGAGAAGGACAATGAACGGTGCCAGGGGCTCAAATACAACTGCGTAGAACCCTCGAGGGCTGGAGAACAGACCACAACAATACACCAAAAGCAAAACAAACTTATCTTCTCTCCAGTCCTTGATTCTTGGCCTCCCACAGAAAGGATGATGATGATGAGGTGATGACCGAGATCGACAGGCCTCGGTTGATCGATGTCGGCAGCAACCACACAACAGCACACAATCTTGACCTTCCTCACTTTTTACTGTCCGTCAAACTATTTCTCCTCTACGTCACTAACTTGTCACGACGCAAACGCAGCCCTATCACATTTAGTCATTATTAATTACAATCAGTCGGAACAAATACGAAAACGATAACAAACTATCACTTTATAGCGCTACGGGTGACCCAAGCCAACCCCGATGTCGCTATCAATAATTAAGAGTAGGCCCGGACAACGATGCAATATTTAAGAGAATTAACTCAGCTACGCCATCACAAACTTACTCGATAGCAACATCAAAATTAAGGGATTAACTCAATCACGTTAGCCCTACAATAGTGAACGACAAAACTTAAAGAAAAATAAATCAGTCAGCTAAACATACAAACTAATCTATGTCTCCTATTTAGACAAATAAATACAAGCACATTGGGTGGTCACAATTAACGCGGACAACTATTACTATCTAGCTACTACTATAGATTCAATTCCCAAGGACGAACGCTCCCATAATCTGTCACAAATGCTGTTCAAGTTTATACATGCTGTTCAAGTTTATACGTGCTGTTCAAGTGCTGTCAAGTTATAAGTTAAGTTAATACATGCTGTTCAAGTTTATACATGCTGTTCAAGTTTATACATGCTGTTTAAGTTTATACATGCTGTTCAAGTTTATACATGCTGCTCAAGTTTATACGTGCTGTTCAAGTTACTACATGCTGTTCAAGTTTATACATGCTGTTCAAGTTTATAATGCTGTTCAAGTTTATACATGCTGTTCAAGTTTATACATGCTGTTGAAGTTTATACATGCTGTTCAAGTTTATACATGTTGTTCTAGTTTATACATGCTGTTCAAGTTTATACACGCTGTTCAAGTTTATACGTGCTGTTCAAGTTTATACGTGCTGTTCAAGTTTATACATACTGTTCAAGCTTATACATGCTGTTCAAGTTTATACATGCTGTTCATGTTTATACATGCTGTTCGTGTTTATACATACATTTACACAAGTTTACTTTACTTATATCAAATCAGAAACGTTATACAGAACGATCATTATCGACAGATGTGCTACTGACCCCATAAAACTCTACTCTCCCCCCCCCCCCCCCCCCTCACCCCCACCTTTTTAAAAAAAAACACAAGAAATTATTTTTGAGGCGAGAATTAAAAACAGTATTTAATTTCGTTCCATTATTTATAGGAGAGATATTTTTTCAATGCGTGAGATTGGGGCACCTGGTGTACAAATTTCAGCTTGGAATGAATGCTGAAAGAATTGTTTGCGAATTTGCTGTATTGTAGTTCTGTTCTTTCTTTTTCATGAACATCTTTGTGTTCGGTGTCATATGCTCAGGTCAGATCATCTGGTGCGCTGTTTTTTGAACTCGTATGTCAGTATTAGGTCCTTCATAGTTCTCCACAGTGTGTTCTGCACACTTTGCTCTTGAGGCCAGGTTTCTCTTCATAGTTGTAGGTATAGTAGGCAGGACTTCAGAATTTGCTCAGGTTTTTGTGGTACCATCTGACATGCACACCGTGGGGACTATAATACTTTATTGTATGCATGTGGTACCATCTGACAAGCACACCGTGGGGACTATAATACTTTATTGTATGCATGTGGTACCATCTGACATGCACACCGTGGGGACTATAATACTTTATTGTATGCATGTGGTACTATCTGACATGCACACCGTGGGGACTATAATACTTTATTGTATGCATGTGGTACTATCTGACATGCACACTGTTGGGGACTATAATACTTTATTGTATGCATGTGGTACATGAGCCTGCAGTGTCTTTTTCTTAGACGGAACATCGTTGTTGTTGTTGTTTGTAATTGTTGTTGTTGTCGATGATGATATTGATGATGACAATGAGGAGGGGCAGGAGAAGAAGTTTAACGTTGGTGATATTAAAAATGACGACCATAATGGTAATAATAATGTCGCTGTATCCAAGAAGGTGTCAGACTTGAATCATTTCTCTTTAATCTAACACTATAATTGTGTCTCACATTGTGTGAACGTTTAAATTATCATCAAAATGTATCTACATCAGAATATAATAACCCATAAACTCCCACACGTCCCAATTATATTCTAAAAAACACACTTTGATGTAATGTCAAGATGAACTGAACCGAACTGAACCAACAGCAGCCTCTCGTGTCTTGGTAACCAGATTTCTCAAAAACCTAATTCTTTATTAAGGAACCGATCATTTGTCCCATAAGCCATCACCGGTCCCGCTGAATAACGACTGGGAACGAATGGCAGTCCAAGCAGGAAACTGCCGACTCGGGTTATTTTGATGTAATTTTGACTAAAACCCAGCTACCGTATATAATGCAATTACCGCTCTGTTCAGCGATGCAAAAGTAGATCTGCTCAAATTTGGCATATACAATTCGTCATGACAGTTGTGTGGTATTATCTACTGTTAGGATCTATGGTGCATTGGGAAAGGGTCTGTATGTATGTATGTATGTATGTATGTATGTATGTATGTATGTATGTATGTATGTATGTATGTATGTATGTATGTATGTATGTATGTATGTATGTATGTATGTATGTATGTATGTATGTATGTATGTATGTATGTATGTATGTATGTATGTATGGTATGTATGTATGTATGTATGTAGTATGTATGTATGTATGTATGTATGTATGTATGTATGTATGTATGTATGTATGTATGTATGTATGTATGTATGTTATGTATGTATGTATGTATGTATGTAATGTATGTATGTATGGATGCATGCATGCATGCATGCATGCATGCATGCATGTATGTATGTATGTATGTATGTATGTATGTATGTATGTAGTGTATGTATGTATGTATGTATGTATGTATGTATGTATGTATGTATGTATGTATGTATGTATGTATGTATGTATGTAATGTATGTATGTAATGTATGTATGTATGTATGTTGGTAGGTAGGTAGGTAGGTAGGTAGGTAGGTAGGTAGGTAGGTAGGTAGGTGGGTAGGTGGGTGAGTGGGTGGGTGGGTGGGTGAATAGGTAGATTGGTGTGTGGGTAGGTAGGTAAGAAGGTGGGTCATAGGTAGGTAAGGAAGGTGGGTGGGTAGGTAGGTTAGGTAGGTAGGTAGTATTTAGGTAGGTAGGTACGTATGCATGTATGTTTATGTGTATATGTATGTATATGTTAATAATATATATATATATATATATATATATATATATATATATATATATATATATATGCTAGCTGTACCCGGCTACGCGTTGCTGTGGCATAGTTTGGAAGAAAGAAAGAAAAAAGAAATCGCACGCGTCTAATATGGTTATTGTCGCAATCATTGTCTGCACAGATATAGAACATAGTCTGGTTTTCCAACTTTAGATTACGCACCATATAATTGTGTCTTTATATTAGTGGTCGTTTAAATGGTGTTTATTAGTACAGCAACAAAAAATGGTTATCTGGTTATCACATGCTAAAGCTATTTGTATTTTTATAGGAGATGGAAGTAAAGCTACTACTGTGCTTGTAAATAACAAAGTAAGTTAGTAAAAAAAAATTAGAATAGCAGAGGCAGCGTTAGTAAATACAAATTAACTAGTGAGAACTTTAAAAATCATAAGTAAGCCCTTTAAGTTAACAATTTCAGTCATTGCCCCCCCCCCCCCCCCTTTTTTTCCATCCACCGACTACTGCTTTCTCCCTCTTCGAAGGATTTGAAAATCATCACCTGGCTTTATTTCATTTTATTTTTTTTTTATTTTTTTTTTTTTTTTTTTTTTTTTTTTTGTAACTGACATGACAACCCTGTCCATCCGGACTAAAATGGGGAGCAGTAATTGTAATAGGTAGTATATGGGGCTAGTGTAATTTTTACAATATCACCCTTCAAGTATCAGTACAACTACTACCACGACCACGACCACCCACCACAATAGCTAAAATATTGTCACTACTATCTGTTTTACCATCGGAGTAGACAGGGAGGGTCGTGGAGCCAGAGGATTTGTCGCCGCATG
>CAJHNH020003511.1:50000-66950 GCA_905116865.2 Candidula unifasciata | reverse complement strand
CCTGGTAAAGTCTATTATTATGAGAGGGGGGGGGTGTTGGGGTTGGTTATAATTGGTTTTTCTTTCGTACCTTAACACTATGATACTATTTTACTTTCCCGGTAACTCACCACGAAATCTCAGTCTCAAACACGCGGCGAAACATAAGAAAAGAACCAAAATGACATTGAAAGTAGTGGGGACCAATTTGATGTTCATCACATCACATCACATGACATCACTTCACATGATATGACATCACATCACATGACATGACATCACATCACATCACATGACATCACATGACATCACATCACATCACATGACATCACATGACATCACATCACATCACTTCACATGATATGACATCACATGACATGACAGACATCACATCACATCAAATCACATCACATTGGGAAACAGCCGCGGTGTAGCGGCTGGACGCTCACTTGAGGATTCCAAGTTGACGGGTTCGGGGAAAAAAAGTTACATTGGCTCCCATGTCGATTTTAATGGGTAATAGGATAGGTAAAGTCCTGCGAAGTCAAGGTGGCCGGCGTCATGTTGACGACATCACGCACCTTGTGCCGATGGGTCTGGGCAGTTTGGTCTAGCCCTGCAAGTCTAGTACGCCTCAATGTGTGGAAAAGGCCCCTTTTACTGCGTCAAACTAATTGCGTACATGTTCTGTAATGCATGAATGGGTTTGAAATTGCACCATTTTTTTTAATTCATTTTTTTTAACGAAATTACTTCGCATAAATGCATTTGGGAAATTAAATGCTTGATCGCACACATTTTTTAACGTATAGGAAAACATTATTTTTTTTTTAAATTGTAATTTGGCGATGTATTATTTAAATGTTACAGCGCATATTTATGTTAGCTTTAAATCCTTCAGTCGGCTGTGTGGCTAAGTCCATGCGAACGCTTCGTAATGCTGGGATGCCGGGTTCGATCCCAGCTGCGGGCCATGCGCCTTGCGTTGGTTTCGACAGTGGTATCAAGAAAGCCGACCGTAGGCAATGGCAAACTACTGGACGTATATTTGCCTAGATAAACCACACAACAACCGGGAGCTGGTGTGGTTGGTTCTGCAACGTCCTGTAAAGGATACGCAACTAACCTTAAATCCTTCAGGAATATTGTTGCAAACGATCCCCAGCTTTTTTGTCCCCCCTGTTTTATGGCTTTACTAAGGTGCATCGATTGCCAGCTGCGGATGCCATGGCCTCACATGATTGTCGTTGCGTGCTGTCAGCTGCATAAGAATTGCAAAACTCAGTTCAAGGTAAAAGCCAAAAGTCCATTTTGGACGAACAACCGTGACTTACCGCCGGAATTCACAGCCGGTGAACAAGAAGAAGAAGAAGAAGAAGAACCAGATATTTTAGAATTGTAAACCGCGTTGAGAAAACCTTAGCCGTGGACTGATCTAGCTATAGCCAGTTCCAAAACTCATGCCGTCTCACTGAAACAAATATCTAGAAAACTCCTTAACGGATTTACACGAACTGTTGCTTGTGGTCTTAAAGTTCCCGTGTCCTCATGGTTTCATAGTTTACAATTACAACAGGCTTATTTTCTGCAATTTTCTTTGTCCTGTAAAAAAAAGGATACGCAACTAACCTTAAATCCTTGCAGTTAGAAGGTGATTTTTTTCAATACTTATAAAATCCCAGCGTTTTTTAGCCGAACATTTTTATGACTTAACCAGGTAGGATGACCCAGCAATAAAATGATATTTTACCCATTTATCCTGGATCCAGGTGTGCCGGACATGGGAACACAACCATATATAGTGTCGTGGAACCGGTTCCTTTTACACTCACTAAAGTGGTGTTATCTTGTTAGAAACCGAGACAACTGTCTTTTGGTGCAAAGAGCAGACAGTGTCCCTGGATACTCAGATACAGACTCGAATTGGCTCGCGAAAGAAGGTGAGCTGCCTGAATATCCCCAGAGAAAAGGGATAAGGGAATTTAGATGCCTAAACACTTAGACAGAGCAGATTACCCCTCCCCTCAATTTCCCTTTCTGGTAATAAAATTAAGCCCCCATCTAGACTAATGTATTTGGTAGACAGCACTGACACCATACATACATCTAGAAATAAAATTAAAACATTAACTATGAATTTAAAATCAATCATAGGAATGTTTTTATTAAAATTAAAGCAAAAGTCAATCATCTATTTACTTTGAAAATACAATATTCAAACTAAGTAGGATGAAAAGATAAAAAGGATAGTAACATGAAACTGTCGGTCATGAGAGGATCAGTGGGAAATAACATACAAACAATTACCACCTGGAGTTCCCAGAGGATCATCCATTTCCAAAGACTGAGGTGGAATGTCTGATCTGTCCCAAGCACCAAGATCTTACCTTAGGGCACTCCAATCATTAGCTACAACCAGCCTGGCAGTGGTTTGGAAGCTCGTCCTGCCACAAGGAATCTGTCCTCGGCTTTTCAGCAGCTAGGGATGGAACAAAAAAAATATATAGTCCCTGCTGTTTTGCAAAAATAAATATATTCCCAACTTTCCCCTCTCTCTTCATATTGTCAGAAGTGGAATAATAGTCTAGTAGCATTGTCATTTACATAGCTTCCACTTCTGACTACTGTCCAGTCCAGTGAATGTCTTCCATCTTCTGTCCTTCAGGATGATAGTGTAATGCTCCTCATTTTTCACAGACTCAGACAGCAATATGCAGTTATAAAAGGCAACACAAAATCAGACAGAATGTTATAGAATTCTCTCTATAAATATTGAGAATTCTAGATAAAAGGTTCTTGCCTTTCCTTCTTCCAGATATTCCACTGTGCGGTTATTTTCGGTTGAATCCTTCTTTTGTGAGGCTAAGAAAAACAGTTTCCCAGTGGGTAGTTTTCTCGGACAGCATGTCCTCAAAATCACAGCATTTAATACTGCTGTGTATATAAGTAAAAATAATACATTTAATAACATCATGAATAATACATCAATACCCTGAAATCAAAAAATTCAGCACTTCTACAACAAGCAAACATTATGAATTATTAGTATGAGCTGAACAATGAAGAACAATGTTTCTATGAAATGTTTACCATTGAGATGTTACCATTATCTACACAAACTCTGATAACAGCCATAGATCATTCATCTACCAGCAATAGAAGAAGATAGATAATTTCTTAAGAGTCTTAGATACAGCAAACAGAAGTAACCTCCTAGATACCGAAACAATAGGAATCAGGAATAGATCATAAAGAAATGGTTTTCTGCCCATGTGCAGAAATGGGTCAGCGTGGTTTTTCCTCTGTCTGGAACAATTCTAATATTGTACACGAAATGCGGCCCCGAAAAACTGACATCACGATTTAATTAACAGTTACTGTGTGCTCACCTGGATTTAGATGTAACTATATGGTCATGTTGCTAGGGTTTTTTAGGCGGCGAGAAAGACAAAGTTCTGCCAAAACGGCCCGCTCTAACACCTGCTTGCTGACCTGAAGTAAAATGGCTGGCCGTCTTGTCTCACTGCGGGATTTCCGGTGTTGGCCAGGGTTTTCCCCAGTTGCCGAGTTACTAGCCGTATATTTTTATACGTGAAAGCTCAGGGGAATTACAAGTAGGACAATGGAAAATCCCCAAACAGCAACCGTAGGCTATAACCGGGATATCTCTCAATGCGTCTTATGACGAAAATGAAGTCACTGGGCGCATGTAAGAGAGAAAAATAGAAGGGTCACAAAGGGGTGGTACGTCAGCCAAAAGTATCTTGTCTACTTGAAGCGGCGTCTCGCGACATATAGAAATTGTCATTTTAATTATTTGCTCATAAACTGCATTTTCATATTCAAGACTGTATTGTATTTATTTTCCACTCCTAACACTATAATCTTCATCATTGTTATTTTTTCATAATAACACAAGGCTTAGGCCCATAAACCTCAAAGAAATTTGTATTTGGCTGATCGTTGGTTTTATGTCTGGACTTTTATTCGGTCAGATCTGAGAGCTTAGACTAGTGTTATTGTCTCTCCCCCCCCCCCCCCCCCCCCAGCTCCCTCCACCCCTCGAGTGCGAACTAGATACCTCTTTCTCTTCTTTTGTCGACTGCTATAAAACCTTAAGGCAAGGAGAACTCTGGAACGCGCTCTTTTGTTCCCTTCATGTACATTACTTCCCAGTGTCTCAGATATTTCTGCGGCCCATCTTCTGCGTGGTCGACCTTTGGCTCTATTACCATTGTATCTGTATAACATTGCTCTCTGAAGTGCATTGTCTCCTGGCAGTCTTATTGCATGGCCAAACCATTTCATTTGTTGTCTGCCAATAAAGTTCAGTGCTGGTTCTGTGCCGACTCTCCTCCAAATATAATCGTTTCTAAGTCAACCTTTCCTTGACATGTAAACTGCACTTTTACGGGCTCCTTCACATTCGTTGCTATAATTATTTACTATAAAATACTCGTTGTTTTCGAGAGCCTTCGCGGTATAGCGGCTGGACGTTCTCCTGCGGACCTGAAAGTTGTGGTCCAATTCCGCACCAAGCCGGGTTTTGTCAAACAGGACCTTGGCTGACAGGTTAACCCAACCTAAAATTGATGATAAGGTAAAAGTATAGGATGTAAAGGCGGCCGGGTGATGTTAACAACATCGCCCACCCAGCATCAATGGCTTATTAAACATGGCTCCACCGCTTTGCACCGAATCTGCCTAAGGGGGTAGAAACGGGTTATTTACTTTCACTTTATTTGTTGTTTTGTTCGAAACGTTCATTTGTTGTATGCGCGTATGTCCTTTCATTGAGTTTTCAACTTGCTCTGTGTTGCAGTAGTGCTAAGTGGCAGGAGTTGGTCCAGCGATTAGAACGTTAAGTGTAAATCTGTGCCACCTGGGTTCGATTCTTTACTAAGGTGATGGACATTTTTCTTTTCTTTTATGGGGACAGCAATAAAAGTTCTAACCTGCATAGTTTGAGGCGACTGCACTAGCTACGCAGACTTAAAGCCTCAGACGAAAAACCCCAACCATTCCCATCCACCTCCCCCCCCCCCCCCCTCCCCCCCCCCCCCCCGTCGTATACAGCCCCTATAATATGGAGAATTGTGAGAGAACTAAACAAGTTCCAGTGGATTAAGAGGTGGAAGAAAAGACGCTGGCGTTGGATTGGACACACATTAAGAACCCCTTAAAATAATATCACTAGAATGTCTTTCCACTGGAGCTCCCAGGGGCATAGAAGTTAAGGAAAATAAAAAAAAAAAAAAAAACGGAGAAGGGAGCTAGAGAATGAGGTTATAAAGATGAGGAGGACACGGGGAGAGCTGTATACGATAGCGAAGGATAGAACGTCTTGGCGTGAGTTAAGAGCCTAGAATCCATTCGGGTTTAAAAGGGCAGAAGAAGAAGAATACAGCAACTAAAACAAAGTCATTACAAGAATTCAAGATAGCCATGCTAACTGCATGTTTCGTTGTCTATCTTCCTGCAGTCTGGCAGTCAAGAGCAGCAATGGTGGCTCGGACAAGGCCAGGGATAGCAAACTTAGCTCAGTCTCAGAGAAAGAGGAGCCGTAAGTGTACCTCTCATTGTTCTTGTTCTGTCGTTCGTTGTTCTTGTTCCGCTTCTCATTGTTCTTGTTCTGCTTCTCATCGTTTTTGATGTGCCGCTCATTGTTCTAGTTCTACCACTCATTGTTCTCTTTCTCTTGTTATTGCTCTTGTTCTCCTTTTCATTGTTCTTGTTCTGCTTCTCACTGTTCTTGTTTTTCCTCTCATTGTTCTTGTTCTGCATTTCATTGGTCTTGTTCTGCTTGTCATTGTTCTTGTTCGGTTTTTCATTGTTCCTGTTCTGCTTCTCATCATTGTTGTTCTCCCTCTCATTGTTTTTGTTCTCCCTCTCACTGTTCTTTTTCTACTTTTCATTGTTCTTATTGTGTTTCTCATTGTTCTAGTTCTACCTCTTATTTTTCTTGTTCCGCTTGTCATTGCTCTTGTTCTCTTTTTCATTGTTCTTGTTCTGTTTCTCATTGTTTTAGTTCGCCTTTCATTGTTCTTGTTCTGTCTCTCATTGTTCTTGTTCGGCCTCTCATTGTTCTTGTTCAACCTCTCATTGTTCTTGTTAGGCTTCTCAGTGGTCTTGTTTTGCCTTTTACGGTTCTTGTTCTGCTTCTCATTGTTTTTGTTCTGTCTCTGGTTGTTCTGTAAACATCGGAGAAACATTCTGTTTGACCGTCCACTTCTTGACTTTAGTTTTGTGGCAGAACTTAAATTTTTGATGCAGATATGTTACAGATCTCGCTCATGTGTGTGCAGACCTGTTGGTTGATCGTCCTTTAGACAGAATGCACAAAATGTAGAAATAGAAGGAAACCCAGTCCCATATAGGGGGAAACTCCCTCCAATATAAACGGAAACTGTGTCCAATATAGGAGGAAATTCCCTCCCATTTAGGAGGAAACCTATTCCCATGTAGGAGGAAACCCCGTCTTATATAGGAAGAAACTCCGTCCCATATTTAAGTGAAACCCGTCAGATATAGGAGGAAACCCCTTCCCATAAAGGAGGAACCCGTGTCCCATACTTGTGGTAACCCCGTATAACGAACTAAAAATTTCCCCCTTTTTTTTTTGAGTCTTTCGTTACCCATCTGCACTTACATTATTTTAACTCTTTAAATTCAGTATTTTAGTATAAAACGGTTGCCCGACTTGCTAGCGCAGTTGGCTAAACCAGACTGCGCGGCGACCGGGTGACGAACTCTTTGTGGTCAGGCCTGGGTAGGCAGAAAAGCACATTCCTTCCAGATTTACAGTGTCTATCATAGAATCAAGCATCCATAGTACCGAGCCAAAGGGTTACCAACTCATGGTTTCTGGATACTTAAAAAAAGTATGAAGCGTTCATAGTTTAAGTCTTCGTCTTATTCGTCATCCTGTGCTTAGCTGTAAATTATATCGGAAATTACTTGTTGTTTTTGTCCACCTCTGTACATTGATCTTGTTCCAGAACTTGAATTTTGCGTGTACACCCGATTTACAAATCTGGGTTACTTGAATGTAGACTGTTGGTTTCTCAGCGCTCAGGCAGATGAACTGCGACTTCAGAGGACCTTTAGTCCATTAACAGTTTACGTAAAATTGCTGTTCTTGGTCTTAATGTTCTAAAACAGTATTGCTGTCTGCACATGCGTGTGCTCGCTAGTGATATACTGCGACTGCAGTCTGTGGCAATTTTTCCATAAGGGACAGTGTTGGACATTCTGTGTTTTTTGGTTGGCACAACCACGACCGGCTCCAGCTGACGGGCCTTACTGCTGACGTCACCATGTCAGGCTAACGATGCGTTAACGAAGCAGTTCTCATAAAAGAAGTAAACCATTTTCGACAGTCGCGAGGATGGACAACCTTAATTGAAACTTTTATGTATTTACATGCCTTCTTTAATAATTTCAGAATTTTAGCTGACTTTTCTTGATTATTGCCGTGGTATTTATGACGTACGCTCACGGCACCCCAAAGTGCCTCGGCACACAGTTTGAGAACCGCTACTTTAACGCATCATTAGCCCGAAGCGGTAATGTCAGCACCAGGGCCCGACAGCTGGAGCCGGTCATAGCACAACTGTGGGGTGACCTGTTTGCTATGAAGCTGAAACTTAAGATTATCAAATTTATATTAGTTAATTAGTGTCTTTGTGTACCTACTAAGTAAATAATCTCATCAGTGTCAGCGCTTTAATAAAGAAAAACTTGGGACACTAGATTGTACTCGGTACACTAGATTATACTCGGTACACTAGATTGTACTTGGTATACTAGATTGTACTCGGTACACTAGATTGTACTCGGTACACTAGATTGTACTTGGTACACTAGATTGTACCTGGTACACTAGATTGTACTCGGTACACTAGATTGTACTTGGTACACTAGATTGTACTTGGTACACTAGATTGTACTTGGTACACTAGATTGTACTTGGTACACTATATTGTACTTGGTACACTAGATTGTACTTGGTACACTAGATTGTACTTGGTACACTAGATTGTACTTGGTACACTAGATTGTACCTGGTACACTAGATTGTAATCGGTACACTAGATTGTACTTGGTACACTGGATTGTACTTGGTACACTAGATTGTACTTGGTACACTAGAGTGTAATTGGTAAACTAGATTGTACTTGGTACACTAGATTGTACTTGGTACACTAGATTGTACTTGGTACACTAGATTGTACCTGGTACACTAGATTGTAATCGGTACACTAGATTATACTTGGTACACTAGATTGTACTTAGTACACTATATTTTACTTGGTACACTAGATTGTACTTGGTACACTAGATTGTACTTGGTACACTAGATTGTACTTGGTACACTAGATTGTACTTGGTACACTAGATTATACTTGGTACACTAGATTATACTTGGTACACTAGATTGTACTTGGTACACTAAATTGTACTTGGTACACTAGATTGTACTTGGTACACTAGATTGTACTCGGTACACTAGATTATACTTGGTACACTAGATTGTACTACGTACACTAGATTTTACTTGGTACACTAGATTGTACCTGGTACACCAGATTGTACTTGGTACACTAGATTGTACTTGGTACACTAGATTGTACTTGGTACACTAGATTGTACTTGGTACACTAGATTGTACTTGGTACACTGGATTGTACTCGGTACACTAGATTGTACTTGGTACACTGGATTGTACTCGGTACACTAGATTGTACTTGGTACACTAGATTGTACTTGGTACACTAGATTGTACTACGTACACTAGATTGTACTTGGTACACTAGATTGTAATCGGTATACTTGATTGTACTACGTACACTAGATTGTACTTGGTACACTAGATTATACTTGGTACACTAGATTATACTTGGTACACTAGATTATACTTGGTACACTAGATTATACTTGGTACACTAGATTGTACTTGGTACACTAGATTGTACTTGGTACACTAGATTGTACTTGGTACACTAGATTGTACTTGGTACACTAGATTGTACTTGGTACACTAGATTGTACTTGGTACACTAGATTGTACTTGGTACACTAGATTGTACTTGGTACACTAGATTATACTTGGTACACTAGATTGTACTTGGTACACTAGATTGTTCTTGGTACACTAGATTGTTCTTGGTACACTAGATTGTACTTGGTACACTGGATTGTACTTGGTACACTGGATTGTACTTGGTACACTAGATTGTACTTGGTACACTAGATTATACTTGGTACACTAGATTATACTTGGTACACTAGATTGTACTTGGTACACTAGATTGTACTTGGTACACTAGATTATACTTGGTACACTAGATTATACTTGGTACACTAGATTATACTTGGTACACTAGATTATACTTGGTACACTAGATTGTACTTGGTACACTAGATTGTACTTGGTACACTAGATTGTACTTGGTACACTAGATTGTACTTGGTACACTAGATTGTACTTGGTACACTAGATTATACTTGGTACACTAGATTATACTTGGTACACTAGATTATACTTGGTACACTAGATTGTACTTGGTACACTAGATTGTTCTTGGTACACTAGATTGTTCTTGGTACACTAGATTGTACTTGGTACACTAGATTATACTTGGTACACTAGATTATACTTGGTACACTAGATTATACTTGGTACACTAGATTGTACTTGGTACACTAGATTGTACTTGGTACACTAGATTATACTTGGTACACTAGATTATACTTGGTACACTAGATTATACTTGGTACACTAGATTGTACTTGGTACACTAGATTGTACTTGGTACACTAGATTGTACTTGGTACACTAGATTATACTTGGTACACTAGATTGTACTTGGTACACTAGATTATACTTGGTACACTAGATTATACTTGGTACACTAGATTGTACTTGGTACACTAGATTATACTTGGTACACTAGATTGTACTTGGTACACTAGATTATATTTGTGACATTGTCTTGTCCTTTTTGTTTTTGCTTTTTGTTTTTTGTTGTAAATACAATATGTTATTATTTTATTATTAATGCTGGAGGTCCCAGGTTCAAGCCCTGGTGAAGGCGGGAATTTTTCAGGTGGACTTCTAGCAATTTCCTCTGGTCTCTGGGTTGTGAGATCGAACGCCCGTGTGTATTGTTGCAAGCGTTAAAAAAAATCTCTTAGCAGTTGGAAATCGAAAAAAGAGTAGCTTAACGGCGCTGCCTGGGCAAAATTTGTAGTTAAAAAATCTACCCAAAGTATTTCAGGATGCTCGTCGGTGCTACGGAGTTGGTGTACTACGCTGAGATTTTTCGGACTCAGGCTTGAAAAAGAAGTAGAACTGAGCACTTATGGGTTTACTACCCTTGTACCATAATGTTGATCCGTCGTTTAAAACTAAACCTAAACCAGATTAGTTCTGAAATCAGTGTGAATAAGAAGACATGAATAATGCATATTTATAATACCTGATTGTTCTTATTTCGTCAGGCCCACGTTAGAAGAGCTGAAACTGTGGGGCGAGTCTTTTGAAAAACTGATGAAGTGTCCGGGTAAGTTTTTGAGCCAATTTCTATTGTAACACTTCGTGAGCACCTTTCCGTCCTTTCAGACGATAGAGTTATACTGTGTTATCAGCAGGCATGAGACTTACAGCCCATGGTTATGGCGAGTGTGACTAGCAAGACCCACCCTAGTTAGGAAACGTATTCCACAATTAGAACAGAGCAATTCAAGACTATTATTACCATTATGTGTTCTTAATGTGTTTCTTCTCAGATGCCCGGCTGTCATCCTTTCTGCAATCATTTCTTCCTTTATTCTCATTCTACGAAAATTAAAGAATAAGGTTACCATGATAGTGTTGAATGAAATAATCCTGAACATTAACCCCAGATATATTGCGAACCTTTAACACACCTAAACTATGAATAGGAGGATTGTCTATGGAAAGACGAGTTGTGTGATCATCAGAGGAAGATTTTATGGCAGTGACAAAACTCCACCTTCATGTTCACAACTGTTATATTTGTTCGTGATGTTTTTAAAATTCTTGTTTGTAAAGTGGAATACAATCTTTGTTAGAAACATTTCACTGTATTTACCAGTCTGTTGTTTTCCTTGGTTGAACTTCATTGTCAGTTTCCTTGTAAGGTTCTGTGCCATGTCCATTCAGCTTCTCGGTATTAGCTCTAGTGCATTTACTTTGGGGGGGGGGGGGGGGGGATTCAATTTACTATCGCCTCGATGTAGAGTCCAGTCCATTTTGTCATACTTGTAATTTGGAAACTTCCTATATATGCTCTGATCTCTATGTTATAAATCCAACCATTTTTAACAACTGACCGTGTCTATTGCATGTTGATTTACATGATCTCACACGAGATTCTACGGAAATTGTTATTCATGGACCCACGCAAAAATTGTTTTAAGGCATATCAAAGGCTACGAACACCACCTTGTAGGCAATCTAAGCACATAATTTTTTCAGATGTTTTTGCTAACCTGACGTTGTGTCATATACATCAGGGACGTTGAAAAAAACAAGATAGCCTTTATTGCTTAGTACCCACGCATATATATAATTGTGTTTTATTAATGTCACTATGCTAGTCCCCCGTGTGGGTTCCGGGGCCCCACTGTGGGGAAAAGAATAGACTCACTGCCTCACCAACAAGCATGTCATAAGAGTCGTGCAACTAGGGGCTACCTTTGAAGTCGGAGTGCATCTGCCTGAGAGGCAAGGAACCAACAATCTGCATACAAATACGTCAGATATGTAAAACAGAAGCACACGCAAAACTCAGGTCCGGGAACACAGCCAAAGTCCAATAATGGACGAACAACCAGGTCTTTCTACCGGAGTTTATAGCCGGTGAACGCAGACAACAACAACAACAACTATGCTATGAATGCCAAACATGGACATTGTCTTTAGAAGTAAAAAGGAAAATAGTCACCACAGAAATAAAATAACTTCGTACCATGTTAGGTGTAACGAAGAAAGATCAACTTAAGAGCGATTATATCGGGAGGAACGTCGGCACAGAACAAATCCTGAATTTTATACTTAAGACAACAAACCAAATGGTTTGGCCATGTAACAAGACTGGAAACAGATAGTGCACCCCAGAGAGCAATGTTATGCAGATGCAACAGTAACAAAACTAGAGGTCGACATCGCAGAATATGGATCTCAAGAATATTAGAGACACTGAAAAGTACTTTTTACGAAATCAACAGAAAGGCCCATTCTAGAGATCTCTTCCTGTCCTGACTCCAGGAGGCATTCCATGAGAAGAGAAAATAAGAAGATTGTGTAAGAAGACATTACATGCTCATTGTTCCAATGACAGTAGTATTCCAAGTGCCCGTGCAAATGTGTCTTCATCCGCCCTTTATCCACAGTGGAGTATAGGCTCTCAACCAAAAACCACCAAGTCGTCCTACCTTTTGCTATCGAGTATAGCTATTTTTTATCTCCTCCCTATATCCACCCCGTGCTCCCATTTTTCTCCCCAAGTCTGTGTGTGTTGTCAGCATTAACTCCTTAGATTTAGGGCTTCAGTATAAAGACTTTCTATGTTGTTATCATGTAATATTTCAGCATTTTCTTATGTATCTCCATTTGTTTTTAATATACACATTGAAAACAATGATATAATAGTAGTATTATTTAATAAAACATTTGATACATAAGATAGTATTATTTTCATGGTGTTGATAATCTTCTATCTTTCCCACATACATACAGGTGGTCGCAAACTGTTCCGAGAGTTCCTAAGATCTGAATACAGCGAAGAAAACATGTTGTTCTATCTAGCTTGTGAAGACCTCAAAAAGGAGGATAATCCAGAGCTCATAGAGGAAAAGGCACGACTAATTTATGAGGATTATATATCTATATTATCGCCTAAAGAGGTATGTTGCTGTGTTGTTGTGGTTTACTACATCTTCTTCTACTTATAGACTATGCGCCCTGTATATTCAAACATATCTGACAGAGATGTTCATCAGTTCCACTGTGCCAGACTACGCAGCACTTCCTCTGTTGCCTTCTCTATGCTTCTCTTCTCATTCTAATTTCCTATTGTCACTTTGTACTCTGATTTAATTTTTTTTTTTTTTTTTTTTTTTTTTTTTTTGCAATTTTTTTCTAATTAATTTTTTTAACCAAAGAATCTAAAAATTCTACATATTCTTCTTCTTATAGTTCATGCCATGTGTTGTTCGTTGGTAGTCATGTCTCTTTACAACCTTCTGTTTCGTGTGTTTTTAATCAATTCTGACACAGATGATCCTTCATGCAATGATATCAAACTGTCCAGCATCTTTTCTATTGGTCTCCATCTGCCTCTCCTCCCCTCCAACTTTCCTAATGTCACCATATACTCCAGTTTTCTCCTTCTCATCACATGACCCCCAAAAAATGTAGATTTGTGCTTTTTGATGTGATCATTCAGTTCTCTTTGTGAGTCAGTTTCTTTCAATTGTTGTCTGTACAACAATACTACATATTAACATATGGTAAAACAGTTATACAACAATTGTACATATTAACGAATGTGGGCAATCAATTCTCTTTGTGAGTCAGTTTCTTTCAATCGTTGTCTGTGTGTACAACTATACTGCATATTAACGAATGGTAAAAATGTTATTTATTCATCCTTCTAAACATCGCTGCAGACTGGTGGCACATATCTGCTGCGTCCCTGTGCTGTTGGAAATCAAACAAAATGTTATTCACATTTTGATTTTAAAAGTTTTAAAAAAAATTGTATCAGTCCCGGTACACATTGAAGCCTACACGCACAAAGTAAAAAAAAAAAATATAAGACAGCGATTACTTATGCCAACACCAATAGTCACACATCAGAATTTGCAGCTCACCGTTTGCGCAAATAGTCAGTCACGAAAGCTGGCTTGCACCGGCACAAGTGCAGGTTTTTCTGAATGTAAGCGACACTCGACATTTCGTTACAAACACCAACACGCTGCGGGCACAACATTTTTTTTAAAAATCATTCCGTGTGAAATCCAAAGCTCAGAGTGTCACAGTAAGCACTCATTTCAGTAGCTGGGCGACGGAATCTTGTCACTCAAGGTCGAGGAAACAAATAACTTTAAGAGCGTCAGAGGTCAGTCGGAAGTCTTTCATTTCTCTAATGGTAAACTACAGTGTGGACATTGCTAGATGCATTCTTGAAGAGTAACGCATCCTACCAACTGCCCATGGGTGTATGACTTGCTCCAGATACATAGAAAAGCCCTCTTCACACGACAGCATGACTATTAGGTTCCTACAGGAATATAACAATAACCCCAGCATATGTAACATCTTGACAACCACAATCTATCTGGTACAGGTTACATGTCCAATCGTAACCACTATCCCTGTCTAAGAAAGCCGTAATTCAATACAGAACATCAATTATGAACTTATAGTGCAATCAGTCTCTGTATTATGGACGAACACATTGCGACGACGATGAATTAGTAATCAACAACAAGGGGCCAGTCCACTACTTCCTGCTTGATACACTCACATCGGCAGTCTCCAGAACAGAACAGAAACACCCTGGCGAACTATGTACAGGTCGCTGCTTCAGGCGATTCAAACCCGATCACGCAGACACACAAACGTGATATACATTGACAGTCAACTGACGGCTCTCCCTCTAAGAGATCCCGCCACCTGGGGGCCCAAGGTCGATGCACCACTTGTTGAAAAGAATCCAGACCTCCAGTCTGCTATTCAGTCACTAGTTGACTGATCAACCTCCAGTTAACTGCGGTCATAGTATTTACTAAGGTACTCCACCCTCCGCCAACCAGAATTCCCGATACCTCCCCATCACACCTCCACGCTGGTCAACACACATAAAGTTACTACTACACTTTCTGTAGCACTTATAGACACCCCGTCAACTAGCGTACCACATAGCCGCAACTTTGCCAACTCCACACACATGCGCCGATACAACCAACGTCAATGCTAGAAAATCATCCTGACAGCATTTTAAAGTCTAACTTATGATCCACCACATTCAACTAGGCAGTTTACGAACTTCCACAGAATATAAAACATCTTGTTAAAACTGCCACATACCAATTCCATGAGTCCATGTTACTTTAACAATTCGCGCACTGTCAGTGGAGATATAAACAGAGTATGAATTTCGTTCTTGTTTCTCACTCTTCACTTTCCGCTGTTTGCATGTTTTATGTCCAAAGATTTGTCGCTTTATGTTTACGGCTTTGTCTATTTTAGCCGTGCTCCAAGTCTTAGAGGAGGGAAAAACACCATAATCTGCTTATATCGCCGTTTAAATACTTTGATCTTGATGTTACGAGACGGGGATTTTGATTTCAGCAAATGTTGAAGGGCATATTATTTTGCTAAAACAGTAAAGAAAAGGAAAATCACACGTTTCACATAACTGAAGTTACCATAGTATGATTTCCGTGGCTTGACCTTCCGGTCAAAATGGACGCTAGGCACGGCCACTGTTTTGATCCGTGGCACATATTTTGCCTTTGCCAGAACGTGGCTGTTGCATTCTTGCTCCATTTGTAGACTGAAAAGATGTAGTTTCGTTGCCCAGATTTTGAGTTGAGTGCATGGTGTGACACTGTGAGTTGCGGATTTCATTTGGAATGTTTTTCGACTTTGACCAAAGTGGTGGTGTGAATTGTAGATCCAGAAAATGGCGCGATGCCTGTTGTCGCAATATTGGTAGTGCCATTATGTGATTAAAAGTGATCGCGTGTTCAGCTGCTGATCTGTTGGTGACTTCTGCTATCATCCATGATGAATTGCATTTCGAATGTCAGACTGTTTGTGTTAGCACTTCGGATAGCTACCCTATGCTTTTAATGCGTGTGTATGCTAGCGCATATGCTGAGACAGCAGTCTGTCAATCTTCCACAAGGGACTGTAATAAACATTCTGTGTGTTTTTCGTTGGCACAGGAGCGAAGCAAGTATGGAGTGACCGGTTTGCTATGAAGCTGAAACTAAGATGACCAGATGACCAGATGTCCATGGTGGGTGGTGAGATGGACAGTGGTTGAGTCGCATTTTAGAAGAGACTGGGAGGTTGACCATATAATATCCCCGAACCACAGCACTGCACGCACATGTCACTGCAGCCAAACTCCCATTGTCGAGACGACACTTTAAAAATTTGTTAAAAAATGGGGCAAACGGAACAAGACACATTTCCCACACCTTCAGGTGTATCATTTGTGTCATTCCGGCTCATTGGCCCTTTGTATCATTCTGGCTCATAGGCACTTTGTATCATTACCGGCTCATTGGCACTTTGTATCATTCCGGCTCATTGGCACTTTGTATCATTCCGGCTCATTGGCACTTTGTATCATTCCGGCTCATTGGCACTTTGTATCATTCTGGCTCATTTTCACTTTGTATCATTCCGGCTCATTTACTTTCCATGACTTTTCCTAATACCCAATCAAGAATGGGTCTATATCTGGGAGCGAAGGTCATTTTCACAACAACAAAAATGTCAGGCTCCGTTTAGTTTCTAACTCACGACCTTTGTCTAGCCGCTACACCACGGCGACGCCCACACACTGATTAAGCATGTCCCAAAAACTACACTTTAGACCTTAAAATTACATACCGTTTTTTTTTAAAACAAAACAGCATTTGCTTAAAAAATCAGGCAACAAATTTCTAACATTAGAGTTAAAAAAAAAAATTTAATGAGAATGACGAACCTTGTTTGATTCTAGGATTTCCATCACCCACTTCATTTCGTTCACATCTCTCTCTTTCTCTCTCTCTCTCTCTCTCTCTCTCTCTCTCTCTCTCTCTCTCTTTCTTTCTCTCCTTCTCTCTCTCTTTGTCTCTCTCTTTGTCTCTCTCTTTGTCTCTCTCTTTCTCTCTCTCTTTCTCTCTCTCTCATTCACACTTTCTCTCTCTCTCTTTCAC
>CAJHNH020003511.1:15000-45000 GCA_905116865.2 Candidula unifasciata | reverse complement strand
TATTATTATTATTATTATTAAAATATTATTATGTTTCTTCTTCTTCTTCTTCTTCTTCTTCTTTTTCTTCTTCTTCTTCTTCTTCTTCTTCTTATTATTATTATTATTATTATTATTATTATTATTATTATTATTATTATTATTATTTCCCTTTTTCTTCTTCTTTTGCTACTGCTGCTATCACTTTTTCTTCTGTTTTTCTTTTTTCTTCTTCTGCTGCTGCTGCTGTTGTTGTTTCTGCTGCTGCTGCTGCTTCTTGTTACTGCTACTGATGCTACACCACTACTACTAATACTACCATCACCACCACTATTACTACTACTGGTACAGCCAGTACTGTTTCTACAACTTCTACTACTGCTACTGCTACTTAGTAGTGTTTTGTTTTCCTAACAGGAGGTTGTAGAACCAACCCCGCAGGTTTTAGCTGCTGTGGTTTTTGTGTGTGGCAGAATTACGTTTAGTAGTTTGCCATTACTGCTGTAACTACTCCTATTGGTAATGCTCTTATTATTTTATCATCATCATCTCAGCTACTACTATACTGCTGTTACTTTAAATACTACACATTGTACTACTATTATGTGGCTTCTTCCTTGTCTTCATTCTCTGCTTCTGTAATAGTTCTTTTTTCCTATTATTACTTCTCCTCATTTCTGTCTTCTCTAATCCTATTTCTCTCTGAAACATTTAGATATCTGTAATTTTAGATTAGCCATCATTTCGGTAGTGAATATAGTAAATACCACTGGGGTTATTTCTTACACCCAATTTAGTCTTCTTTGGCAATGAGGTCCATACCAATATGCATACTCTGCTGCTCCTCTTTGGTGAATGTCAAAAGTGGGACGGCCATCTTTAAACTGTTAATAGGACCTCACCATGTTTGTCTGCACCGTGATATCAGGTCTTTATACTCTCGACACCCTATGACACCCTTCTCATAACACGACTAAAGAATGTAGAGTGTCTCCTTCTGATGTAGACAATCATTTCTCTTCATGGGTCAGTTTCTTTGAAGATATGTGGATGCCCTACCTAATAAAACATAGTTTAGATACAATGTATTGAGGCTAGGCTTAAATGGGTACCAAATACAGTTCTGGGAAATAAAGGCGACCGGCGTGATGTTGACAATATCGCCCATCGAGTGCCGATTGGTCTATAAAATATAGGTCTAGCCCTCTATGCCGAATACTCCTGGAGGCGTGGCAAATGACCTTTATTTAAAAAAAAAAAAAGAGTTATCAGTCTAGGTAGACCCCAGAAATATGAATAGTCAAGTCAAATGGGTCATCACTACTGGGATTCGAACCTACGACTTTCAGTTAAGACGCTGCTGTATTAGCTGGCATCTTACAGTCGCACCACCAGTTGAAAAAGCTGAAACATTTCAAGCAAAATGGCAACTTGGCTTGCCAGGGATAATCAATAGCTCTCCCTCGATATTAGTCTATCTTTTCGTTTCCGCCTGTACGTCAGTGACGTCTGCTGTAAAGATAGATCTAAAATGGCCGACAGGCCTCAAGAATAATAGTCTAAGGACCGACTGTCTGTTGTCGAGAATCCTGGAAACTGTTGGGTTCTTCTTATTATTATTATTTCTTTTTTTTAAAGTATTATTAGTATTCTTACACATTTACCCTATAAAATGGCATTTAGCACGTTCTGTTTTTATAGAACTAGGCTGCGATACCTGCGCTTTAGGCCTGATATCCGATTTCTCTATACTTAGCCTTTTACAGCATGTTCGTTAGGGAACAATGGGTCTATTCCTTGCTCCCACCCTCCTTCTTCGAACCCCCCTCCCCCTCCCCGACGAGGGTTCTTAACCAACACTGAGAGAGCTTCTTGAACCCACACGGAGAGCTGATCTAAGCCGAGAAGAATTTATATGAATTAGGAATCGACATCACAGCACTCAGGTCATTCCCATAAGCGATCCGTCTCTAACTTCAGCAGCGGTTGCTGAGTTCCAATACCTATGCTGCTATTAGCAGTTTTTTCATGAATGTTATTTCAGCGTTCAGTGTCGGACTGGGTGTCTGAATCATATTCTCTTAAAATATTTGCACTTGTTATTTAACTAAAGTAAAGTAAAGATCCCTTTACACGCGCTTAGGCGCATCGGGCAAATGGGAAGAGCACCCATATTTTGTACAGACCAATCGGCACTCGGTGGGTAATGTGGCCAGCATTACGCCGGCCGTCTTTACTTTCCCAGGACAGCCCATCCTGGTACCCATTTGAGGCTGGGTCGACCTGCGACGTCCCATACCACGATAAAAATCCACGCAGCCCGCAGTGGGTTTCGACTCGCAACGCCATAGCCACGGACGCTGCTATGTTATTTATGTACCAAACCCGTGGCAACCAGATCATCCTGCAGACACTACGGTTGCTAAGACTGGTCCGATATAGGTCGGAACCGACGTGATCAATGCTATGTGCAGCACTTAACGCCAAGACAAATACGTCAAAGGCCATGACTCGGTTTCCCTGTCTAGGCTGATGGACATCGAGGTGCAACATGGAGCGGCAAGAAGTGAACACTTTACCAAAGGGGCAAGACGTTTGATCAGTCAACAGGTGTGGCATCTGTCGTGTTACGCTTGTGGGTCTTTTGAGAAGGAGACGGTTCACCTACGGATTTGTCCGGAGTACTGTGATGATAATTCTCACTAATCGCTTTTTACCAGGCAATATTAAATGAAAACCACCATAGTCGCTTTATTGCGAAAATATGAAAAAATATGTTATTAGCCGATGCGACTACAGCCAACACATCAACCGTTCTCCATCCATCCCTTCTTGCATATGCACTCGTTACGTCGATATTTCGTATCTTTGTACGAACACGGCTAATTTGTCACTATCGGTTAAGATTTTGCTAATGGCCGCTGGTTTGCTTTGTATTTTCGTAGTGAAATAAACATTCAAATTCAACACGCGTTGTTTTAGCGGCTTCTATGGAGTCGGACTCGTAATTCCAGCGTACCGCGATCGAAACCCGTGGCTGGCTGCGTGGATTTCTATCATGGTAAGGGGCGTCGCAGGTCGACCCAGCCTAAAAGGGGTACCAGGATGTATGTCCTGGGGAAGTAAAGACGGCCGGTGTAATGCTGACCACATTACCCATTCTGTACACATGTTATTTCACCTAACTTCATATCTTCCATTAGTAGTAGATGGTTTCCAGAATAGCTGTCCTGTCCAAAATGAATGTTTATACCACTGTTACATTTGAAGACAGCCATGCACACACATAATTCGGTGGCTAGGGTATCACGTGCTATTTTCCTCCTCGTCGCTTTGCTGTGGAGAATATGAGTGCGCAGCTAGCATTGTAGTACTAGTAACAGGTAGCTTTAACGCTTTACAGTTTTTGCATGAGCAGCGTAAGCATACAGCAAGCGTTCTTTTTGTTCTATTTGGGATTTAAACCGACTAGCTGATGTTCCAGTTGCTGATGTGCAATAAACAGAAACCGTTAAAAAAACGTTCTTGATGGAGCTGGATTCACAAATGACCCCTTATTTTCCATGTCGACCCAGCTCTAAATGGGTACCAGGTAGGGTCCTGGGAGAAGAGGTGACCTGTCTGCTGTTGACCACACCACCCACCGAGAGCCGATTGGTCTATAAACTATAGGTCTAACCCTATATACCCAATACGAATAAGGGCGTGTAAAAGGGCTCTTTACTTTACTTAATAATAGCTAATAAAATTATCTTTCTTAGGCAATGGAATGTGACAGAAGCGGCTACAGCCCTTACACACACTCACTCACACACATCCACACACACACACAGACACCTACCCACTAACACAATCAATCAAGCCAGCTGGCTGGTGTCCCCAGCCCTTCATTGTCTGCTGGCTCAATCGGCTGAGTTCCGTTTATCCGCTTTAAAAAAAAAAAAAAAAGTGACCTCTAAATAAAACCACCTATTTTCCCTCCAGAATTTTCAGCATTTATCCGTTATCGATTATTTCCTGCCAGCTCATAAAGATACACGAAGCACGACGCAGCAGACGAAAAAGATATTTTTCAAACAGTAATTTTAAAAGCGAATGACAAATTGAAATCCCAGCTAAATTGTAATACTGATTGTCTATGTATACGTTCTCTGTGGAGCGAACGATTTTTGAAAATCCTGTGATTTGTCTCAATGGTTGTCTTCATTCCTTCTTCTTCTTCTTCTTACTCGTCTACTTCTTCTCCTCCTTCTTCTACTACTACTACTACTACTTTTTTTTCTTCTACTACAACTACTCCTTTTTCTTCTTATTCTTCATCTTTTTCTTCTTCTTCCTTTTCCTCTTCTTTTTCTTATTCTTCTTCTTCTTTTTCTTCCTCTTCTTCTCCTTCTTCTTCTCCTTCTTCTTCTTCTTGTTCTTCTTCTTCTTCTTTTTCTTCTTCTTCTTCTTCTTCTTCTTCTTCTTCTTCTTCTTCTTCTTCTTCTTCTTCTTCTTCTTCTTCTTCTTCTTCTTCTTCTTCTTCTTCTTCTTCTTTTGCATTTACCCGAAGATGTAACTTCGCTGTGCCCGTTTGCAGCATGACTGCGAAATTGGTGCTTTTCGGCCGACACATCCGACTTCTGCGGGCATTTGTTGACCAGGTTAGCCTTCCAGATTACTTTAGTGGGACATTGCAGTCTCATTGTTGTGCGTTCATCTTTGTTTCCAGTGTCACTTGTGGTGCCACTCATCAGGCCGGTCTAGAGTAGCCATCAATCATCATCGTCGTCATAAATTTCAATCGGCCAAGTTCTGCTGTCACCTAGAGAGCTGGCATCTCCTAGATAGCATCAGTTATAATTGTGGCTTCTTTTCATGCTGTTATTTCATTGCGTGTTTCTCTTGATGTTGCTTGTTTGTTTTAGTATACAGAAGCCATGAGTTTTTAACCCTTAAGCTCGGTATTATGAATATCGCAACCTTTCGGCCTTGACTCCATTGTAAATACCGTAAATCTGGGAGAAATGTGGCTTTCCTGCCTACCCCCGGGATTGAACCCGGACCACAAGGAGTTCGTCACCCGGTCTCCGCGCAATCCGGTTTAGCCAACTACGCTAGAGAGCCGGGCTCTTCGTGTTGATAGTTCTAGCCTCCCTTCTCTGTCGAGCCAGGTTTTATGACTGTTGTTTGTAGGGCCATCATCTTAGTGCTGACTGGTTAGTTTGGTGCTTGCCGTGTTGTCGGTTTATAGGGTCTATGTCATTGGCTGCTGTGTTACATTTTCATAGTATACCTGCTATTGTTGTACCCCACCAGGACATCACACTAAGCGATAAACACCCGATGACACAATGCCACCATGCGGATGAGGATCACCCGTGGAGAGGTCCCAGAAACCCCTTTCAGTCATTATGGCCACAATTGTGGCTATTTCCAGGGCCCCGGCAAAAGCCAGGGTGGGGCTTCAAATAACGAAAAATTGCATCCCACAAGGGGACAACTAGGAGGATATCATCAGGTCTCTCTCTTGAAGTCAGTCAGTTGGTTTGTTCCATCGTGTGATATATCGGTGGTTTCCACTACAGTATATACGAGAAGGACCTCAGTTGTTGTCTTGACTTTGCTCTGGCATTCGCACTGTTCTCTTAGCATTGCCATAATCTCTGCCTTGAACTCTTCCACTCATGTTGCCCCGGTCGCCATCTGTCTATGGACTTCTAGTATAGTTTTCAGTATATTTTTCATCTCCTCCATCTCCCTTCTTATTTGTGTGTGCTGTAAGTCTGCGGCTGCGTTTTTATATTGGAGATTCTGGATATAAATCTTCAACTGGTCTTTCTGGCCTTGAAGTCTCGACTAGCCTGCTAGGTGTTGCTCCTGGGTGCCTCATATCTTCTTTGAGCTTCTAGGTTAGTTCTTTTTTATAGCAGCTTTCATTGTCTCTCTGCACTGATGTAGATATAGGCATCCCAGATATCTGGCATAATGTGGGCCAAAGCAATTTGCGCATTCCCTTTTTGTACTGTGCGTCTTCAGGTCGCTGTCCATCTTGACATTTGAGCACTCATTGTAGGCATGGGCTCCGAGAAATATCTGCATGTCTCTTGTTTGCTGAGACGTGTTGCTCTGGACTGCCAAATCTTCTGGCAGGGCGAACATTACAGTATTGGTGGGACATACTACTCTGGTCTTTGTGGCCTCTTGTAGAAAATAACTTTGTCCCGGATAAAGTCATCTTCGATTGAGACCACTGCCACTGTCGTAGGAATGTGTCTGGGTCCCAGTCGCTCCGACTTGGTGATGAGTAATTGTGGGTTTTCTTTCAGTATTTGGTCGTGTATTTCTTGTCGGTTAGTTGTAGCTCTTTCTTAGATATCTTCTTGATCTCCTGTACCATTTTACACATCTTTGTGGTCTTGTTTAGTGTGGAGATGTGCGGCTCAGCTTCAAGGTGGCTCGCCCAGCTTCACGGTGGATCGCTTTCTCCACAAGCCCTCCAGTAGCTTCGGAACTGTCAGCATGTTTAGGGTAGTTATTGCTTCTCGTTCGACGCTGGACTGTCAAATTAAGATTGCTGTCCGGAATGTGAGATCATCGTTTGGCTGATCTTTCGTCATGTCTTCCGCATCTGTCTGCGCCTCTGCCACGCTCGAGTGCTCCCTGACTGCAGCGGTTTGGATGCTCTGCTTCTCGGTAGTATCTGGTTGATCACCCCTCTCAGAGGTAGTCACTCCTGTTGGAGGTGTTTTACTCTGCTCATCCATAGTATCCATTGTATTGGGCTGTTTCTTTTTGGTCTCTGGCGATATCTACATGTGGGTTCCAGGGTTACAATTTATAGGATGGTGTGGGATATACCTACCATATCAAAGCTTTGAAAATTGTGTTAACAAAAACTGTTTGGGGAAGGGATGGGGAGGGGGGTGTCACATATCACTCCTGTCACGTGCCTGATTTAAGGATTTCTCCTTATAACCCAACAGCACTCAGAAATAATTATATTGAGTCGTTTGGCTCGTATTGGTCTAAGAGATGCCCCGTGGCCAATATACGCTCAACTTATTTCTGGAGCAGGGCAACTCAAGTTTTGGCACTACAAAATATATCTGTATATGAATACTATATTCCTAGGCACACTTGGCTGGACACCCCCACTACTATAAAAAGAAAGCCCCCAGGTTATGATAGTTTACTATCATAACCATGTTAACACATATAATATTTATGGTTCATACACACAACAATGCTAAACACTTATAAAGGTGAAATAGAGACACCTAAGTCAGCCATGAAAATGAATGCATGTAACCATTACAACATATACATAAAATAGTGAAGTAGACAACAGATCTCAGTGGATGAATCCCAGAACACAATGACCAGACTCAACAGAAATCTAAACAGCCAGAAAGTCCTGGAGGTAACACTGTCTCATCCTTGGAATCCATTGGAGCTGTGGGGAATATAGCATGACATAGAATCAAAACTGGCACTTTTCCTAGTTCTATCGTTGATACTTCCCTCAGCTCCTGATGATTCGACTGTCTTTGACTCTGGTGATTCTGCTTCAAGTGGATCAGGTAGTAGAGGAGTACCTCCCCATAGAGGACACAGAAACTGTATAGGTACTCAGCTAGTCTCTCCCACCGGTCAGGTCACAATTCTGTCTCTGAGCTACACCAAGCTCCTGAAGACTGGTCTACTCGAGTATGGATATACTCTCTACCAATGTTCACCTGCTCTGGAGTTCACTCACATGCTCTGGCACTGTTAGGATGTTTGGGGTATATGGCACCCCATGATGATGATGCCAGTTACCTTCACTGGCGTTAGCTGGTGGGTAGTTGGTTGATAGTTGGTTGATAGTTGGTTGATGGGTGTTGGTTGGACTGTGATTATTCTGCCAGCTCTTCATAAAGGTTTCATCCTGTCATGAAAGAACTCAGAATTAGTCATCACCAAGAGGGTAACATCTTGACAGGAAAGACTCAGAATAAGCATCAGTTACCATCCCACATCAGCCTACTCCACCTCTGCTCCTCTGTTTCATTCCTCAGAGTGTACTCTCAAGACCAAGAGACAATGTCTCCTATCATTTATCTGTCTGTTTAGTGCAAGAGATGGAAAGTCAGATATATATATAGTGGAGACAGATAGGCACTATCACACGTATCTCAATTACTCTCCTTCCTCCCATCTGCACACAGACAACAATGTTTACAGTCAGTACCCATATCCCTTACGACTCTCAAGCCTTTCCCACACATTCATTGATCTGGGTCAAACACACTCAACGCAACGCTCTGGTTGCCCAAGTACTGACCTAAATTCTCCGTCCCCATTCGTATGCACAAACTTCTGTTGTTAGTTTAAATGGTACACACTTGTAGGGTCATTATCTTTACCAATATGTGTGGGTTATTTAGGGCATAGGCTATTTAGTCTGTACAGAAGAAGGTCTAAGTTCGAATCCGCTTCTCTAGAGATCAAGAACGGTCGAACTATGTGTGATTCCCATAGCCGATTCTGATCTCTCTACAGCAGTGGCCAACTTTAAAAAGATATATTTAGGGTACTCGTAAACTATAATTAACTTACCCAAGCATAGTAAATGTCCTAGACACTACAGGCCGCCTTCTTAAATTGAAAATTACTGAGGCGTCGATGCATACATCTGATCTCTAGGAAAGCCGGCAGAAACAATGACCGCACAAATTCAAGTTAGGCGTCGGTAAGAAGAAGTTCCTTGTATACATGAGCAGGGAGTAAACCGGTTTCCAAGAATATTCAAATAACTCCAGCAATATTTCTCATACTGTTCCAAATTTGAAAATGACGCTAAGTCAAAACAACTAGAAGATGTAGACATTATAATTTTATCCGATAAAGGCATATATCGATATAAGGGACTATAACCTTTTCCGGACGAGTCCAAGTTTGAAAGTTTTGTCGAGCACAGGTAATACAGGTCCCGACTCTTTTACGTTAATGTGTAATGGCTTGTCATTCCTTGACAGGGGGTATCACACGTAACTGAAACAGATCAGCAAAATACACTCACACACTTGATCATTCACTCTATCTGTATACTCTCTCCTCTCTCACTCTCTCTCTCTCTCTCTCTCTCTCTCTCTCTCTCTCTCTCTCTCTCTCTCTCTCTCTCTCTCTGAAAACATAACATTATTGGACAACTTAACTACATTACCAACAACCACAAAAACCGACAATACCGGTCTTCCGAAAATTTTAAAATTATAACGGCGTGGACCTAGCTTAGATACACAGTCATTCCAAGAAAGAACATTTGCAACGAATCATGAGTTTAAAAATTATCTTGATGTCTCAAAAAAAACAATGAAGCACCATTAGTTCTGAAGATGATTGCTCATGGTGTTCAATACACAACTGATAGAAGAAAAAGACATTGTACAGACTGACATTCTACCCCACCAGGACATCACACAAGCGATAAACACCCGATGACACAAAGTGCCACCATGTGGCTGAGGATCCGTGGAGAGGTCCCAGAAACCACGTTCAGCCTTTAGGCCATATTTATGGCCAGGCTATATTGCGGCCCCTGGCAAAAACCAGAGTAGGGCTTCAAAGAACGAAAAATTTCATCCTGAAAAAAAAAAAAACAATAATTTAAACATACCATACCACAGTCCGTTCAGCCTGCATGCTCGTGTAAAAGATGCCAGAAGCTTAAGTAACTTACTTATTATAAATGTTGTTTATTTTCAGCTTGCACTGAAATGTGTAGTTTTCTATACTTTTATTCGCTGAAATGCGTTGTGTTCTGTAATTTTCTGCACTGAAATCTGTGTTGTTTTCTCCTCGTTCCCACCCCCTCTTTTTGCCGCCTTATACACTGTTGTTTTCATACACTGATATGTGTTGTTTTCTCCCCTTTCATTAACTGATATTTGTTGTTTTCTCCCCTTTCATAAACTGATATGTGTTGTTTTCTCCCCTTTCATTCACTGATATGTGTTGTTTTCTCCCCTTTCATACACTGATATCTGTTGTTTTCTCCCCTTTCATACACTGATATGTGTTGTTTTCTCCCCTTTCATACACTGATATGTGTTGTTTTCTCCCCTTTCATACGCTGATTTGTTTTCTTGTCTCCCCTCTCATACACTAAAACATGCTGTTTTTTCTCTCCTTTTTTACACCTTAATTCTTTGATTCTTCATTTTTCACACTGATGTATTGTATTTTCTACTTTCTGTCGTGACGTGTGCGTGCGTTTGTGTGTGTGTGTGTGTGTGCATGTGTGTGTGTGTGTGTGTGTGTGTGTGTGTGTGTGTTTGTGTTTGTAATATGCGCTTTTGCTTTTCTCTTCTTGCACACGCTGAAAAATTATGCCCTTTACTTTTTTTTTACTACATATATGAATTGTTTTTTCTTCTTTCATACACTAACATGTGTTTGTTTTTTTTCTGTATCTTTTCAGGTTAGTTTAGATTCCCGCGTGCGGGAAGTTATAAATAGAAACATGGTTGACCCCACGCCTAATACATTCGACGAAGCCCAGCTTCAAATCTGGACATTAATGCACCGAGATTCCTATCCACGTTTCCTCAACTCTTCAGTGTATAAAAAACTTCTTCAGCAATTGTCCTGAACGACCGTGGACACAAATGAATTTATATCCTGACATCTTGAACACAATGGTAACTCCCTGCAGAATCCCATTACAGAGTGTACTGTCAAGAAGTATTACAAATCCTTGTCTGGAGTATTCGCACTGTTGGATGGAAACAATTGTGATAATTCTTGGAAGATTATTTGTTTTGTGAATGGATAAGAGTAGTGTCCAAAATTCTGATATCACCTATGTTGTATACAACGGAACAAAATTGCTGTAAATGTGAATGGATTTCCTTTTGTGGCGTGTGAAATGAGTAATATGGTAGTTGATGTGTTTCTTTGTGTTTTGTAAAGTCAGCAAAGAGACGAAACTAGTTTTTCATCTTAAACCTCGTTCATTGTTGCTCCAAAGTGGAGACGAAGAAGATGGCTTGACAGGAAACTGATCAACCGAAATCATAACATGATGACCAAGTGTATATGAAATTATTTATGTATACCAGTGTTTCTACAGAACGACCTGGAAAATCTTCAGCGTACTTTTATTTTCATCGAGAAGTCATGGCGAGAAAGGGAACTGATCAACTCAGATCATGATATTATACATTTATAGTCATTTTCTTATGCGTTACTACACGGATGATTGGCACTTTATATTGTTATTTACAGCTAGGCTGTGATATCTGAATTTCAGGCATAACACATCCGATATCCTAAGTTAGTTGTATTTTACGATATGTTGATTAAGGGGCGATGACCTGCCACGCCTAAGCAAATGGGGCCTCATAACCCACGCCGGCATAAATGTTGAACAAGTACTGAGCTGTGACCTCATTAGAATTACCTGCACCCTTATCTGATTAGAGCTAATTGGGCATTTACCTCATCTGTTTCAGTAGCTACAATTTGTGTTTAAAATAAAATGCAACCCAGCAGTTTCCTTTCCGTGAGCAATTCTAGAAGGGAATTATCCCTAATATGATAAGCTACCAATATGCCAAATTATCAATGTTCTTTGAAGTTTGAGATAAGAATAATCCGCCAGTGCACAAGATTCTAACAGGCCGGCCCTGGGAACTTTGAGTACAGCAAACCACGTGATGTGTGTAGGAACCTAGCACGCAGATTCCTGGGTATACTTTACGTTCATTTATAGACTTGACTAGTTTTGATTATTGTGTGGAAATTCAGGTTCAAGGCGATGATTTTCATTTGTTTTTTTTTTTTGTTTTTTTTTGGAGTTTAGACTTAGGTAGGAGAGGGGGAGGGCAGCTTTCTATGATAATTTATAAATATTTAGGTATAACTAGAACAAAGGGCAGACGTGTTGAAAATAAAATTGGCTATCCTACGAATAACGGTCTCAAATTATCGAGGCCGAAAATATACCCTAAAAGGGATTATACCGCCACCGCCGAATTGCGAACTTCCGGAGACCATACCGCCACCGCTAAGAGTATCCCCCACGCAGCTCACGCGGCGTGGATTGGGGCTTTACTAGATGGCTGGGACTCATGAGCAAATAAAATGAAAGAAGCTGCAGGAGATGCGGTAGCTGCTGCTCGTGAGTCCCAGTCATCTAGTTTAGCCCTTGAGCGGCATGAGGGATACTCTCTGCGGTCGCGGAAGTGCGCAATTTAAGTCGCCAGAAGTGCGCAATTGACACGTGACTGAGGCCCTGTTAGGGTATATTTTCGGCCTCGATAATTTGGGACCATTATTCGAAAGATAGCCTAAAATTGATAGTGAAGATAGCTTAAAATTGATAGCATAAAATGTATTTATTTCTTGTTTAACGCATTATTTAACACCAATAGCAGTACCTTTGCCATGTATAATATAAAACTAACGAGTATAAGGCATTTTATTTTTCACACTATTACTGCATTGAATGTGTGTTGCTAAACCTATATTTTCTATACCAGTCAGTTCTCTGAAATAGGATGAATTCAAGGGGAGGGGGGGGGGGGGAAGAGAGAAATGCCTGAACAACCACTGATAACAACGGCTATAAGACAACAAAGAGGGCACTGTATTGGACAAATCCTGGGGGAAAAAAACATAGAATCACCATACCGACACCACAATGGAAAATAAAGGGATTAAGGAAGCGAGCACAACCAACAGAAACCCTCAGATGAACGTTGATGAGAGAGGCCAAAGGTGCTGGCTGGATACCATTTATAATATCGACTAAATTGCACAGGATAGAGCGGAATAAAGTGAGCCCTGTTTAACATATAATGGCACAACAGGACGATGATGATGATAAACTGGTATTCTGTGTGTTTACCTCATGGAGTGTTAACTGGTCTAAGGAAATATGGTTCTAACCCAATATGCCCAAAGTGCCAGTGGTATAAAAATGGGTTCTTTGCTTACATATTTCTGAAGCCGTTTGATATGTTTGTATTCAGTGTTAACCTGTATACATTGACATGGACAGTAATTGCAGTTCTTACATTTTTGCATGAACTCATTAACTCTTTACCGGCATCCAATGTGTAAACAATAGTACTCCTTGATTCCCCCTCCACACTTTAACATTGTAGCATAATTTGCTCTCACTAAAGAAATCCAACTTCTCCAATGATCATTTAGTTAACTGGTTAATTAACCGACTTATGCTACACATTGCACATTGGACCAGTCCGATAGAGCTTGGATCTGATCTTGAGTACCTCCCTCAGTGTGTGGCAACTCATAACATTAGTTCTTTGAGGATAGAACAAATGAATGTAACATGAGCCTTAGGCTCAGAGAGTTCATAAAAATGTGTCAGAGCAAAATTAGGCTCAGAGAGTTCATGAACATGTGTCAGAGCAAAATTAGGCTCAGAGAATTCATGAACATGTGTCAGAGCAAAATGTGGTTCAGAAAGTTCATGAACATGTGTCAGAGCAACAAAATTAGGTTCAGAGAGTTCAAGAACATGTGTCAGAGCAAAATTAGGCTCAGAGAGTTCATGAACATGTGTCAGAGCAACAAAATTAAGCTCAGAGAGTTCATGAAAATGTGTCAGAGCAAAATTGGGTTCAGAGAGTTCATGAACATGTGTCAGAGCAATATTTGGTTCAGAGAGTTCATGAACATGCGTCAGAGCAAAATTTGGTTCAGAGAGTTCATGAACATGTGTCAGAGCAAAATTGGGTTCAGAGAGTTCATGAACATGTGTCAGAGCAAAATTTGGCTCATAGAGTTCATGAACATGCGTCAGAGCAAAATTAGGCTCAGAGAGTTCATGAACATGTGTCAGAGCAAAATTGGATTCAGAGAGTTCATGAACATGTGTCAGAGCAAAATTGGGTTCAGAGAGTTCATGAACATGTGTCAGAGCAAAATTAGGCTCAGAGAGTTCATGAACATGTGTCAGAGCAAAAACCAAATAAGACACAATACAAGAAAATGAGATAAAAAGAAAGAGAAAAATGTATATTGATTATTTATAATAATGGCACTTTGTAAGTTATTTCATTAAGATTTGTGAGCATGAGATCAGGGTAGCAAATTTCACATTCCAGACTGGAGACAAGTTTGGAAGCTATGTGTGTCTCATCCTGCTTGTATTGTAATTTAAAATCAACTCTGGCAGTCTTTCCTATTTGCTGATCAGTGAACCCTGGGGCAGTGGCAAGGCATGATCAGCTTACAATTGTAAGTACTCGAAGGTGACAATTACACTGGAGAGGTTATCACATAACATTTTCCTCCTTGTCTCTTTACTGTTGAGAGAATGCATCGAAGTACTGGTTACCGGTAGCTTTCACATATCACAGTTTCTTTAAGAGTGCAGTAAGTGTGCAGTGGGTGTTTTTTTTAAAACTCTTAACAAGTGATACACACTCTAGGAGACGTACTTGAGTGGTGTATTTGTAGCAAATCAGTTAACAGCAACAACAAAATAGAAAATTCATTTTTTTTCATGTGAAAGCGTAAGCTGCAAGTACATCCATTACATGCAAACCTCCCTACTGCCTGGGGGTCAGATTTAAAGGGTCTGTAATATTGTTTACAAACACTCCCTCATTCTTAGAAGGTTATCCTTTTTGAATTATAGGCAGTTTTTTTAAATAACTATTAAAAAGAATAGCCGCGTCGTGGCTAAGGCGTTGCGAGTCCGACTCGTGAGCCAGCATACCGCGATCGAAACCCACTGCAGGCTGAGTGGATTGTTGTCGTGGTATGGGACGTCGCAGGTCGACCCAGTCTAAAATGGGTACCAGGATGGGCTGTCCTGGGAAAGTAAAGACAGCTGGCGTAATGCTGACCACATTACCCACAGAGTGCTGATGGTCTGTAAAAATATGGGACGCTCTGCCCATATGCCCGATACGCCTAAAGGCGTAAAAAGGGATCTTTACTTTACTTTTACTATTAAAAAGAATAGGGTCAACATGTATTAGCTGTTAAGAAAAATCCCTGACTTATGATACCACATTGAAAGCTTCACATTTTGTGTGGTACAGCAATAAAAGCTCCACATTTTGTGTAGTAGAACATTAAAAGCTCCACATTTTGTGTAGTAGAACATTAAAAGCTCCACATTTAGTGTAGTAGAACATTTAAAGCTCCACATTTTGTGTGGTAGAACATTAAAAGCTCCACATTTTGTGTGGTAGAACATTAAAAGCTCCACATTTTGTGTGGTAGAACATTAAAAGCTCCACATTTTGTGTGGTAGAACATTAAAAGCTCCACAAATTGTGTAGTAGAACATTAAAAGCTCCACATTTTGTGTAATAGAAAATTAAAAGCTCCACATTTTGTGTGGCAGAACATTAAAAGCTCCACATTTTGTGTGGTAGAACATTAAAAGCTCCACATTTTGTGTGGTAGAACATTAAAAGCTCCACATTTTGTGTGGTAGAACATTAAAAGCTCCACATTTTGTGTGGTAGAACATTAAAAGCTCCACATTTTCTGTGGTACCAAATTAAAAGCTCCCCAGTTTGTATAGTACAGGATTGAAAGATCCAAATTTGTATGATACAGTATTGATAGCTCCCCATGATACAGCATTGAAAGCACACTTTGTATGGTACAGCATTGAAAGCACAGTTTGTATGGTATAGCATTGAAAGCTTGTGTTTTTTACAGTACAGCTTTGAGTGTTATAAATGTTGTTCAGCACAAATCTGAAAATTCCTGATTTTGTAAAATCCAGCACTGAGAGATTAGGGCTGTGTATGGTACAATATTGAAAGCTCATTGTGTTGTTCAGTAAAACATTAAAGTATACACATTTATCTGGTACAGCACAGAAAGTGAAACTGTAGTACTATATTGGCTAGCTGCTTGCTTGTCACCTAAAGGTTTTGTGTTCAAATCTACACCAGGCAGTTTTTAAATATAACTTGGCTGCCAGGTTGTCCCCATCTAGAATAGTTATGAGAAAGTGTCATAGGAAGTCAATGTGACCAAAAGGATCTTGGACTATAAAATTGTGTCTACTTTTATATGTCTGATGCACTGTGATATACATAGGGTCCTTCACAATTTGTTTTGTAACAAAGAAAGGTTCAGATTTTATCTATGATAACATGTAAAGTTTCAGATTTTATCTAGTATGACAGTGAAAGGTTCAAATTTTATCTATCATAACATTGAAAGGTTCAGATTTTATCTAGTATGACAGTGAAAGGTTCAAATTTTTATCTGGATCAACATCGAAAGGTTAAGATTTTATCTAGTACAACTTTGAAAGGTTCACATTTTTATATAGGACAATACTGAAAGGTTCAGATTTTATCTAGTACAACAGTGCAAAGATTTAAATTGTTATCTAGGACAACACTGAAAGGTTCAGATTTTATCTAATACAGCAGTGAAAGGTTAACATTTTTATCCTGGACAACATTCAAAAGTTCAAATTTTTATCTAGTACAACATTGAAAAGGTTCAGATTTTTATCCTGGACAACATTCAAAGGTTTAAATTTTATCTAGTACAACAGTGAAAGATTCAAATTGTTATCATTTAAAGGTTCAGATTTTTATCGTGGACAACATTCAAAGGTTTAGATTTTATCTAGTAGAACAGTGAGAGCTTCAAATTTTTATCTAGCACAACATTGAAAGATTCAGATTTTATCTAGCACGACAGTGAAATGTTCAAATTTTATCTAGTAAAACAGTGAAAGATTCAAATTTTTATCTAGCACAACATTGAAAGGTTTAGATTTTATCTAGTAAAACAGTGAAAATTTCAGATTTGTATCTAGTACAACAGTGAACACTTCAGATGTTTATCTAGTACAACAGTGAAAGGTTCATATTTTATCTAGTACAATGCTGAAAGGTCAAGATTTAATCTCTTATAACATTGAAATGTTTATAGGCTATTTTATCTAGTATCTCAGTGAAAATTTCAGATTTTATACTAGGACAACACTTAAAGTTTCAGATTTTGTCTAGTGCAACATTAAAAGTTTAGCCACAGGTCTAGCACATCATTAACTCTGTTGATATCATGCAACTCACTATATGTATTCTAAGAGGAAAGATTGTGAACAGTACACACTTGCATGGTACAACATAGTTTGCATGGTACAACATAGTTTGCATGGTACAACATAGTTTGCATGGTACAACATAGTTTGCATGGTACAACATAGTTTGCGTGGTACAAACATAGTTTTGATGGTATCAACATGTTTGCATGGTACAACACATATATGTAGTTTGCATAAACATAGTTTGCATGGTAACAACATAGTTTGCATGTACACATAGTTTGCATGGTACACACTAGTTTGCATGGTACAACATACAACATAGTTTGCATGGTACAACATAGTTTGCATGGTACAACATAGTTTGCATGGTACAACATAGTTTGCATGGTACAACATAGTTTGCATGGTACAACATAGTTTGCATGGTACAACATAGTTTGCATGGTACAACATAGTTTGCATGGCACAACATAGTTTGCATGGTACAACATAGTTTGCATGGTACAACATAGTTTGCATGGCACAACATAGTTTGCATGGCACAACATTGAAAGCTACTGATTTTCAATGAAACAGTATCTAAAATTCCATATTTTGTATAGTTCAACATTGAAAATTTTATATTTTATGAGGTGCAATACTGAAAAACCAGACTGTTTTGCAGCACAGTAACAGCAGCTAGAATATTTGGTCCTTTACAACACCGAAAATTGCACATGTTGTCTTGTACAACAGTGCACTTTCCAGGTTTTGTTCACTATCACATTTAAAACTCTAAATGTTGCAAAGTACAACATTCAAAGCTCTAGATTTTCCTCTTGAATTGTTTGCAGATATTTGCAAGCATCTGGATTTAGAATGCTAAGCATTACATACTACTGGGCCATATTCCTATGATCGCACAGTTTTATATACAATACATGAATGTTCTCACATATTTTACAAATTATTTGCAGTAATTATTATATTGTTTTCTTGGCAGGAATTAAAATTCTAATGTTTATATTTTTTAAGAAATTGTATCCCATTACATTCTCCTAGGAAGAGGAAATGCAACCTGAAAAAATTATGTAGGCCCTAAGATTTGGCTGGCAGCTGGTCAAGAATGTAAGCTCCTCTACGCAGACAGACAAAACACTATTCATCTTATCTGGCAGATTCTGCTGCGTGTTTTGTTCCAAAAGTATTGGTGTTACTTTTACTTTGGAGTAAACAAGGCAGACCAAGAGAGGGGTGATGATGCTTGTTCTCTACAATCTGTCCAGTGTATATGCTATGGAGTTACCATGGGCTGATATTTCCATGCCTCTACATAGCACAGTATAAAACTATTATCTGGAAAGACAGAAAGGTGTCAACGATATCTCATACAATCATAGAGCCTGAGTTTGAATCCTTAGTAAGACATGCAATTTGTGCATATAAGTGTTGGAATAAAAACACTAATATATATATATATATATATATATATATATATATATATATATATATATATATATATATATATATATATATATATAGAGAGAGAGAGAGAGAGAGAGAGACAGAGAGAGAGAGAGAGAGAGAGAGAGAGAGAGACATGGTGGTGACTGCCCAAGTGAATAGTTATTATTCCTTATTTTGAGAAGATCGCTGCCAAACACTCAGTGCCCAATGATCCTGGGTTCAAAACCTCATCGAAGCGAACTTTTTCTTACACTGACATCGGTTTCCCTGTTGTCCAAACCTAAAATTGGGTACCAGTAAGTTCTGGGAAGTAAAGGCCACTGGTGTGGTAATTACTACATTACCCACCAAGTGCTGACTGGCCTCTAAAAATATTCATCTAGCATCATATGTCAAACATATCATTGGTTCAAACAGTGTCCTTGACTTATGTATTCATTTTTTCTATCTTTCGCTCTAGTCCTGTTGAAATAGTTTTTCCAACGAAACAAAACAAAACCTGTATGCTATCTTTACATAGAAGCTTGACTACAGTGTACTCACTGCTTTATATTTTTTTTTTGGTAACAAAATTTTTGAGGCTCCAATCTCTTCCACGATGAAACTCTCATATTATTGTCTGAAAGCCATAAGAGTAAATGTTTTTTTTAAAACTCATCTGCCGCAAAAATTCAAATCCTAGTACTTGAGGATCATGAAATTGTTAAATGCATTCACTGAACTGCGCAAGTCTTGCTTACTGATACAATAACAAGGATTTAATTGTGGCTAGTGGCATGTACAGTAAAAGGACCCTTTTCCACAACTTCTGGCTTATTGGGCATATAGTGCTAGACTTGGGACTTGTTGGTTGATGTGATAAACATATAGTCGATCACCTTTACTTCCCATAATTTTACCTGATGCACATTTAAGGTTGGGTAGTCTTGAGGCCAAGTGGCGTCCATGACTTAGGGGTTGCGAGTCCGACTCGTAATTCCAGCGTACTGCGATCGAAACCCACTGCTGGCTGTGTGGATTTTTATCATGGTATTGGGCGTCGCATGGGTATCAGGATGGCTGTCCTGGGGAAGTAAAGACGGCTGGCGTAATGCTGACCATATTACCCACCTAGTGCCGATTAGTTAGTTAGTTAGTTAGTCTTTCCTCTTGTGTCGAGTGCAGCACATAGGGCAGAGGTCATGACTCTCCATGCATGGCGGTTCGTTGCAATCTGTTGTAGGTCTTGGATGTTTGAGTGGCCCATGAGCGAGCCTTCCCTGATGATAGTTCTACGTAGGGTTTCCCTTGGTCTTCCACGAGATCTTTTCCTCTGTGGTGTCCAAATGAGGGCTTGGTAAGGAAGTCTTGATTTATCCATTCTAAGGGCGTGGCCGACATAGTTCCAGCGGCGTTTTCGTATAAAATTAAACACATACTCTTGCCTGGATTCTTGCCTTATTTGTGTATTGGTTTGGAAATCTGACCATTTGAAATTTAGTATTCTTCTAAGGCATTTATTTTCAAAACTGTCTAATTTTGTGTCTAGAGTTTTCGTTGATTTCCAGCTCTCACATCCATAGGTTAGTACTGGAATCACACAAGAATTGAAGATCTTGTGCCGATTGGTCTGTAAAAAATATGGATGCTCTTCCCGTATGCCCGATGCACCTAAAGGCGTGAAAAGGGATCTTTACTATCGCCAAAAATCCTGGGGCCAAAATAATTTTCTTTTAAAGTCAGGCTGTTCTCAGATTCAAACCCACGCACTTGAGGAAGCAAGCATCTAGTTACTACACCACGTCATCTCCCAGCATGCACAATGATTGAAGGAAATGATTCAAAACTGGGAGAAATGGTCTGGGGAGACAAACAATGCAATGAGCAAGGAAGCTGGTGATCCTATCTCATTCTAATCTAATGTATGCAAAGAAGGCTTAATTCTGCAAACTCTGAAACCAAACCAGTGATGGACATGTGATTACCTTCATGTTTATGTGTGCATGCACGTGTGTGTGTGTTTCTACATCTCCATATGTGGCATTATAGATTTTACTACTAAAATATGATCCTGGGTTGACCTATCTATATATTTACTAGAAAAATTTGGAGAAGTAAAGTCAGCCAGCTAAGATAGTGAATCGCTGTCTAGCCTACAGACATGTCCTTATAGCACCATATGCCATTAAGCTTTAGGATAGCTGAAAGAGCCCTTTACTTCATTGTGATTTTATATTGCAACAGACATAAGTAAAAGTAAAGTAAAGGTCCTTTTACCACGCCCTTAGGTGTATAGGGCATATAGGGCTAGACCTATATTTTTATAGACCAATCGGCACAAGATGGGTGATGTGGTCAGCATATTGATGGCTGTCTTTACTTCCCAGGACTGCTACCGGTACCCACTCAAGACTGGGTCAGCCTGGGAGTCACAACAGACATACCTTGTATTTAATCATGAAATCTCAGGACTGGTAGGTTTTTGTATGTTGTAATCATTTAATCAACGATATCATGTAAGTTCCTTTTGGGTTAATATAGGAATATAAAGAGTTGTTTTTTCTGTTCTGATATAGAATGTTTATGTTTTGGATCCAAAGGTTCATGAGTTAGGAGCCTTCTGCTGAAGAAGTACTAATAACATTTATAGTTTATTTCAGATAAATTGTTTTTTATTTTCCATGGCAGACACTGCTAGATTTCACAACACAATGTTACATGTACAGTCTGTGTTACCAAGTGATCTGACCGACACTCAACATTCAGGGGCAAATGCAGGACTGACACACAGTCTCAATGCTACTGGAACTCTGCACTGGCTGTTGAAGATGAGGACAGAACACTTATGAAAATGTTCCAGTTGCTGTGAGTGTTATGGCAGGGCAGACCAGAAACCTATCCTTGGTTGGCAGGTGGTTTAGGATGAAATGACAGGCAGGCAGACAGGCCCAGCTCTTCTTATTCATCAGGTCCTGCAGCATGCTTTGTTGCAAATGTATTTGTGTTACCTTTCCACTCAAGTTAACAAGATAGAGGAATCACACAAGTAGTAATAAAATACAAACCCTCATTGCCTAATGCCTGTACCAAATAAAATCACTAATTTCGAGCTTTGTGAAAGTGGTTACAGTGTATCTAGACCAATCATATTTTGGCTAAATAGGCTGAATAAGTTACATTTTGGCTGAATTACCTTAAAACACTGCCTAATGAGCTATAGTGTTGCTAAATTTGCTTATAACTTACTTTCTGCATACTATTCACTTTAGAGCTGCAGTGATTGCCTCCACCTCCAACCTCACATAAACGTTTTTTGACGTAGAATAAGCAGTTGCCATGTGTCTTTCTTTCTCAAGCACCTGATGGTTTAGAAAGAAAAAAAGGTGGGGAAGAGGTTTAGAAAATGTCCAGTACTATTTTTTACAGTTCCTTTACCCAAGAACCATACTTAACCGTGCTGGATTTAGATATCAGCTTAACAAGCTATGGCTTAGGGTCATCCTAATCTGCAAGGGCCTCGACTAATTCTCTTTTTTCCCAAAAAAATGCAATTTTCTATTAATATAGTATTTTAATTGCAATCTTCTTTTAATAGAGCCTTTTAGATTATTATATAATTCATTTCAAGTGATTTAGTTAATACTATTATTTATTTTACTGAAAGTAAATGACAGAAAATTTTCACTATCTATGTATTTAAAAGGCGTTTGAACTTTAAAGATGTCTAAGATTAGCTGGGGAAATATAAAACCATAGGTTTTCTGGACTTTCTATAGCTGATTATCAAGCTCATCAGGTCTAAATCCATTCCTGGCTGTAGCTTTCCTTAGTCCTTACACAGACTTCTCCTACTCCACAAGCCACCAACAAACAACTTTGACTGTATAAGCTTGTATTTATCAAAAAGCTACCTAAACACAATTTTAACAGTATTTGACTCTGTATTCATGAAAAAGCCACCATAAAACATTCAGAACTCAGTTTTCTATCCCCAAAAATGGACTCTTCAAGGCTTTCCAAAGCATTGTAGTATTTATTGACACTTAAATCATTCGAGTGAGCCGCTGTGGCGTAGCGGCTAGACTCTCGACTGCGTAAGGAAAGGTCGTATGTTCAAATTCTGAGGGAGCCCAACTTCTTTAAAAAGTGACATTGGCTCTCAGGTCGACTTAGCCTCTGCAAAGTAAAGACATGATGCTGACAACATGACCCACTGAGTGCTGATTGGTCTATAAGATATTGCTCTAGCCCTATATGCCCAATATGAATGAAGGCGTGGAAAGGGGTATTTTACTTATATTATTTTACTGCATCCCTACCAGCCACCGACGGGAGGTGGCACTGGGAGGATATGGCAGTTATGGATTCCCTAAATATACATTCTAGAAACTACGTTTGTCGTTGCTCCCTGAACTGTCCAAGTTCATGCCATTGTCAAATTCATTTGCATACCACCAGTGAAATTGAACACATGTTTAAATAGTTGGAGTAGATTATATATATATATTGCGCTATTTGTCAAGTTTGTTTTATTCAGTGATATCACCGAATGAGTTGCATTTATTTCAACTGTTACCTAGTCTGAATGAAATATCACATATACTTTATTATGCTACATTTTAAATTGGTCATGTAATTAGAAAAAAAGCACTGAAAAAAATTCAGGCGACTGAAAATATCACTGGTAGAAAAGGCAGAGGTAGACCTAGAGAAATTATGTTGGATGGCTGGAAGACATTGCCATGGAGAAATATCATCAGTGAAATTGATCCAGAACACCAAAGACCGAGATCTGTGGTGACGCATGAACGCCTTCGCCAGTTGAAAGGCACTTGATGATGATGACGATGATGATGATAGTGATGATATTTTAAATAGGTGTGTTTATGGAGAAAAGGCAATTAGTAACCAAGCAACTGAGTTGTGTGGAAAGTTCTAAATAGGTAACCAAAAGAGATAAAATCTGGAACGTGATCATAGGACAAAACAAAGTCTTCATTGAATCAGTTCTAAATTACACACAAAAACAGCAAATCAAATGGATTGCCTTTTTAGACAGCTTGCCTTGTGACACCATTCCATACATGTCAAGCACAAAAAGAGGAGAATGATGAAGAGTACAAGGTAGACCGAGAACATGTGGAACGATAACATTAAATATACTCTACAACAGCACAATGTGTCTATGGCTGAGGCGACCAGAAGAGCAACAGGTAGAACATTATGTCTCCACCAACAACAGAAGCGGTAAAAGAGATAGTGAAGAAGAAGAAAACTAAGAAGAAGAAGAAAGAGAAAAAGAAGAAGAAGAAGAAGAAGAAAACTAAGAAGAAGAAGAAAGAGAAAAAGAAGAAGAAGAAGAAGAAGAAAACTAAGAAGAAGAAGAAGAAGAAGAAGAATAAGAAGACAAGAGAGAAGACAAAGAAGAAGCAGTAGCAGAAGAAGGATGGAGAAGGAGGAGGAAAAGTTGGTTCTGCCGAAAGAGAGAAATTCACTTTCTTTAGGAACTTTCTGTTGAAAGGCAAGGCGGTCATAAGTCATTCTACTACTGGTACCATCAGAACTGAATCTCTGAGACCACATAGAAACTAAGCACTTGGGAGACTGTCCCGAATTTTGTGATGTGAATTCTCAAAGGCTCAGCTCTGCATAACTCAATCTGAAAAATGTAAAAGTAAAGTGCTGTCAGTTTGAAAATGGGAAAGTCATGTATACTATAAAGATGAAAAATATAAAAGTGAAGTGCTATCAATATGAAAACTGAAAACATGAAGTGCTGTCAATTTGAAAAACAGACAAGTGCTGTCAATTTGAAAAACAGACAAGTGCTGTCAATTTAAAAAGTGTTCAAGTGAAGTGCTTTCAAACTGAAAAATGTAAAAGCAAAGTGCTATCAATTTGAAAAATGTAAAAGTGATGTGCTGTCAATATGAAAAATGAGAAAGTCAAGTGCTATCAATTTGAAAAAAATAAAAGTAAAGTGCTATCTCACAATGGAAAATAGGGCGAGAAAAAAGACAGGCTAAGGTAAACTTAGAAAATTGGATGCTTGACAATTAACTATCATGACTTGAAGGAATTAGTGCCCGTATAATAAATGTTTGGTAGTACATAAGACAGAAGACAGAACAGTCATAATGACTAAAGTCGCAAGGTATGAATGAAAAGAAGAGAATGCAGGTTGTTCACCAAATATTTTTATTCGTAACTAAAAAATATTAAAGGGTGGCGTCTGTGACTTAGGCGTAGCGAGTCCGACTCGTAATTCTTACGTACCACGATCGAAACCCACTGCTGACTGCGTGGAGTTCTATCATGGTGTGGAGCGTCGCAGGTCGACCCAGCCTAAAGTGGATACCAGGATGAATGTCCTGGGGAAGTAAAGACGGCCGGCGTAATGCTGACCACATTACCAACCTAGTGCCGATTGGTCTGTAAAAATGTGGGTGCTCTTTCCCATATACCCGATGCGCCCAAGGCGTAAAAAGGGATCTTTACTTTTTTTTTTTAACTTTTAAAATATTGAAGAGGTGTGTTTCTTTTTAAAAAGTTGTTTGACTTGTTATTTCCCGAAGTGTAAAGGTGTTTCTGCAATCACTGTAGGAATGTCTAAGTATTTCATGTTTGTGTTCATAAAATGTCTACTTTATACAGTTCAGAGATGTGAGACAGTTATGGGAAATGATGTATAGATGATGTTCAGTTTTTACTGTTTGGTGCAGTGTGATATTAATGCATATACAAATCTCAATTTGACAGCACAATAATGTTGTATATAGTAAATTAATGTAATTTCCCAAGTTCACATTTGCTGTGATCAAAAACTGATAAGTCTTGTGTAGCTATGTACAAAATTACTTTGTTTGAGTGCAACAATGGGGGGAAAATGAGACTGTTTATTTAGTTCCAGATTGTTTGTTGGAATTTTGACCGTTTGTGTGTTGCACATTTATTATCCATTTATTTTGAGTGCGCTCTCCTTTGGCGTGTTTTGACACCAAGTTCTGCTTAGACGTGAAAATCGGTTCAAGAAGCATTTTAACTCTCTGAGTCCCAAGGAACGCGTCATACGTTCATAGATTCCTACCCAGAAGCCCAGTGAAAGCAAGATGCGCCGTTTTTACGTCTTTTTTCACTACCTTTCGGGCCTGTGGTGCTGAACCTCTTGGGACACAAAGAGCTAAGGACATTTAAAGATGAAAAAAATCACTTTATTGCACCAGGTTTTGTTTCACACGATTCGGTCTCTCTGTCAGTCTGCCGAAAGTGTTGCTCAAAGCACGAACTCCATAGCTCAGGACAAATACATGAAAACAAAGTATTCATGTGAATAGACTGACAATCTGAAGTCGAGTCAACCACCTTTATTGCACAGGCAAGCAGTTAACATTTTTCTGAAACAGACTCCAAAACGCATCTTTCTGAAAGTATTAGTCATCCACCAATTAATTGGTAGTTCGACCCATTCGCTTGTTCTTTCTGCTGTGCTAACTGAAGGTTTACCATACCATCCGGTTGATGAAAGAATGTCAGTTCTGGATGGCAAACCAACAAGGCAGATCTTAGACGCCCCGTTCAATCTCTAGAGAAATGTTAATTAAAGCACTTGTAATTGCTACATCCAGCCAGTTGTCACCTGTAGTCCTATGAGGACGGGAATTTGTGGATTATTTAATGGATCCTCGTGAAATCTTCTTTGGCTTTGGAAACGTGCACGGTATGTTTATTTCTATTCTGGCCGTTTAATTTCAGAAGTCTTTTATGGATAATTGTGGCAAATACAACGTTCTGAAGTCAGCATTTACACATTTGTGTTTCTTTATTAACTCATTCTATACAAATTAATTCTTCTTGTGGAACTTCTCATGAACTTGCCTGTACGGCGAGAGTTCTTTCCCCTCCCATTCATGCCGCTGCCGTTCGCACGACCTGTCCTGTGCTGTGTGGGTGTTATGAGATGGCTTACTTCAGCGTTCGCTCGCCACATATAATGTTTGTGGTAGGTTGTGTTGTCTTGAGGCGCCTGCGTACAAGTAAGAAATATTGCAGTAAGACGTGCCAAAAGGCGCGATTGTTAGCGAATATCAAAACTAGGATGTTTTTGTATTTCTACGTTCCTTGACGGTGCTCTCCCCCCCCCCCCCCCCCCCCAAAAAAAAACGTTGCCACTGACAAGGAACGTATGAAATACGGGAAATTAAACATAGTTTTGATACTCATGAGCGGTCGGGCCAGTGGTACAACGCGGAAATAATCACGCAAGTGAGCCGACAACAGGAGAAAATAGACAGGGTTAAAGCTTTGAAAATAAGGTATACATGACAACCCCACAACATAGGACAGGCCGTGCAACCCAGCGCGGTATAAATAGAAGGGGAAGGACTTCTTGCCGTGTGGGAAAGCTCGTGATAATTACCCTTCTTCTATACTTTTTTTTCCCCCTCTGTATGACTAACCCCCCCCCCCCCCCCCCCCCCCACAGTCTCACCCCCTACCCCCATCCCTCCAACCCTACTCTTTTTCATCACACCTCTACCTCTTCAGTCCCAGTGACCCTATTATGTATCGCCTTCTCATGCTTTTCATCCCACAATGTTGTATAGGTTAACAACGAACTCACGTAAAGCCCTTCTATCTTTTCGTTTTTTATTTGGAAATATTATACAGCTTCTGCGATGTAGTTCTCATAATACTCATCTTCATCATATATCTTTTCATGCATATGCTTTAGATCTCTCTCTCTCTCTCTCTCTCTCTCTCTCTCTCTCTCTCTCTCTCTCTCTCTCTCTCTCTCCGTCTCTCTCATCCTCTCTCTCATCCTCTCTCTCGCCCCCTATCCCCCTTTCTCTCTCTTCCTCTTTCTTTCTCTATCGCACACCCCTTCCCCAATCAATACAATTGCTTTCAGAGCACATTTTTTAATCAGAAACAGAATTAATATTCACCCGGGCGTCACTACAATTTTGCCAGATCTTTGATAAAATCAGTCTCATTATTAAATTGTCGGGCTGTGTATTATTCTTGTTACAATTGTTATAATACTATCATCATCATTATGCACTTAAATAAGGCTTGACCCTTCCCAGCTCTGATTATATAAAATGTGTAATGGTTCTCAGGCTGCCCTGAGTATCCTACCATTTTCTACCCAAGGTTTTTTTTGTGTGTGTCAGTGTGTGTGTCAAATGGGGTTTTTAGAATGCGCTCGAGTTTTTGTACTGGTCAAGAAGTTAATATGTCCTATCCACAACGATTATAGCTCATCTAATGCCCAAAGATCATGGTGGTATCCCATAATTCTCTTCATTCTGTGAAAACCCAGTCACCATCGGAAACAAATCGGATCTGTTTTGGGCCAGAGGCGTATCCTGTGGTAACCAACAACCCACTGTGCTCCTTTTGCTGTTTAGAACTACGCGATCTAAGCTCAAGATCGCCGACAGAAAGAAAACACTGAGAGTGAGGAGCGGGCTTCTGGACTGAGTGACTGACGAACGTGAACACACCAGGACCACATTACCAGCGATGAACAGCTGGTGACATAAAGTGCCATTATTCGGATGAGAATCGCATGTGCGCAAGTCACAGAAACGATTTAGGGCCTCCGACAACAAATAGGTTGGGGTTTTATAATTTTTTTTAAATATCTAGAATGGGCCTCTTACACATTTTCTAGTAGGATAATATGATATGTATAACCAAAAGCTTAACTAGAGACCTTCTTTAGATAACTGAGAGAGCGTACAGCTGTGTCTCCAGTCAAAATCAGAGGCGTCGGGGGTGTTGAGTTCCCGCTTAACATTTTTCTTACGGGTGGGGAAAGTACCGGCGCCCCTTTCAATACTGGTATGACCATACCTGTTTGAAAATTAGAAATAGGGGAGGGATGGTGGGGGGGGGGGTCAAGAAGGAAGATGTTAAACAGATTTGACAATATTGCATCGACATTTGTATCAAGAAATTGTTTGGTGTACACGAGACAGAAGGCTGTGGACAGACCAGTTTACACTCACATTTACACTTATAGAACGAGAACAGAAAGAAAACTGCCAAGACACACACACACACACAGAATCATCCACTTCTATCTGTTACTAACGTCATGCGACGTGCATTGTGAAACGAAGACATAGTACCTACTTGGCATGCAATGCTAAGTGCTTTAAACAGACAACTTGATCCACAAGGGAATGATTTGTGTTTTGTTTGGTTAGTAAAACAGTTATTTATTATATTTATTAATTTTTATACTGTATGTGTAGAATATATTTTTCTTTTGTTTCATCATTCCAGTAAAACCATCTTCTTGATAATGTTTTAATGTGATACATTTGATGTGATTTTGTACAAGCAAAGATGTGGTTTATATGTTAAGTTGTTAATAAACAATCCACACCACGAAAAAATATCAAGAATATCTATAACATTTTGCGTGTGAAGCTATGAATCCAGTACAATATATGTATGTATGTATGGATGGATGGATGAATGGATGAACAATTTTCTTCGGTAAACAAAAGAACGAATAAAATGTGAACAGATATTCAAAAACACAGTAATCTTTCTTTTTTTTTTTTTTTTTGTAAACCTTTAAATGAAAATCAAGTGTGCATTTATTAACATAGAAGTGTTGAACAGGTGGTGAAAAAACGTGGAATGAGCTGATAAGTGATGAGAGGGATGGTTTCAAACTCCTTCATGTGACTCCAGAAAAACTACACTGTTATCACGGATAACCACCATACCTATATTTCTTTTCTGTTTTTCCTGTCTTGGTCTCGGTTTTTTTTTTTTTTTAAGTATCTAGAAACCATGAGTTCTTAACCCTTTGGCTCGGTACTATGGAAATCGCAACCCTTCGGCCTTGATTCCATGATAGGTACCGTAAATCTGGGAGAAATGTAGCTTTTCTGCCTAACTCAGGGCGTGAACCCGGACCACAAGGAGTTCGTCACCCGGTCACCGCGCAGTCTGGTTTAGCCAACTACGCTAGACAGCCGGGCTGTCTTGGTCTCTTCAACTGAGTCATCAAAAACAAGGTTCATAAAGGGATCGAATCCACGTATGGTACCTGTCACCTTACGGTTACCATTGAGCTACAATGTCAAAACCGTTTCCATGTATTTGTTCACCTCTGGTGGATGTGCCTGGCTCGTGATGATTTAGGTTGATTAAATCGAAGCGTTGTCTTCCTTCCCAGGTTTGTTTAATCACGCCGACTCTATCCTGGAGAAGGCGGCGGTTTAATTTTAGTTCGAGATTCCGCCACCGGAAGTTAAAGGGAAATAGAGTAATCTTTCTTTGATTCTATCTATGTCCTACATGCGAGTGCATGCCGACCATCTAGTGTTGGTTTGGCGGGAAACGGGAATGTGCACCTATAGTCGGTTCCAGGAGTCGTGCCCAACTTTAAACATCTGTAACTCAGTAACCGTTCGGTTAAGTTGTTGAAATTTGGCATCCAACCTGTTAATATGTTCCTGAAACAGTTTTTTTTTTTTCAAAAATGTCAACAAGCATTTAGTTTTAATCTCGCTCTTTTTTTTTCGGTGTTTAATCGA
>CAJHNH020003511.1:0-10000 GCA_905116865.2 Candidula unifasciata | reverse complement strand
AATGTCATAGTTACAGCCAGGAAAGTTCTGACGGCGCTGAAGGAGATGGCATATGCCGACCTTGTATAAAGCGAACTTTTCCTGCTCGATTAGAGGTAAAAAAATGAGGCTATGGGACTCATACTCGGCTGCACAAAAGACAACTCGTTCCATGCCATGCGGTATGTCCTGCCTTTAGCGACGATGGCGACCAGTTATAGAGTGGCACAGGTGAAAGCGTGCATGAAGATTTCAGCAGACATCCACCACCCGTTGAACCCGTTATCAATCATATAAAAGGGATACGTCTCAAAAAGAGGCTCCCTCCTGGATGACCGAGGCAGAAAAAATAATTCAGCAAATATGTGACCTAGACAAGATCAATCACTGAAAAGAATGGACGGATACACCAGTAGACTTGCATAAGTTGTCAAGGTTGTCGTAACACTGTGGAGGTACTGGGGAAGATATAAAACCGAACGAAATGTATGTCAGGGAAAGATATTAAACCGAACGAAAAGTATATCAGCGAGCTTCACAATATTACAAACACAAACAAAACGACAATGTTGCGGCTATGGAGCCTTCTTCAGCACCTACAAAAAATAAGACAATACAACACAAATACACAATATCACTGATCTTCGTATCTCGTGTCAGCCAGGTCGATCTCAAGACATATATTCTGGCGAGGCACATGAGGCCAGAAAACATCTGGGGAGGTACTGCAGATACCAGCCACCGTAGACACTGAGATATGGGTATTGATTGATCAGCATTCACGTCCAGAAGATATCGTCATTTATTCTGTGAAGCATGGGCATACATAACACACATGATAGGAAAAACAATAAATGATCAAACGACTACATCAAGCATGACCATGGAGATAACTGCTGCTTCCAGAGCACTCGCATGGGTAACAAAACAAGCGGCCACACATGCGGTAATCGTTTCAGACTTTCAGATATGCTTCAGAAAGTGGATACAGGTAGTGTACGCTCCGAATGGGTAGAAAACATTCGGAAGACGCAGTTGACCTCCATTATCTGGATCTACACACCTGAGCACGCAGGATTAATTGGTAATGAAAGAGCTGACCAAGTGGCAAGTAAGGCACCAAGACAAATGGGGAAAAGCATGGATATAGCTGATATTGTAAAAGCTGCACGGACTAGGCTGTGGGATAATGGCGAATCTCTGACACTAACACGATTTAAGCTTGGCGAAGCACGTCTATGCCGTCTTCGAGGTAAAGACGTCAGATATTATAACCAACTCCTTATGGGAACAATCAGTAGAGGTACCTTGGAGTGGCTGCTGCATCGAAAGACTGAGCACGCATGGGGATGCCCAGTGTGCCAAAACTTGGATTATGATAACATAACATAAGATAAACTTAAATTTTAAAATGTATACTTTTAAATACTGTATAATTTAAACATAGTAACATTTGATTTGTATAATTCAATACAAAAATAAATCGGTTTTAAAAGAGATACAAAAACCTAATTTATTGTACCCTAATAAGAATTGTGACACAGCAATAGAAGTACAAGGAGAGAGGTTTTAGGAAAATTATTTAATGGAGGTAAGTCATCTTTCATGAAAACATCAGGAGTCCTTTTTGGTATTTTATATCGTAGTCGTTCACTGTCTGTAGCCAGGCTGCGGTCACTATGTTTTGTAGACAGCCAGCGCTTCAAGGTACTCTGGTACTGACGACCAGTTTCAGTTTGTCTAAAATGGTCGATACTGTTATTATTGAATAAGGTAATACACTTGTTAACTAGGGCTCTATTGAGTTGCCACCTCCTAACACACTGTTGCGTTTTCGACTACTTAGTGAAAAGATCTTGGATTTCAGTAGAGCTAATCTTTTTTTTTTTCTCTCAACTTCCTTCTCGTTCTTAAGTTACGTTTACTTACCAAGGATTTATTATTATTATTATATCGAACACTGGCTGTGAATTCCAGTGGAAGGTCCCGGTTAATCGTCCGCTTGGACTTTTGGCTTTCACCTGGACCTGATTTTTGCGTGTACAACCGTTTTTCATTTCCCTGCCTCATGGGCAGCTGTACTCCGACTTCGAGGGAGGACGTCAGGCCTATTTCTAGGGTGACTGTGGTCATTGTTTTGTGTGGGTCAAGACGTTGCCTAATTTGTGTGGTGTCCACTTCTCCGCAGGTATTGCCCCCTGAGCATCCCTTTGGGGCAGCCCTCTGTGGAACAGTTAGCCCTCAAGGGAAGGCAGGGGCAGATCATGGGCATTCCCCGCCATCCAAGGAGGCTTCCATTTATGCAGAGCCGGCACATGGCGCTCTGGTTCTGGGCTCACCCAAGGAATCGTCACGTCCTGCACATGCCTGCTTAACCTCACAACCGTATCAGGCCTCCCGCTCGACAGGGGCTGCTCCCTCTGGAAGTCAGCGGGGAGCAGCCCGTGGGTTTTGGACTTTTGTGACCACACAGATAGGTACATTCTTTTTTTTTTCTTCGCACGTTAGATTTCTTTGACGAGCCGTTAGCCCGATAGAATTTTACATCCTGCGTTAGGCATATCGTTATGAGTTTTGTCCCCACACTCGGGCGAGTGGGGTCTTTGGGTGTGGGCATTTGGTCTTTTTCCGTTCAATACAAATTGTGATGGTCAGATTTTGATCCGTATGATCCAGTTTTGTCGGACATTTAGGCTTAGCCATCTGATGGATGGTTGCTGTTGTGGTGTACCTCAGCGCGGTGACGACGACACTGAGGGTTAACCGAGGATGTACATGTATGGCCAGCCTATGGATGGTTGCTGTTGTGGTGTACCTCAGCGCGGTGACGACGACACTGAGGGTTAACCGAGGATGTGCAGTGAGCAATGATCTCTTTACTCCGCAGTCTTTTAACCAAGGGTTGTAATTTTGGCTGTACGTTTGGCGAACCTGCTCATGTTCCTAATGAGTTTTGATAACTTTTTTCACCCAAGCGTTTGGGGGCGGGCTGATGAGAGCCACAAGGACACATCACCTCTGGGGGCCGCCGAACTCCGAGATCCCCTGACAGCTCTGTTAATGCTCATTTGAGACATTATCCGTGGCGCACGACGAGGACGTGCTGCAGGGGTCTTGCGTGAGGTTCCGTACAACCAGGATAGTGAAGGACTGGCGCCCAAGTGACGTACGGAGTATCTCCTTATACACATCATGTTGGACTTAACTTCCCCTCACGCCTGTGACATAAATCACCGCGCCACACCAAGGATTTGAACTGGTGTCTCCGTATGAGAACCCAAGCTGTATCAGCTTGGCCACCTGCTGCTCACACTGTTGGAATACAGTTGAAAAACTAACAATAGGCAGGATCATGTGCGAAACATCAACTGTCACCTGATCACATTTATATTCAAATGTCACACGCAATGCTAAAGAGTCTGCTGATCGCCACACCGCGACGTCAATAAATAAATAATAATTGTTGCGCCCATAAGATAAAAATCATCATCGCCCCTTTAACACGACGTGTCGTTGGGTCACCACTTGCTCATGACTGTCTGGTCAGCTCCCTCCATCTTTGACGATCAGATGCGATGGACTTCGCAGTTGCATACCTAAGGTCTGTCCAGTCAGTTAAGTTCTGTATCCAGGTTTTTGTTAGTCTGCCTAGCAGACACGTACAGAGAGAGAAATATTCAGATAAGAAAAGATATGCGAGAGGTAAAAGAATTTTTGGATAGAAAGCAAATGTGCAGAAATAGAAGAATGTAACAAGGTGGGAGAAAAAAAAGCTGTTAATAATGTATCAAATATAAACAGAGAGAAAACATCAGGAAGTAACACTATCCAAGACACAGAGGGTAGGTAACCATCTTCTTCTTCTAACCCTCAGTGGCGCATAGGCCCTCAACCAACTCACGTCGTTAAGTAACCTAAATAGACGGACCGAATACTGTTCGAGCCTATTTTCGCCTATATAATGAAAATCACTTAGCAACAGCGATATCCTTGACAACAGCTAAGAACAGGAATATAGCAGCTTCCCAATACTCCGGACGAAGCAGAACTGGCCATCGAAACTATTTTTTAAAAATGGAAATGCCGGGGGCATTGACAACATCCCAGATGAGAACCTTAAGGCGGGGGGAAAGGATGCTATTGACATCCTCACAGAAATCTGTAACAACATTTGGCACACTTGTGAATGGCTATCTTTTCAGGGGAATATAAAAATAAAGACAAATATTGCCTTTGTGGTCTTCTTCTGCTTCTCCTTCATCCTAATTCCTTCTTAATTTTTCATTCTTTCTTCTTCTTCTCTTTCTTCTTCTTCTCCGTCTTCTTCTTCTTCTTCTTCTTCTTCTTCTTCTTCTTTTTTTTTTCTTCTTTTTATTCTTCTTCATCTTCTTTCTCTTCTTCTCTTTTCTTGTCCTCCTCCCCTCTTCCTCCTCCTTTTGCATTCCCCTTTATACTCAAGCCGCTGACTCAATATGTCTTGATTCACCACTTGGCTGCTGTGATAACTGTGTTTCGGTCCAAAACATCTGATTTTTGCAAACCCTTTTAAAGTCGATTTTTACGACATGCTTTTTTAGGTGCTGTGTCTATTCATGTTTTCCTCCCAAAAGATAGAGCCCCGGAACAAAATTGTGGTGTGAAGTGTAAATGCTTTGCATTTTCTGCTCTGCTGTAAAAACACATGGATGGCCAATGTGCGTTATCGCTGCTTATCTTCCCAAAACAATTGTCAGATAATTCTGAAACTTAGTTTTCCCTGATGATCCCTGAGAGGGTTTACTTGACATTATAATGGCTACAACTATATAATTTGACTCTAACCCAACGGAACATCCTTTTCAGTGGTTCATCTTACTTGCGGTTAAATAACGGGCAAACCGCGAGAACATCTGGCTCTCGCGCGGGAGACAACCTCCCCACCCCCTTTTCTCTCTCTCTCTCTCTCTCTCTCTCTCTCTCTCTCTCTCTCTCTCTCTCTCTCTCTCTCTCTCTCTTCTTATGCCCTACCAGGACATCACACGAGCTATAAATTTTCGTGACACAAAGTACCACCATGCGGACGAGGATCACTAGTGGAGAGGTCCCAGAATCCCCTTTCAGCCGTTAAGCCATATTTATAAAAGTATCAAAAAAAAGGTAACGGACCCTTTTCAACGCCTTTAGGCTGTTAGGGCATATAGGGCTAAACCAATTTTTATAGATAATTCGGTACGAGATTGGTAATGTGGTCCACATCACACCGGCCGCTTTTACATCCCGGGACTGTACTCGGTACCCACTCAAGGCTAGGTCGACCAGGGAGCCAAGGTCATTTTCGAGAAAAAGAGGGAGTGAGCCCACGACCTTCCGATCCGCGGCGCGCGTCTAGCGCTTTGCCACGGCGACTCCTGGCCAAATGCATGGCCTGGCTATATTCTGGGCCCCCGGTAAAAGATAGGGCGCAGCTTCAAATAACGAAAAATTGAATGCCACATGGGGACGACTATGAGTAAGCAGGCGACCCTATCTATCTATCTACTTTTACCCCACCAGGACATCACACAATCGATAAACACCAGATGTCACAAAGCGCCACCATGTGGATGAGAATCACACGTGAATAGGACTCATAAAAGGCGTTTACTCATTAGACTATATTTATGGCCGGCTATATTGCCGCCCCTGGCAAGAGCCAGAGTAGGGCTTCAAATAACGAAAAATTGCATCCGACAAAGGGATGACTAGATTTGTGTTAAGCAGGAGACCCATCTTCCGAGTACATCCCTGATAATAACGCAAACATGGTAGATAGGGGCAGTAATCGACGCCCAAACGACAGACGCTGTTTTGTTCAAAGTTAGACAAATTCTCTTTCTGCAAATGTTCTGTATTTGTTTAGTTATGCCCCTTGGATTTGCATTTTTAAAGTGTTCCCCGTGTGGGAGCAGTTTTTCGTTATTATAAAACCCCATCCTGGCTGTTGCCAGGAGTCCTAAATATAGCCGGGCATAAATATGGCTTAGCCATAGATATGGCCTTGACGGCTGAAAGGGGCTTCTGGGACCTCTCGACGGGTGATCCTCATCCGCATGGAGCACTTTGTGTCACCAAATGTTTGTCGCTTGTCGTGATGTCCTGCTGGTGTACAATTACTTACCTATCTACTTGATTTATTTATTTATTTATTACACAATTATTTTTCTTCTTCATGTTCACTTGCTGTAAACTCCACCAGAAAGTTCTTGTTGTTCCTCCACCTCTGAACTCAAGTCTTGTTCCAGAACCTGAGTGTTGCATGCACATCCGTTTTACAGATCTGACTTTGTATATGCCGACTGTTGGTTCCTTGCTTCTATGTAGAATTTCTCTGACATCGATAAGAGCCCCTAATTAGTCAACTCTTACGACATGCTTGTTAGGGAGGCAAAATTGACATTGGCTCCCGACTGACCAAGTCAAACAAAAATAGGCACCAGGGAACGGCCTGGGAAGTAAAGGCCACCAGCACGATGTTGACCACATCATCCAGCGAATGGTGATTGTTTCTATAAGATAGGATAGTCTAATGCCACTGAAACAGCAATGGCGTCAAAACAAAAACACCGCATAACTGTAGCAACTTTTTTTTTTTTAATTCTGAAATAAAAAAATTTTTTTTTTTAAATACCTTTGTGTTTCGTTTTAGTCTTTTTTTTCCATTTTTAAATTCCATTTTTATTTAATTTTGTTTTGCTTCAGTTTTATATATATATATATATATATATATATATACTATATATATATATATATATATAATGATAAGACTAAAGATTAGAGATACTAATGGCAGATCAAGCAGATGTAACACTGAAGATAATGAAAACACACTTAACAAATCCATATAATTGTTTTAGGTAGTAGTATTGATAGCAAACTACTGGATGTAAATTTGCTTAGAAAAACCGCAACAGTAAAAACAAAATGTTACGGTTGGTTCTGCAACGTCCTGTAAAGGATACGCAACTAACTAGCATTGATAGTCAAGGAGACACAAAGAAAGAAGTTTTGACACGCAGTGGCATTAACATTAGCAGTTGTTCAAAACTTGAACATATGCCAGGGAAAGAAGGAGAATCACTAAAGACATGTAATGAAAGTTAAATACATTCAAAAACGCCTCCTGCTCCAAACCTTATCAAACACTCTATATTACACCTGACAGAACTCAGATAGAGACGGTCTTAGCAGGTTCCTGGCATCGCGGAGAAGACAAACAACAAGAAATAACACATTAGGAGTCTACCAGCGAGGGGTACACCAATTTTGAAGACAGGTTCGATGCAGCAAACAGCAAGGCTTTTCCACCGGAAAAAAATCAAGACGAAGGAAGACTATCAAGCACGAGTACAAAAAGGAAAGAGATCGAGAGGAGAGATGAGGAGAGAACAGAAGAAAACGTTATCGGCAGAGACAGAACAACCGAATCCTACCGGTCAAGCATTTAGGAAGAGACGAGACACAGAACTCACGCAGAGGTAGGAGGATAAAAGGAAAGACAAAAGTCATTGTAGGGATTAATCACCATCACTAGTTAAGTATCTAAGATGTCATCAAGTGAAAGCAAAAATCAGCAAGGAAAATGGGATAATAAATCAACCAATAACAATAAAGATCACTATCAAAGAGAACGACCAAATATTTCGCAAAGGAGGGTTTAGGATGGAAGTTCGGATCCACCCTCAAACCAAAAACTGTTTTCAGTACTTTTTGGCAAAGTAAAAACTCAAAAATTAAAAACTATAAATGGTGGTCCAAAAGGCGTTATGTATAGAAGCTTGCTCTCCTGTGAAATACGCCTGGCCAAATCAGAGGGAGATAAAACCAAGGAGGAAACACCTGGAAGGATAAAACTAAAGTACACAGTTAACAACAGGGTGGAGAACCAGCGGTCGGACTCGAAAGAAGGACGCATCAAGCCCAGAGACGGCGCAAATACTGAAGCTTTAGTCACGAAAGTGACGCAAATAAACCAGACCACAAATATAGACGGAGACTTTAGCAGCCACGCCTAGCTAGCAGCAGTCTGAAAGTGGCCGAATTTTTTTTTTTTTTTTTTCGGATGGAATTTGAAGAATACAAGAGAAACACATTTTCACCGAAAGTGTCCTGACAGTGAACCCTACTTGTCGAGAACGAAACTAAACTACACAATAATAAAGTACAGCGGATGCCTACCTTCTTGGAAACCAACACCAACATGTTACAAGAATTCAATAGACAAGGATCTAAGAAAAACGTCATCTGATAACAAGACCTAATGGAGCCACTAAAAACCTTATCTGAACAAGTTCTGTACAATCAAGATCGCAATGATAAGCTTACATGCTTGGACGCGATCGAATTATTCTTTTCCTTTTTCAACAGACCCAAGACCAGACACAAAGTGACCGACACCTGCATTATTTTGTTTTAGATATCAGGGCTGCAATGCAGTGGAGCGGTTCATTATCATCATCATCATTATCATCATCAATTTTCACTTCCGAAGTTAAGCGTTGTGGAGTGGAACAGTTTGCGATCCATTGGTTGATGGGCAGCAATGGCTATTGTCATTCCATATCGATGTAGTAGCTCTTTAATGTCATCAGTCCATTTCTACCTGGGTTGCCTCTTGCTTTCACCTTAGATCTTTTCACGTGTAGAGCCTGTGTTTGTAGTTTTTACTTAATGACCATACTATTTGATCTTCTGCTTCTCGATGAATTGCCCAGTATACCTGATAATATCATTTCTAACTTTGTCTCAGATGCTTACGTTGGTGGCTGTACAAAACCGGTATAATGCAATGGAAATTATACAGACTATTGATGAACAGTGGGATATGTTGCGTGAGTCAATTCAGCAGACATCTAAAGAGACAATCCCACCAACCCATAGAGTTGCAAAAAAGAAATGGATGTCAACCGAAATTCTGCACTTGATGGATGACAGAAACAATTTCTGGAGGCCTCGGAGATGTGGTTTTACAGAAGAATGCTTAGAATACCTTGGACAGCCAAAAAGAGCAACCAACAGGTTTTGAAGGAGGTGGGAGCCCGAAGACAACTTAACACAGACATCAGAAGGAGACAGTCGTCATTTTTCGGCCATGTTATGAGAACAGGGCAAATAAAACATGTTGTGACCACTGGAAAGATATGTGGAAGGAGAGATAGAGGAAGACAACGAGAAAAGATGCTTGACATTCTTGTTGCATGACATGGAGGTGTGTCGTCAAACGAACTGATACATGCTGCAGGAGATCGCAGATTATGGAGAGGCATGATCACCCACGCCAGTCGGCAAGGCACCTGATGATGATGATGATGAGCCTATGATAATGTCCAAGTCTGGTACTGGTAGCACATTGATGGTATGAATGTGTTGTTTATAATTTATTTCCTGGGGCTTATACTTATGTTTATGAAGAGGTTCATCATCAAGATTAGACAGACGAGTCAAGTGGAGTGGTTTGTTGTTTAGCTTAAGGAACACGCCTTGAGTTGATGTGCATGTAAACAAACTTTTTTGATCAAACCAGCTGTTGTCTTGTTTATTCCTATTATTTTTGTCCCACATTCTGGACCTGACGTATCCCTGCATCTAAACCCTTCATATGCCCAGATAGGTAAAAGTAGAATGTAATGCCAGCTGCGTTTGGCTTCCATAACAGTTTCTATGCTAGGTTCTGTCAGGCTAGAAGACACCCCCCCCCCTCCTAAAACCCCATAAAATGATTCGAACCCACCGCATCCAGGCTAACAAGCAAGTTGGCTTAACGCTGCTCTACATTATTTGTCTGTATTGTGTATAGTATACTAGGAGTAAAAAGTATCAGAACTGAGAGGGTTGAGGAGTAAGTAAGAGCGTTAACACTGTCAGAACTGAGTGGTTTTAGAAGCAAATATGGGAGTTAAAAAGTGTCAGAACCGAGTAGGTGAAGAAGTAAATACAGGAGTTAAAAGTCTCAGAACAGAGCTGGGTAAGAAGTAAAATATAAGAGTTAAAAGTATCAGAACTTGGT
>CAJHNH020003510.1:117009-121266 GCA_905116865.2 Candidula unifasciata | reverse complement strand
AAAAATACCGTAACTGAATCAAAAAACGTTGGGTGTGTTAGCATTTAGAGGGTAAATTTTTCCTTATAATAAATTCTTATGGGTTTGACTGCGAAGGTGGGGATTTTCCTGTTTTTGCCACCAGGGGGGCTCCTGGTTTACAAGACAGGTTTTAAACCTTCATTAGCACCTAAAGGGGGACGGACAGACAGAGGCGGGACTAGGCCCAATTTCCCCTGCTTATTGTATGAGGCACTACAGAAGGGGGAAAGCAGGCTAAAAGAATGAGGGTTGGAGGGCTTAAGGCTTTTGGCATTGGGAAATCCCGACTACAAAATTTGGGGATGCATAAAACCCTACGCCATTTGGCGGGGCACTTGATGATGATGGTGAAAAATTTGTTGCTATTCTTCTGCGATGAGAAAATATTGCTGTCAAAAAACGACCCTAAAACAAAATTCATTTGGCTTTTTGCTAATCGTTACAAATGCACTTTTGCTTTGAGAGTTTAATTATACTTCGGGGTGAATTGATGTTTGGCTTACTAGCCTGACTCAGTTATTGATGGTTGAGGGGAGTGGAGAGCGGATGGGTGGTCGGGTTATTAGCCTGATTGACTAATGTTGAACGTTTAAATGATTAACATGATTGAATTATGGAGCTTTGGTGGATCTTTTGGGTTACTGACTTGACTGATTTATTGATGGCTGATGGTGGATCATTACCTTCATTAATTTACTGATAATTGGTGATTGTTTAGGCTATTACTTTCAATAATTAACTGATGATTGGTGACTGTCTATGTTATTACTTTTATTAATTAACTGATGATTGGTGATTGTCTAGGTTATTACTTTCATTAATTAACTGATGATTGATGATTGTCTAGATTATTACTTTCATTAATTAACTGATGATTGGTGATTGTCTAGATTATTACTTTCATTAATTAACTGATGATTGGTGATTGTCTAGGTTATTACTTTCATTTGATTAACTGATGATTTGTGATTGTCTAAGCTATTTCTTTCATTTGATTAATTGCGGTGAAATGCAAAGAACTGTCGTTGATAGATTATGGACTGGAAATGCTTACCATATCAAACAGTCAGCTTATAAAACCTGAACACATGCAGAATGAAGCCGTGCGGGTAATTATGGGATGTACAAGAGATACCCCGGTAGTATGTGTGCAATATATACTTGCACTGCCTACTATTGCAGATAGGCTCAAAGTTCTGCAAGCAAAGTTATATCTCAGAGTAGCTGCAGACAAGAAGCACCATACAGCCTAGTTAGACGGGGACACCACAATGCGATCCCTGAGTAACCTCTAAACAAGAATGGGTAGGTTAAGGGTAACATAACATAACCCTTGACCCATTAGGGTCGTGGGGGTGTATTGATGGAAGCACTAGCACATAAAACCTGCCATCTTTCTCCGTCCTCCGCTTGATAAATAAATGTATGATAACTTAGTCCTGTCCATTTCTTGATGTTGTCATTCCAGGCTCTTCTTTGTCCACCTCTTTTTCGACCACCCTCTCCCGCATCCTTCCCCCCCCCCCACCTCCCCAAATTTTCCTTGAAGTACAGACTTTGCAATCGCATTATGTCTCACCACGTGTCCAAACCAAGCTATCTTGCGACATTTCACCACTGTCAAGAGAGGCTCCTGATGTCCCGCAAATTTGTATATTTTGTCTATGACATTTTTTTAAAGTTTTGCGTTCAAACTAACCCATTCGTAAAATGCGTATGGGTGGGTTAAGTGGTATCTATCAGTCTGTCCGTCCGAGCTACTATCTACAGTCTTGCCATACCATTATGGAATTAAAATTCTCAGTCTCGATGAAAAACAAGTAAGGGAGATCTCAGATACCTTGTTTCAATCTTCAAAGAATTAAATTTCCATTACATTCTTTGCATTGTTGACATAAACAAACTAAAAATAAACTTTTTTCCCCCTAATTAAAGAGTCATAACTTTAACACACACACGCATGCACACACACACACACATATTAACACACACATTACTAATCCATTCTGTTTTCTGTTTGCCTACAGCATAAATTGCGTCCTTTAAATATAAATGTCCGTTACTATAACATTTTTCTAAGAATTTTTTTTTCTCTCTAGAAAAACAAAACAGAGTCAAAGGATATTTTTTTTTTGGGGGGGGGGAATGGGCGTGGGGGGGGGGGGGGTCTGTTGAACAGAAATCTGTCTTTTCCAAAATGAAGACAAATCTACAGTGCTTCTCTATTTCAAACAGAGCTGGGATTAAAATTGTACTGTAATTAGCTTTCTTGTTTTTTTGGCCCAGGTTGGTAAAGATTTTAAAAACAATAAAACTAGACAAATTATCTCCGCCCCAAATGGAAGCAGTTATTTTTATTTTTTTTTTATTTTAAAGCCTCACTCCGGCTGCCGTCGGGGTCCCTATTATGTCTGTACCTCGTGATACTCGTCTGACTGGTGGCACTTTGTGTCATCGTCAGTTTATCGCTTATTGTGTTGTCGTAGTTGGGTTAAACGTCAGCATGCGACGATATTGTTTTTGATTATGATCCGTTCCGAACTGGGACGTACATTGTTACACACTTTGCTTATTTGTATGCACACTGCGCTCTTAATCAGATGCACTGTCTCTTCGAAGAAACACCCCTAGTTGGTCGCCACTTGCGGCATGCTTGTTAGGGGTCAGTTTGTCCCGAAACCTCCTGCAAATGTTAACAGCGATCAATCACAAGTTTCCCTAATAATACATTAAGTCAATTTCTTCCTTTTCTTTTACTTTTCTACATACATATTGTATTATTTCAAATATTACAGTGTCAGTCAGTCAGTCAGTCAGTCAGTCAGTCAGTTAGTCAGTAGCATGTCCTTTGCAGAACCTTGCACCCATTACAACCCTCCGGAATACTTCTCGATCACAAGAAAGATGTCCCGCGTCCTATACGCCCACCTGGAGATCATCTGCCACCTCCTGCACCCATCTTCTCTTTGGCCTTCCTCTTCCTCTCTCCCAGGCATGTACCTCTCCATTTCTGTTCTCTCTAAACTTTTGTGAAATTTCAAGTGACGAAAATTTTTACATTTTCTGTTTTTATCGTCTTTAATAGCCAACAATCTTCAATATTCAGTTCTTGAAGTATGGATGCATTTTTTTTTTAACCAATATATTCTTAAAACCCGTCTTTAACATTTGTTTTCAAAAGCATTTATACATACATACATACATACATACATACATACATACATACATACATACATACATACATACATACATACATACATACATACATACATACATACATACATACATACATACATACATACATACATACATACATACATACATACATACATACATACATACAGACATTCAGCTTGTTTAGTGTCTAGGTCTCACATGCGTATTTTGCAATGGGAAAGATGCATGCTATGAGAAATCAATTTTTTTTTTAGTTTTGCTTGTCCCACTCGATAATTTATTCCATGGTTTTATATCAAATAAATCACTCTATTTATTTGCATTAGGCACATTATTTTTCGACCCTTAAAGAAGACAGACTGATTACTTGACAAGCTCCTTCCACCCATACAATTAGTAAAAGACTAAAGATTCGATCCTCTTCCTTCTTTGTTTGAGGTTTAAACAACGGATCAACATCATGACACACGGGTAGTAATCAATACTTGCACAGAACTTCTTCTAACTCAAGTCTGAGCCCGACGAAGCTCAGCACAGTGCACAGGCTATGTAGCACAGGCGAGGATCTTGAAATACTTTGGGTAGATTTTTAACTCTAAATTGTACCCGGGAAGTGCCGTTAGGCTACTCTTTTCTATTTCCAACAGCCAACTAATTTTTTTTTACGAGCGCAACAATGCACACGGGCGTCCGATCTCGCTACCTAAAGACCAGGTGGAAATTACTTAAAATCCAAGTCCACGTGAAAAGATCCCAGCCCTTACCGGGGATTTAAAACGGAACCTTTAGCACTGGAGGCGGACACAATGCTTCGAGACCACACAGCCTTCCTACTGTCTATGGTTCCTTTATGATTATAGAAAATCCCTCTATCATTTTGAACTGCAGAAAAAATTGTTGTGGAAATAATGATTAAAAATCGTTTGGTGTATTTTCCCCACACTTTTTACTTTCCTACTAAAAAAAAAAAGAAATTATTATTATTTTCCTGTAACTTTCCTGTGTGGGTGCTGGTCAGCGAGAACACTTTTTTCCTTCCTGTGCTGTTGTGCGTGTGCG
>CAJHNH020003510.1:67009-112009 GCA_905116865.2 Candidula unifasciata | reverse complement strand
TTATGTGAATGCTTCATGCAAGTGTCGAAATCAAGACATCCCCATGAGGCCAGATGGATTACTGAATATCCTGTTAGAAATGTGGCAGGATGGCTGGGTTAAAGAATGCGGGACAAGAAGATTGGTCAAGCTTCAGAGTGTAGACATTGATGTGGCGCAGCGACAAGGAAGCATGACTTCCGTACGTGAGGGGAAATATATTTGTATGAGAACATGGGTGGGGAAAACATGTATAGAGAGAGAACGTTTGGAGAAAAAACGTGTGATGGGGAAAAAAGACGTAAATAGGAACGTGTCGTAGTTGAATGCCACAGGTGGATGTCAGGTGATCTCAGGGTGAAAGTCATTAGCATGTCTAGGAGTATTGTCCGGTGGTGGTTTTGGGTTGTCGTGATGGTGGGTTGTGGTAGTGGTGAGGGAGTTTGTAGTGGTGGTGGGTTGTGGTAGTGGTGACGGGTTGTAGTGGTGGTGGGTTGTGATTGTGGGTTGTGGGGTGGTGAGGAGTTGTAATGGTGGTGGGTTGTGGTAGTGGTGAGGGAGTGTAGTGGTGGTAGGTTGTGGTAGTGGTGACAGGTTGTAGTGGTGGTGGGTTGTGGTATTGGTGAGTGGTTGTAGTGGTGGTGGGTTGTGGTATTGGTGATGGGCTGTAGTGGTGGTTGGTTGTGGTAGTGGTGACGGGCTGTTGTAGTGGTGGGTTGTGTTAGTTGGTGACGGGTTGTAGTGGTAGTGGGTTTTGATGGTGGGTTGTGGTAGTGGTGAGGGGATGTAGTGGTGGTGGGTTGTGGTAGTGCTGATGGGTTGTAGTAGTGGTGGGATGTGGTAGTGGTGACGGGTTGTTGTGGTGGTGGGTTATGGTAGTGGTGACGGGTTGTAGTGGTAGTGGGTTGTGGTAGTGGTGACGGGTTGTAGTGGTAGTGGGTTGTAGTAGTGCTTACGGGTTGTAGTGGTTGTTGGTTGTGGTAGTGGTGACGGGTTGTAGTGGTGGTGGTTTTGATGATGGGTTGTGGTAGTGTTGAGGGTTTGTAGTTGTGGTGTGCTGTGGTAGTTGTGACGGGTTGTAGTGGTGGTGGGCTGTTGGTAGTGGTGAGGGGTTTTAGTGGTGGTGGGCTTGTTGTAGTGGTGAGGGGTTGTGGTGGTGGTGGGAGGTTGTGGTAGTGGTGAGGTTGTAGTGGTAGTGGGTTGTAGTAGTGCTTACGGGTTGTAGTGGTTGTGGGTTGTGGTAGTGGTGACGGGTTGTAGTGGTGGTGGGTTTTGATGATGGGTTGTGGTAGTGTTGAGGGTTTGTAGTTGTGGTGTGCTGTGGTAGTTGTGACGGGTTGTAGTGATGGTGGGTTGTGGTAGTTGTAAGGGGGTGTACTGTGGTGGGTTGTGATGGTTGGTTGTGATGATGGGTTGTGGTAGGTGTGAGGGATTGTAGTCGCGGTTGTAGTGAGGGGTTCTAGTGATGGTGGGTTGTGGTAAGGGGGTGTACTGGTGGTTGGTTGTGATGGTGGGTTGTGGTAGTGGTGACGTGTTGTAGTGGTATTAGGTTGTGATGGTTGGCTGTGGTATTGGTGACGGGTTGTAGTGGTGGTGGGTTGTGATGGTGGGTTATGGTAGCTGTGAGGGTTTGTAGCTCGGTTGTGGTGAGGGGTTGTAGTGATGGTGGGTTGTGCTATTGGGGTTGTTATTGTTGGTTGCTGGGATGATGGTGATGATGATGGCTACAGTAACAGCGATCTTCTATCTCTTCTTCTTTGCCGAGTTCACTTGCTGTAAACTACTGTTAAATGTTTAGTTTAGTTGTCCACTTCTAGACTTTTGTTTTTCTTCAGAACCTGAGTTTATTTTTATGCAGAATGTTGGTTCCTCGTGCCTCAGGCAGATGCGGTCTGAATTTGAAGGAAACCCCAAAATGATCGATCTTTTTTACTTAACGCTTGTTACAGGGGCTGTGAATTTGTGTGGATATCTTACCCAGGATTAGAGTTACTAGCTGCGTTTGTTTTTCGTTGGCACAGGAGCGGAGCAACTGTGGGGTGACCCGTTTGCTATAAAGCTGAAACTAGGATTACCAGATTACCAGATTACCAGAGTTACTTCTCTAGCTATTCATGCCACCCTAGTCGCTGGACCTCATCTATGTTGTTTTCTTTATTGTTAACGGTTTAACCGTTGCCTCTTTTCTCGTCTTCTCACCGCTCGCTTGCATGATTAGTTTCATGTTCTGCGCGACGGTTCGGGATTATGCAAGCAGTGATACTGTTTCTATTCCTATTCTCCTTGTAACTGCTTTCTCTCTCTCTGGGAGAAGAGACCGTCAACGAAAGCAGATATAGAAAACATCCCAGTTTCGATAGTCAAACCTCGTCGCACCTACGGCGCTTCCCCCTGCAACACTTTTTACTTGTACTCTGAAAAAAAAAGACTCACAACAACACAACCTCTCACAAACATAACATACGCTGAGCGAACGCCAAACCTAGCCATAGCATAACACCCCCGCAACATTGGAGAGGTCCAACGACCTAAGCAGACATGAATGGCAAGGGCAGTTACTCTAATCCTGGGCCTGATAAATGTGAACAGGGCCTTCTTTATCTTCACTTTCTGCAGAAATTCGTTGTCGAATGCATTTAACTTTCGTTCTATGTCTTTAGTGGTTCTCCTACTTTCACTGGTGGAATTCAAGGACACTTTACTACGTCTTTAGATGCACTGGGCATATAGGGCTAGGCCTGTCGGCACTTGGTGGATGATGTTGGGGCCGTGCCGTGCTATGATACAGACATACGGTAGCATCAGGCGGCACCGTAAGAGTGCGGTATACGCAAAGAAAATAAAATAAAATTTAAAAAAATATTTTAGGCTTGGCATTCCGAAGTGTTGCTTCATACTGAGAACTTCTAGACCACGGCGATATGGTCAACATAACGCTAGTCGCCTTTACTTTCCTGAAAACCTGAAACAATACTAGGAACGAAACACCTCGATTGTTTCACGAAGGGTTATTCTCTCTACAACGAATCCCAAAACAACCATAAGGCATCGTCCTGAGCCGCAAAAGCCCCGCCGACACATCTTAGATGGATGTAGTCAGTATTATTATTATTTCATTATCCAGAGTCCACTTTTGTGACAAATTCGTTTGTAGCACGCAGCTTGTCTCCCCTGGTCGCTGTCTTGGCGCTAATTAAGTGGGGTTTTCTTCGTGTCAGTTCTGTGCTGTCTTCTGTTCATTAGAGACACGGTATGGTTAGGGACATCGACAAGATGAGGATTTGGGCGGACAGGGGGAGAAAGCGAGCAAGAGAGTGAGGGAGAAGAAGAAGAGAGAGAGAGAAATACACGGAGACAGATACAAAGCGAGATAGACAGAGTAGGGCAGTGCGAGACGGACAAGATGACAGACAGTGACAGGTGTATAGCGAATAGAAAGGAAGACACAGAGCCAGTCAGAGGCAGAGAGAGAGAGAGAGAGAGAGAGAGAGAGAGAGAGAGAGAGAGAGAGAGGTGATAAAGTGAAATGCACAGGTAGACAGACAAAATCTCCAAGAGAGATACACTTAGAGAGATACAGAGGGAGATACAGTGAAAGTTAGAGACAGAATTAGAGAGACAGACAGACAGACAGACAGACAGACAGACAGACAGACAGACAGACAGACAGACAGACAGACAGACAGACAGACAGACAGACAGACAGACAGACAGACAGACAGACAGACAGACAGACAGACAGACAGACAGACAGACAGACAGACAGACAGACAGACAGACAGACAGACAGACAGAGAAAGATACAAAGCGAGATACACACACACATACACATACAGAGATAAAGAGATAGAACTATAGTGATGGACATCGAGAAAGTTAGAGACCGAGAGAGAGAGAGAGAGAGAGCGAGAGAAGGAGAGAGAGGGGTAAAGAAAGAAAAAAGAGGGAGAAAGAGTGCTAGAAAACAGTATTTGTCTCTTTCTTACTGTTGTATATAGAGATCTACTTTCATTAGCTTCTTTCAAACAATCGTTGTTAGTTACTCTGGCCGTCCAAGGTATTCGTAACATTCGTCTCAGAAACCACATCTCTGTTGTTGACAAATTTTCTTATAAATATGTAACATTTGAAAAAATTATATATACGAAACAAAATGAATTTTATACACGCGCGCGTTCTTTACGGGACCTTGCAGTACTTATTCTGCCTTTCTAGCTCCCAATGGAGCAGAGGCCCTCAGCTAACTCATGCCAAGTCTATCGTCAGCTATCGCGTGCAGCTCTCCCCATCATTTTTACTTCATTCTCTAGCTCCCTTCTCCACGTCTTCCTTTATTTCTATGCACCTTGTGGGATCCAGTGAGAAGACATCTGGTTATATTGTGTAGTACCAACGTCAGCATTTTCTGTGTGTTTGTGTGCCGATGTTGTGTCCTTTCTAGGCAAATTTACCTTCAGTAGTTTACCACTGGTCAGCTCTAGAGACTACTGTTGACAACAACGCAAGGCGGTCTGCTGCCAAATCGTCTACAGCTGGGGTCGAACGCAGCAACAGGCATGAGAAGCAAAGTGAATAAACAAATACTTAAAAAGTGAGCGTCTGTGTATGAGGCGGAAGTGGGTGGGTGGTGGGTGGGGGGGGGAGGGCTCTCTAAAATTAATGTGGATGGGATATATAACATTTTAGGAGCTCAGCATGCCTCTACATCAGCCCTCAGAATGGATAAAACCAGACTCCTCCATCAAGGCCTTATATGGACACATGAAGGGGAAAAATGTTGGGGGGGGAAAAAAAAAAAAAAAAAAAAACGGGGAAACACAGAGTACTCTTCTAGAACCATCATCAAGGAAGGCTCACCATGGGCCTCACAAATATCCAAGTTTAAAAACAGGTGGCAACGAATCGCCAGACATAGAGAGCCGTGACCTTTGCCCCACTCGAAGCTCTAGGCTGAGGAGGAAAGACTGTCCCGGGATCTATAGAAATAAGTAATGAATAATGAGAAGCGAGGTGACGAGGAAGGGCAATCATCACCATGTAGCAGGTCCTTTGCAAAACGTCGTTCTTGTCGCGGTCTGCCTGAAAGAAACTAGCCAGCTCTCCCGACGCGTGTACTTTCATATTCAATGAGTCTCTTATATCATGTGCCCATCTTCGTGTCGGTCGGCTCCTGCCCTTTCTGGTACCATCCCTTCTGCTTTTAACTGTTTCCAATCTGCCATTGCGCTTGATATGACCAAAGTATTGCAGCTTTCAAGTCACCATGTCGTTTATTAGCCTTGACGGGAGATCTTTTCATTAAAATGTCAATATTTCTTCTCTTCTTTCTCCACAGTACTCTGAAAATCTTTCTATAGCATTCCAGCTCGAAAAAAAAAAAAAAGAAGAAGAAAAAAGGATAGAAAGCAGAAAAGGAAGGAAGAAAGATCACGAGACAGAAGAAGAATTATGTTTAGAGAAAGGATGAACAAGAGCAATCAAAGACGAAGAAGAAATACCTCCAGATAACAGTTGCTTCTTCTGGCTGAAATTCAAAACCCGCCAAAGCGAAAATTTTCGTGTGGGTTTATTTTTCCAGCTGGCAAACAAAACAGGACAATTATTGAGACAACAGAGAACAAAATCAGACAACAGACACAAACATTTCGAGTATCTCACGACAAAATGGCGCTGTCTATTTTTCTTAGTGGAAGGTCCAGTAACAGGGATATCCGAGACTGCAATCATTGATTGTCGGTCTGTGGCAATCCTCTGTATTGCGCAAAGTCGGCGTTGATATTGGTATCACTGTTGTCAAAAATTTCATTTATTTTTAAAGAAACATAAATTGTATTGATCGGCACTCAAAGAATGAAGTAGAAAGATAGAAGAACACACTAGACAACATAAACATCGAAAGCTATAGTTACCGTGCCGGGAATGGAACCTGTCACCTACAGACGGCGTGTGCGCCTCGCTTTGGAAACAAGTGCACTAAGGATTTGGTCAACTAGGCACCTCCCATTGAAAACATTCTGTGCTGGGCCGACAAGCAGTCATAGTTGGTTGTTCTATACGTTTCCGGGCGGCGAGGATTGGGGAATGCTTGCGTACAACTTACAGTCTCTGCCAGTCAAGCCAACCATACCTACATGTGGTGCTACCTGATGCAACAGACACGGCTCTGGTGCATAGCGAGTCTCCATCGCTAACACAATGGACTGCCGGCGCCTGAAGGGGTAAAATACCAGGCTTTGGCTGGGGTAAGTCAGGCAGAAACCCTCGGCGGGGTGTGAACCCCTCCCATCCCCGTTTCCGTTAGGTGCGGCCGATGCTGGGCCCACTGCCGCTCGGACATCTCCCTTTCCCACCAAGGTCAAACCCAGGGAGACCTCCCTGGATAGTAGAAGGCTGAGAAGGGAAACTCCCACAACCTGTGATTTCTGGCAGGCAGTGTTTGGATGAACCAGGACACGGATAGGAAGAATCCGTAATTTCTCCCACCGAAGACGGACATGTCGGCCTGAATAGGGTGGGCACCCGGAAATGGAAACGGACATCAACGCAATCTACGGGTAATGAGTAAGCTTAGATACCTACAGCGTTATGGGGCTGCTCCTGTGGACGACTGCCAGCGCCCAATTTCAAGCCTCAAAGGGATCCACCCCAAACTACTGATGGTTTCTGCGCATCAAAGGACCAGGATTAAGCAGAGTAGTGCGTCTGGCCAAAGAAATACCAACAATCTCAAGATTAGTCACTGGAAAGCAGAAGGGTCGTGAATAAATTGCTCGAACTACAACGCATCTACGAACAAAGGATTGATGTTGTCCGCATTAGGAAACCTATTTAAATACTGGCTCTCGCTTTTCTGTCAAAGGGTATGAAACACACAGCCAGATAAACTTCCAGAAGCAGCAGTGTATCTGACAGTAAAACTACATACCTTTCCAAAGCCGCTATAAGTTACTAACTTTTACCTCCCCAATAACTAGAAGTTGGAACTAGAGGACATCCCAGTAGCTGACAAAAGCTACCTAATTCTCGCTAACTTTATCAGTCATTCCGCTAGTTAGGGCTGTGCTTCTATGGATACAAGAGCAGAGGAGGTAGAAAGTAATAGTTTCCCGCTAAACAACGAAAACAGGAAAGTAAAGAAAAGACAGCGGTTGTTCTGCGCAGAGATCCTAGATATTTCACTGAGACCCTAACTATGGATATTTGCATAATAACGTTACATGACGTCGACCTAACTACATGGGTACACACACCTAGACAACCACGGACTTCAGATCCTAAATTAAATCAAGCAAATGAATTATGATCACATTAAACAGTTTTTTTTTTTTACTCAACATCACATCAGCGTGGTCAACAAATAACGACATTAACGGCAACAACGTGCTCGACCAGAATCTCAAATGCGAATAATCAAACTTAACCAAATGAACGTACCACCGCCTGAAATCAGTCAGACCACGGACTTTCTCTGCGGTCGTCATACTTGTTGACTGATTCATTGTGCAAAGAAGCAGTCGCTAGGTTAGGCTAGCGCAGAGTCCGTCCGGAAGTCAAATAGGAGGCAAAATCTGAGTCAGTTCCTTTTTGTACCCCGTGACCAGATCTTTCCAGATTTCTCCCCATCCTAATGTCTAAGACTAAATGTTTATGTCTACTCGCTGTCATTCTAAAACCAGATTAAACAAAATCGTTGATAGTCTTTTCCACCCTATTACACATCCAACGACAGGTAGACAGAAAAGTGATGAAACAGCTGAGAGGAAGTGATCACACACCAGTCGTCGTCGTGATATGAGAGGTCAAGCCACGAGAAAACAGGAAGAAGATAAAAAGCTGGAACTACAAGAAAGCAGACTGGGACCTCTACAAAAACTTAACAGAAAAGAAACTATCAGAGCGCTTTCCAACCAATGAGGTTAAAAAAAAAAACACCACAACTCTTACCAGTATCATACTCGAAGCAGCATAAAAACCTATCCCTCGAGGTCAAATGAAAATCTCGAGCCCTTCTGGACCCAAGAACTGCAACAGGCGACTTAAAAGGATCCACGAGACAACACGGAGAGAAAACTGACCCGCTAGCAAAACAGACTCTCCGAAAACAGTCAAATCGTTCTCCATTGGATCTCGGCTCACCGCGGCATACCAGGAAACAGTTACACTTGCAAAAAAAAAATTGAACAAAAGAGAAACAGACAGGTTACAAACACACATGATGCAGACCTGCCCACTCTACCCGCACATTCGAAAAGATACCTGGCCCCAAGAGCAAAGTGTGCAGAGCAAGCTAAGGGCCTGCAGCTAACATGTGATTTCAGAGAGGCAACCCGCCTGATGGTCTGAGACCTGAGCATACGAAACCGAGAAGAAGAAACTGAATTTCTTGTGGGTATGAGCATGGACGCTCGCTCTGTCCTCGAGGTGAAATATTTGAACTTTTAGGCTAGGGTGATGTGTTTGGGGGGGGGGAGAGAAACGTCGACATCCTGAATGACTAGAACATCAAGGAGAACTGGCTTATAAATAGCATCCTCTGTCGAAAGCTGAAGTATTGTGTACATGTCAAGTGCCATGATGGTCGGGAGAGAGCGACGATGGAGAGCCATCTCCGCGAACGTGGATGCAGGTTATGAAAGCACATAGGGCTGGGGAATTAGTTAGAGGACGAGAGACATTTAGGCGTGCTGTGAAGAAGGGGATGTTCTGTTAAAGACGTGATGATTCACTGATTGATTGCTTAAAATCTTCCAGGTACCCCCAGTCTGAGAACTATTGGGTGGCATGCTTTTGCCTTCTAATAATATACATCTGGACAAATTAATTAGTGACACAAATATGAAGCACCTCTTCATCCCGCGAGGAAGCGAGCAGCACACCTCATCAGATGTAAATGTTTTATAAGGGCAAAATGAATGTCAAATGCTAACAAATGAAAACATCTTTTCATCTCTGTCTCCTTGGAGACGATTTCTTGCTTTCTCGTGTCCTTCAAATCTCTACAGAGTAATGAGATGCGCATGAGCTAAGATGGCGGATGTCCTAGATTTGTTTTTATTCATTAACGGTTTGTGTGAGGTTTTCGTCATCGCCTAACAGGCGTGGTGAAGATGATACATTTTATCTTCTCGTGTCAAAGACAGTGTCTTCGTCGTCATCATTATCATCATTGTCATCATCATTATTTTCATCATCATCATTGTCATCATCATCATTGTCATCATCATCATTTTCCAACTCTGCCGTTAAGCGCCACAGCAAATGTCAGTTTGTGATCCATTGCGTGACAGGCAGCAATTGCTTTTGGCATTCCGTATCCAAATAGAAGCTTTTTAATGTCATCAATCCATATCTCCTAGGGCAGCCTCTTGCTTTCACATCAGATCTTTTCGTGTGTAGCGCGCGCATGCATGAGTGAATGTATGTTTGTATGTATGTATGTATGTATGTATGTATGTATGTATGTATGTATGTATGTATGTATGTATGTCTGTCTGTCTGTCTGTCTGTCTGTCTGTCTGTCTGTCTGTCTGTCTGTCTGTCTGTCTGTCTGTCTGTCTGTCTGTCTGTCTGTCTGTCTGTCTGTCTGTCTGTCTGTCTGTCTGTCTGTCTGTCTGTCCTGTATGTCCTGTCTGTCTGTCTGTCTGTGTGTGTGTGTGTGTGTCTGTCTGTCTGTCTGTCTGTCTGTCTGTCTGTCTGTCTGTCTGTCTGTCTGTCTGTCTGTCTGTCTGTCTGTCTGTCTGTCTGTCTGTCTGTCTGTCTGTCTGTCTGTCTGTCTGTCTGTCTGTCTGTCTGTATGTATGTATGTATGTATGTATGTATTGTTTTCTGTGCTTGTCTTGCTCTTCTCGTGTGTCCCTTCTTGTGATTTTAGTGACTTTTCGGAAACAGCGCATTTCCCGTATGGTTGTTTTCTGCTCTCGTGCCTTGTTGATTGTCCATGTTTGGCACTGATAACATAAAGTAGGGATAACGATGTTATTAATCATTTGCTGTTTTGCTGAAAAGGAACATATAGTAAAGTACCCTGTAAATCAGTGTATGTGGGGGAGCGGGTCTGGGTGGATGAATGCATTGTGAGGATGCAATAGCGTTGTGCCCGCTCACAACGAAGCTGCCATTTTTGCGCCTTTCAGTCGACATATGCTACTTCTTAACCCGCTAACGCTTATCCCGCCAGGCTATCTCTTCTTCTTCTGCCATTCTAGTTCCCAATGGAGTATAGGCCCCCAACCGACTCACGCGAGTCATTCTATTCTTTGCTATCTCATGCAGCTCAACCCATGTCTTCCCCATCTTACTAACTTTATTCTTCAGCTCTTTTCTCCATGTGTTTTTGGTCTTCCTTTATTTCTATGCTCCTGTGGGTTCCAATGCAAAGGCATTCTAGTTATATTGTTCTTCTTTTTTCTCAACGTGTGTCCTATCCAACGCGTCTTTTCTTCACTTCTTGGTCCACTGGGGCTTGCTTAGTTCTCACCCGAAGCTCTACATTAGGGAATCTATCAAACCACTTAATTCCCTTTGCAAGCTATTTTGGGCAGAAGAAAATATGTCATTTAAGTGAAATGTAGAACCGTCAGTGCGGTATTCTAGACACTGCTATCAGTGCCAGTGCAGAGCTCTAATTCCAATTAGTACATAAACAAGATTATTATGGCCTGGAGAGAATGAGACAACTGGGTGTAACCAGAGGGTCTGGCCGGCTCACTACACTCAGAGGAAAGGCGAGACGGACATACAAGGTCTGACAATTAAGTAATGAGACTAATTCTATAAAAATTAAAACAATCAACAGTTGAAGATATAACCTGTCTCTGATTCAAAATAAGCCCCTTGTGCATTGATACAGTAAGTGGCACGATCTACAAACACTGGAACAACCTCTGTGGTGCGTCTGTTCTTATGGTCCTTAAAGTCGACGTTACGGCCCTTTGGATGTCATCAATGTCGTTAAGGAAGCGTCTTTTCAATCGTAACTTTCATTTTGGGAATATAAAATAATCACAGGCAAACAAATCTGGGGAAAAGGATTGAAGGCTGAGAACACACACTTGTTTTTGGGCCTACAATTCTTGTTTTTTTAATGAGATGTTTGAGAATGGCTGCGAATAAAACCAGAAGAGATCGAGTGAGAAACAATGTGATTACAAGAACTGTTGGAACCATACCCATCATTAAATTTATTGAGAAGCAAAGAATGAAATGGTTTAGTCACCTAATGAGAATGGAACCAACGATGCCAGCATCAAGAGCATACAACATGAAAATCGAAACACCAAGAGGCATGGGAAGACCAAGAAGAAGATGGATTGAAGGAGTCACGGACAACTTGAGACTTCATAACATCACGGCATATGAAGCGACTGAGCGCGCCCTGGCTCGGTTGCCGATCATCTGATAGACTGCGACGGTTAGCGGCACAAGCAGATTTTGACAAAAGAAAGAAGAAAGAAGAAGAATTCTTGTTTTGATGATGTCACTTGGGTACTCAACCCGCTGGTGTTTGTTGTCATCAGACAACGAATATGGTACAAACAGGCAAGCAACATTTTTACTTGCTAAAATCTTGCACTTAAATATTATGTATGCTCTCTCTATTAAGACCTGATTCATCTGCCATCACATAAAAACAAAGATCTTCTTGTATCCGTTATCTAACTTTTGTAACGAGTTCATCATTGGTTAGGTTAGTTGCGTAACCTTTACAGGACGTTGCAGAACCAACCCAGCATCGCCTGGCTGTTGTGTGGTTTCTCTAGGCAAATTTACGTCTAGTAGTTTGCCATTACTTTCTGGTCCCCTGATACCCACTGTCGAAACAAACGCAAGTCACATGGCCCGCAGCTAGGATCAAACCCGGCAGAGTTCATCATTACGAACAGAAACATGGCGTCTAGGACTAGGTGCATAAGTAATCATTTCTACACCACTTTTGAATCGTGAATACCACCTGGAAATTTGTGCATGAGCTAAACAATTATAACGATAAATTTGTTGCATCAACTCAACGTTTCAATGGCGCTCTTTCTGAGTTTAGAAAAAAAATTTAATGTTAGCTTTATTGTTCCGTGCTCATTACATAACAATGCACCTCTAAATAAGTCAAACAAATGGCGGCTTGTTTGTTGTCTGCTTATCGTTGCCAGATCATAGATGAATGTTGCCTCTTTAGATTCCATACTTTGTTTCACAGATGGCATTTTTTGTCTTGGCCATAATGAAATCAGTCTCTTTGTTTAATAGTCAGACCTTGTATAACCAGATCGTGACCGGTACCATCAGTATTGGAACTCTGCGCTGGCTGCTGAAGATGAGGACGGAGCACGCATGGGAATGCCCCAAGTGCTGTAATGTCAATTCTTGACTCAACTCAACTCAGTTCTAATTGCACTACCAGTTTCAGTTCTGACCTATGCCCTTGCCTTCTCCCTATAAAAATATGACAGTACCTCGCTACTGCCCCCCCCCCCACCACCCCCCTAACCCACACACACGCACACACACTCACACACACACAAACGGTTAAATTAACCTTTGCAATAAATCAATAAGTCAGAGAAAATTGTGTGTTAACGTGAGGTTTAACCTAGGCGGTTGCCAACGCTTGCCCCGGAAATACGAACATCCAAAGAGGAGACGTATTAAGCATCCTTGACTACCGGAAACTCTAATATATGAAAACGAGGAGCAGAAGGAAATAGAAACGCAATCACCGGAAATGGGAAACTAGGAAATGGCTACTAAAGATGGCCGCGAGGTATGCAGGACGAAAATGTCAGTATCTGAGTGGTAACTGGTTAACGCTAGAAAGGACACGGGAAATAAAGGAGGGGGGGGGGGGGGGAGATATTTAGTAGCCCTAAGACTTGCTAGGGTGTTCACATGTGACACAACAGGATTTTATTTTTATTTTTTTTTTTGCGGGTAGATTCGTTCAAAGAAACCAAGAATGGGGTTAGTTTTAAAAAGGGCAAGTTGGGTATCCTTTACAGGACATTGTAGAAACAAATCCAGCATTTTTTTTTTTTCTGTTGTGGTTTTTCTAGAAATACAGAAGTACAGAAATTTAAGTATCTGGGCACATGGATAACATCAGATGGAAGATGCATAATTGAGATAAGAAACAGAATAGGACAGGCAAAAACTGCATTTTATAAAATGAAAAACATCTTGTGCAATGTATCCTTGTCATTGAGAGTTAGAAAAATAATTCTTGCTTGCTTCATACATCCAGTTTTAACATATGGCTGTGAATCCTGGACAATCGGTAGGCAGGCCAAACAATTTTTGGAGGCCTCAGAGATGTGGTTGTACAGAAGAATGCTTAGAATACCTTGGACAGCCAAAACGAGCAACCAAGAGTTTTTGAAAGAGGCCGGAGCCCGAAGACAACTTATCACAGTAATCAGAAGGATACAGTCATCATTTTTCGGCCATGTTATGAGAAGAGGGAAAATAGAACATGTTGTGACCACTGGAAAGATCTGATAGAGGAAGACAACGAGAGAAGATGCTTGACAGTCTTGTTGCATGGCATGGAGGTGTATCGGCACACGAACCGATACATACTGCAGGAGATAACAGATTATGGAGAGGCATGATCGCTCATGCCAGTCGGCAAGGCACCCGATGATGATGATGGTTTGTTTAGGCAAACTTACGTCAGGTACTTTGTCATTGCTTCTGGACGGTCAGCTGCGCGATACTCCTGTCGAAACCAAAGCAAGGCCGGCAGCTGGGATCGAACCCGGAATCCGGGCATTACGAAGCGCGTTCGAAACACCTAAGCCACAGACGCCTTGAGGTGTGGAGTAAAGACATAAATTATGTGCTGTCAACTCACTTTCAAAAGTTTTTTTTTTTTTTTTTTTTTAGAACTTAACTACACATTTCTGTTATTTTTGACAAGCTGATTTAAAATATCGTAATGAAATTCGCAAATGTACTGCATGTTTCTTTAGTAATCAATTCACATTGCAATAGTACAAATAATATTGCCTGTTTAGCTGGTTGAATTTCTCTTGCGTGAACGATTAGCCTTTTTTATTTTGTCATAATAGAACATAGTAACATACTCAGTTCGCCCGTGTGTCACCGGGGCCCTCACGGGAAGCAAAGAATAGTGACACTGCACCCTACCAGACATGTCGTAAGAGGCTACTAAGGGTAGGGTTGGGCTTGAGGTTGGCTACCTCATCCTGTAAAAACCATAGCGACAAAAACAAACCAACCATTGATGAGTCAAAAAGAGAAGCAAGTAAAATCCAGGGAACCAAGATGAGGGGAGGCTCTTCAAATAGAAGAAGAATGACATGGTGTGGAGAAAGCCGAAAGGAGTCCGGATCGTTACGTAGGACATGGGGAGAGCTCCATGCAATGGCGAAGGATAGAACGACTTGGCGTGAGTTGGTTGAGGGCCTATGCTCCATTGGGGGATGGAAAGGCAGAAGAAGAAGAAAGAAGACATATTCAGTTAGCTGATATTTCAACATGCAAAGTTGGAGGAATATTGTTTTTTGTTCTGAATTCGCATAAAGTGTTTTTTTTTTTAAAAACATGTCGTTGCTGTCCTATGGTGTTGTGTGTGTGTGTGTGTGTGTGTGTGTGTGTGTGTGTGTGTGTGTGTGTGTGTGTGTGTGCGTGCGTGTGTGTGGGGGGTGTTTTAATGGATTTATCTGTGACAAACATAAAAGTACAAGTTAAAAGTAAAGATCCCGTTTCACACCCCTAGGCGAAGCGAGCGTATGGGAAGAGCACCCATACTTTTACAGACCAGGTGGGAAATGTGGTCAGCATTATGCCGGTCGTCTTTACTTCCCCAGGATATACATCCTAGTAGCCATTTTAGGTTGGGTCGACCTGCGACGCCGTATGTCACGATAAAAATGCACGCAGCCAGCGGTGGGTTTCGATCTCGGTTCGTTTGAATTAGGAGTCAGACTCGCAACGCCTAAGCCACGAACGCGACCGTTTCAAACATATTTAATATAAAATACTGTATCTTCTTCCTTTTTTTTTTTTAATTGCTTTCGGTTTCGTATGCTCAGATCAGATCAGATCATTAGGTGGGTGGCGTCTATGAACTCGCATGTCAGATGCAGGTCCCTCATGGTTCCCCATCGCTTGCTCTGCTCACTTTGCTATTGAGGCCAGGTGTCTTTTCGAAGTTGTAGGTAGAGTGGGCAGGTCTGCAGAATAAGCTCAGGAATACAGTGTCTAACTTTAAATTTGTGGATAGTTTTTGACACAGGTTGATGGCAAACAAAGAAAGGTAGGATGAAAAAGTACAACTCCTTTGAAGGAGAGTCCCATCTAAAAATATGAAAAGCAACATTTTGGGTATTTTTCATACACTACCTCAGCTATTCTCACTTTGTTGTTGTTTTTGAGAATTCGTTGCTTTTTTAAAAGTACAGTAGTAAGCTTTTTTTCCCCGGCTCTTTAAAAAAAATATTAACAGCTTTAGCATGTGACAATTTTTGGGGGTCCTAAAATTAAACGACCACCAATATAAAGACACACACATATGTTGCATTTTCTAAAGTCCGCCTACCAGACTATTACTTTACCTGCGCAGACAATGATTGCGAAATTAACCATAATAAACATGTGCTCTTTTTACTTTCTTTTCCAATCAGCCAGACTGGGCCACAGCACCGCGTGGCCGGATACAGCTAGTTCCGTATTAATGTCGTGCAACTCTGTAGGCATGTTTGGTATGTTTACTATTGTTCATACCCTGGGAATAGGCTCGATTACTGACTCGGCAGCTAAAAATAATGTGTCTACTTTTTCTAAAACTTGGTACGTTTGCTTCGTCAGCATAGTGACTACTTCAGCCAGACCAGCTTTTTTCTAGGGCAACTCTTTTCTTTACGATCCTACACATTGTAGATTTACCCATGTCGTACTGGAATTAGAAACAAAAACACTATTCTCGTGTTTTCATTTCCTTCTTTGTTTCTTGTTTTTCCCGGGTCGGTCTCCCAAATGCTCAGCCTAACCGCCTGACTTCCCAGAGGGTATTACGTCGGTAATCCAGACTGAACGGGGAAACTGCCCGGTGTCAGTTTTTGAGATAGCTCATGCCGTTTGGGTTTCACCCGAGACTTGGTTTGTGACCGACCCCGGTCCTCTTGGCCAGACCAGCTCAGCAGAGCTACACTTTGGTCTCAGCCAAAAGGCCGAGAAGCGATCATTTACAACAGTATATACTGTCTCCTTCTTCATTTCTACTGTAATCAGCTTATGCTTCTTTGCGCCACGGTCTCTAACCCTGTTTACATTTTTGGGAGCCAAGTAAGGGTAACTCTTCTTCTGTTTGTTTCCTTGCGTTCACCGGCTGTAAACTCTGGCGGTAAGTTCTGGTTCTTTCTCCGCCTCTGGACTTTAGACTGGTTCCAGAACTTGTGTGTTGCATGCACATCCGTTTTACGGATGTGACTTTGTATGCATATTGTGGCTTTCTTGCCTCTCAAGCAGATGCATTCCGACCTAGAAGTAACCCCCCCCCCCCCCCCCCCCCCCCACTTCCCCCGCATGTCGACTCTTGCAACATGGTTGTTGGGGGAGGCAGTGGATCTAGTCTTCTTTTCCAATACAATGGGGTCCCAGAAAACGACGGGGACTAACAGTTAATACAAACCACACAAATCCCCCACCCAACCCAAAAAAATAGCAAGAACAACGCTATGACAAAGTTCACAGCCTGTAAACCCGAGTACAGCTGACGCTGTTCGCGAACCGAAAACAGGGCACCACAGCTGTCAGAGTGTTCGTGAGCCGAGGCATTGTTCGAGATTCAAGTCAAAATTTTTTCGGTAGTTTTGTTAGTAGGGCAATTTATTCGTGACTAGAGGTGACTCAGGGTACTAATGTGGTTTCCTTTCTTTTGTTAATTACGTAACTTGCGTTATAGCTACATTGCATTTATGGGGTGTCTCTTTTACTCCATCCACCCATCTCATTTTTGATTGGCCGCTTGGCTGCTGTTCTCACGCTCTAGCTGATGGCTGATGTTGTTTTCACTTCCGACCAGATAACCAAACCATTTGATTCCTTTGAAATCATTAACCAGTTCTGTCCTTACCATTTTTCTTACAAAAGTATTCTTTTACCTCTATACAGCAACTCATGTAAACACATCAAGCTCCAGTCCCCTCGGTAATTTTCTGTGGTAATTCCTTGTCGTGCCTTGACTAATCCCTGTTCTGGATATCGGCGATCTTCGCCGGCCTGTGTCCTGCATATTATGTAAAACAAATGGGTACATAATGAACAATTACAAGGTTCTCCGTGAATGTCCAGTTTGGTCGTGTGGCAGGTTGTCCATGGGGATTATCTGCGCTTGTTTCTCGGGTCTGGCGGAAATGACGTCTGTGCGTGCAGACATTTTGAATGGAAAAAAAAAAACAGTTCAGAAAAAAAAAAGAATACTTATTTCAGAATGCAAATATTATTATTCTTTTTTCTCCTTTGACACCTACTGTCTATCCTTTTTCTTTTTGTTATCACCATCATCATTATCATTCTTTTGCACCCTGTCCCTTCTTCTTCTTTTTCTTGAGGATGAAGAAGAAAATGTACAGAGGTGGAAAATGACTAAAACAAGAACAGAAACATGACTTGTGGGTTCAGCGTTGAGAACGCGCTTTGCAATTCTGAGATACCTGGTACGACACCCGTTGTGGGCTATTTGAAAACAGACCGTGTATCGACAGCCGACTGTTCTCTTGCAACCTCTCTTTTTTTCTCTTTTCTTCTTTCTCCTTACCCCTTTACTCGTTTTCTCCATCAATCCCTCTTTTCCCTCTCTATTATCTGCTTCTCTCTCTCTCTCTCTCTCTCTCTCTCTCTCTCTCTCTCTCTCTCTCTCTATCTCTCTCTCTCTCTCTCTCTCTCTCTCTCTCTCTCTCTCTCTCTCTCTCTTGAAGATGATGATAAGCAAACAAAAAGCGCAGAAAAATGCAGATATGAAGATAATATCAAGACAGGAACGGACAAAAGCCTGGCCGAAAACGACAAGACATTCTGAAAAAAGCGTACGTTGCAACCTACTTCGTGAAGACGGCACCTGAATTATTAATGATAACCCGAATATCTGCCCTATCTCTGCCCCTCCCCCACCGGGGGGCCTTGTGAATTCCCTCACACCCCCTCCCCAACCGGGAGGCTTGTGGATTCCGTCCCCCCCCCCCTCCACTTCCTCCTATCCCCACCCAACGACTAGAGTAGCAGGGTGGGGGAGGGGAAGAAGAACAAGCATGTCGTAAGTGTCCTCTATTTAGAAGTTTTCTGAAATCATAAATGTCGATCGAAAGGCGTAGATATCGCAACTTTGCTAAAAACCACAACCCAACGAGCCAATCATCCTCTGAAGAGCGAACTCAGATACGTCCTAATTTTTTCTGAGACTAATGAAATTTGTGAACAAGCTATCTCATTACATTTAGTCTGCCCTCCACAGCCCAACCCCAGATCATTGAATGCACTGTTGTACCAGTTGCCCTGTCTCCATGGTGACCGGGTGTTGCAGGTCACTACGCTAAAGTGTCTATCACTTCATTCATTGTTTGCAGTTTCGTTTCCATTTTCCGATTATTTTTTCCTTGGGTAAACATTAAAAAATTGGATATTATGTCTGGAGCGGGATGGTACCATTTGCAATAAGATATCTGGCTGTAGTCCAAAGCACGAATTATATGTCGATTGTATTTTTTTTTCTTTTACGTCGCCCTTAGTTCCATATTTGCATGGTACCATTGGCGCCTAAACTTGAAGACTTAAGCACGCTGAGCGCGGATCCCGCCCCCTGAATGACACTTCGGGTGCTTTGCATTCCTTAGAAATTTGCAAGGGAGCTGAAGATCAGTGTCTAATACACGGGATAGTGAAAGAAGGTTTTGTTTTTATCTTTCTTTCCACCGCTGCCGTATGTGTAGAAAATCCAGCCTTTCGTCTTTAAGTTTCTATTGAACGCTCTCAGAGAATGACTCAGGGCTGAAATTCGGCAAGCTGGCAGTCTCCCAAATCTGACCGATAAAGCAACAACATCCTCTATGTTACAGTTTACATTTAAAGGGGATAAGAAAGAATTGTATTTTCTTTTCTGCTAGCGGGAAGAGGAAACCGAAAACAATAAGTAGGAAGAGTGGGTGGGGGGGGGGGGGGTGTGGATAAGACAGAAAGTAGCTCCCCTCTGAACGGCAAAAAACAGGACAAGTAAAGAAACGACAAGGGTTTTTATGCGCAGAAGTTATGAATGTTGAGCATAACCCAGGCAATGAATATGTGAATAGCTGAGTTACGCAACAAGAAAGCGCTTAGCACAGAACAAGTCCTTTTCTGAATCAAAACAAATGGAGCTTTAATCACATTCAGCATCTGTTTATTTTCCTGAACACCAAACTAAGTGCTTCACACATAAAATGACACTAACAACCATCAACGTGTTCGAACAGATCATGTGCTGCTCCCTCCAGCTAACAGAAAAAAAAAAAAAAAAGAAGAATGAACGTATACGTCTAGACAAAATTACATCAGTGATGACTAAAATCGAAACATGTTAACATGTGCGTTTAACTCTTTTAGGTCGGAATTTTTTCTGGGGTTTGGACAGCATTAATTTTAAGCGGAATTTTTTTAGTGCAACACGACAACGCTAAAACCTTCCTGAAGAAAAAGTATGAGCTGTATCGGGACTTATAATATATCAAATTAAAGATAAATGAGTGCAGAATAAATCTAAACTACATAAACGTCAGTATAACATCAAAATATTATTAAAATCACACAACATTCAAGGATGTTAGACACAAAAGACAATTTTAAACATAAAAAATTGTGTGCTAACCTTATTTTTTACTGGTTCAACAACACTGATATCCAATTCTAAGAATACATATGCCTTTTCTGTTCAATTATGTATTAGCTAGTCTTTATTTGAAACAATTAATTTAAATACTTTGGATATTATAATCATTTTTGTATGACATGTCAGTTGTAATAAAAACCGAAAATAGAAAAACAGCTGATCGAAACAATGATCTAATTGAAAAATTTTGTGAAATTTTCATATCCTAAACTAAATTATCGCTAGTAGATGTGTCCCTTAGATATCAATCATAATATCAAGACTGTTGTCACCATCTTGCAGAGATTTATCAACGATAGAGCAGTATGGACAGTTCTAGACCTTTTCCCTTATTATTTAGTATAGAAAAATCACGTAAAAATTGTATCGCATCTAAATATTTTTTTTTAAATCACAAAATAATGCACCGACCACGATGAACATCGCAAATGAAAGTACATCCTGTTGTTAATCATAATTGTTAAAAAATTTGTTCATAAAAGTTCGTTTACCCTACAAACGAAACAAAATTAGAGTGCCTCTGTCATGAGCCAGTAAACTGGCTTTACGTCTTTGAGGGATAGACTTAAGCGCCAGTATACTGGCTAAACGTCCGTAAAGAAAGTTTCAACATACCACCAGAAGAGTAAATCGCCTCCAGCGACCTGCAATCAAACTATTTTTAAACGAGGATGCACAGTAGAAATCCAGGTCTAACACAATCTACTTACTGATGGAAATTTAGACCTAATACTGTCTAACTCTTGAAAACGTACTATCCGATGAAATCAGTCAGACAACCCATCTCAGCTCAGTAGCCTGAACCAGCGTTGCGTTAGAGCCATGAACGACTTACGCAACTGAAAACGTCAGAAATACATTTCAGTGAGCCATGAGATCGAGAGAGTTCTCGCGCTGGACAAGGTCTTTTATAACCTTCCGATCCCCGAGCTTGCCAGCTTTTTAATTCGCGATTGCAGCCAAACCAAAACTATTAACAACCCTTCTTTGGCACCCTGTCAAACTTTAATGTTATCGATGTAAGAGAAAAAACAATATTCAAAGGGATATTACTTTGTTCACTTGTACCGATAGTTGCAATAAATAAGATAACACGCAATAACCTGACCGCCAATGTGACATTGTAGACATAATGACAATTGAAAATTTTATTGGTCACTGATTTCGCGGAGTTAATACTTCATTTGTAATTACCACGTGAAACACAGAAAATGGTCTATGATTTAAAGAATAGATATTGACTTCTTACATTATACCTGCACAACGTACACAATTAAAGTTGAGCTGAGTTTAGTTTAGTCAAGAATTGACATCACGGCACTCGGGGCATTCCTATGCGTGAGTGCTCCGTCCTCATCTTCAGCAGCCAGTGAAAAGTTCGAGTATTGATAGAACCGGTCACAATCTAGTTCTATGCCCGTCTTGCCTTTCCTCTGAGTGTAGTGAGCCGGCGAGACCCTTTAGTTTCACCCAGGTGACTTATTCTTTCCAGGCCTTAATAATCTTGTTTCTCCACTAAATACATGTATTAATTCACATCCCAGTGGTGCAGATCCAGTCAATATATCTGCTTGTTTATTACCCACGACGCTGCCATGGCCTGGAGAAAAGATCCAAAGTATGCTCTAAATGGTAAATTTCTTTTAAAACTGTGTTTATGTGGGCCAACAGAGTATTGACATCGTCGGGACGATTAAATCCCTGACAGAGATGAAACAATAATAAGTACATTTCTTATTATGTAGCTAAAATGTTTTTCAGTGCTTTTCGAGATCGATTTTGGAGTAAATTCGTTTGTTTGTTTTGTTTTGTTACTTGTTCCCAGAGGGCTCTGACTACATCTGCCTTTCATGTATCAATTCACCACTCAGCGGTGCAGATGTAGCCAGACTGTCTGCCTGTTTATTACCCACCACGCCGGCATGGCCTGGAGAAAAGATTCAACGTATGCTCACTACCAGTGACCTTGCAAGTGAAGCTTGCCACTCTGTTCGAAGCAAATAATGACGAATATCGTTCCACTGTACTGGCGAGAAAACTGGAATAAGTACGTGTCTGAATTAAATTGACAGACAAAGAGTGAAATGATTCTGCCATGTAGTGAGAAAACTGTCAGACCAAACTGCAAATGAGACTTTTAACAGCAGAGCATCTGGGAAGAAGGCGAGGGGACGACCAAGAAAGATATGGATAAATTGTGTAGCCAAAACCTGCAAAAGGATGGAAAAAAAATGCCTTACAGAAACCACGCACGAATCACAAGACAAATAATAAAAATCATGAATTGGGATCAGTGAGACGAGAAAATAAATAAGACAAAGTATGTTTACATTTTCTATTCATGTTTGTTTCATTTGTACACAGTATATTAAAACAATGACTAAACATTTTCTTAAGCAGCACTCCCACTAATTTTAGTAACCAGCCTACAGTTTGAGGTTTGAGGTTTGAACAACGGACCAACATCATGGCACACGGGTAGTAACCCATAAGTGCTCCGATTTTTTACTAACTCAAATCTGAGTCCAAAGAAGCTCAGCACAGTGCACAGGCTCTGTAGCACTGGCGAGGGTCCTGAAATACTTTGGGTAGATTTTTAACACCAAATTTTGCCCGAAAAACGCCGTTAGCCTACTCTTTTCGATTTCCAACTGCCAATGCACCCGGGCGTCCGATCTCACTACGCAGAGACCAGAGGAATTACTAGAAGTCCAAATCCAAGTGAAAAAAAATCAAAGCCCCTGACGGGGATTGAACCCGGAACCCCTAGCACTCGAGGCGGACACCATGCCTTGAAATCACCCAGACTCTTACTTAGCAGACTTAAAAGATGTTTTCAACTGTCTAGTTTACCATAATTTCCTAACGAGTCTAGGCAGCCCAGTTCTCCAGCGTTCCATAGCATTAACTCCAAGTATGTGTACAAGTAATCTGCGCCAAGTGGTCCGAGAAAGCACTCTAAAGATTCTCATCATTTGTCGGTCTTGTATTCAGAAATAATGTACTTTACGTAGGGTTTAGCTGCTTTCTGTTTTTTCCTGTTGAATGTTTGTGTCAATCTACGCTACTATCATTATCATTATGTTGTGCGGTTAAATGCCACATAGGGTTGACAGTCTAGTTATCCATTCGTTCTTCTTCTTCTTCTTCTTCTTCTTCTTCTTCTTCTTCTTCTTCTTCTTCTTCTTCTTCTTCTTCTTCTTCTTCTTCTTCTTCTTTTTCTTCTTCTTCTTCTTCTTCTTCTTCTTCTTCTTCTTCTTCTTCTTCTTCTTCTTCTTCTTCTTCTTCTTCTTCTTCTTCTTCTTCTTCTTCTTCTTCTTCTTCTTCTTCTTCTTCTTCTTCTTCCTTCTTCTTTCTTCTTCTTCTTCTTCTTCTTCTTCTTCTTCTTCTTCTTCTTCTTCTTCTTCTTCTCCTTCTCTTCTTCTGCTACTACTGCTGCTGCGGCTTCTTCTTTTTATTCCTCGCTATTCCTTTTCTACCTTTCAGCCTTTATACTACCCCGGTAATTCATTCCATCTATCCGTTGTTTTCGTGGTGGACGTTCAGCTCTGCCTTCATTGTGTCTAACTGACAGCCATTCCAGTGGTGCTCTATTCAGTGATAGCCTTGTATTTGTGGTTAGTGGTCAGTGGTGACTATCAACCCGACACCCCAGACTGATCCATATGTGCTCCGATCTCCTCTTCAGTAGCTCTAGAAGAGAAAAACAGCTGAGCCCGTTTTGTATTGATTAAAACCAGACGTCTTGTGCCCTTGGATCAATGTTTATGTCTGGCTGCTCCAGGATGCACCCCCATGTCCGCCAAGCTGGTCAAGGATACTAAGTCCTGCTTGTTGTAGTGATCTTCTTCGCGATATGCCTTTCATCTTGACATGTGTCTTGTTGGATACTGTCGATAACCCGGATGGAATTCAATCTAACACCTTTGACCTCTCGCAATAACATTCGTCTCAGGGTTTAATCTACCATATATATATATATATATATATATATATATATATATATATATATATATATATATATATATATATATATATATAGACACACACACACACACACACACATCTATACAGGGTGTTTGTAAAGTCTCACGAGACATTACATGTAGAATAAATGTGAAAAACGCAGAATATGACGTCATCAAAAAGGTGCTCCTCACTCACTCGCGAAGCAATATGCAATGAATAACTGTCGTCTGATGGAGCATTTATTTGCACACACAATATAATAGTGTGATTAACGGAAGCAATCAGAATTACCATTATAGAAATAACGACAGACACGTTGCAGAAAGTTTTTGACAATATGAAGAGACGGGTGCAGTCATGTCCTGAACTCCGTGGTAAACATTTCCAAGACCTATTAGAAGAATTTCCAGCTTCACGAAAACAGCATCAGACCATAGCAGTAACTATTGTAACAAATTTAAAGACTTGTTTTAGCGCATCTTTTGATGACGTCTTGCACTTTGGTTTTTCAGATGTGTTTTTGCATACAAAGTTCTGTGAGACTTTACGAACAGCCCGTATATATATATATATATATATATATATATATATATATATATATATATATATATATATATATATATATATATATATATATATATATATTATTCCTTCAAAAATAAAGTCGTTCGTTCGTTCTCTCTCTCTCTCTCTCTCTCTCTCTCTCTCTCTCTCTCTCTCTCTCTCTCTCTCTCTCTCTCTCTCTCTCTCTCTCTCTCTCAGTGTATGTTTCTTTGACTCATTCTCAATCTCTTTCAATATATGTGTGCGCGCGCGTGTGTTTTCAACAATCTCATTGTCCACCTCTCCCACCCCTTTGTTTTCCCCACCCGTGCTTGAATGTATGTGGGGTTGTTTCTCTGTATCTGTTCTTCTACTCTTTACCCTTATCTTCTCCTCTCGTTCTTCCCGTCTTTCTTTCTGTGTCTGTATTCGGACTATAAAGGTCATGGCAGTGACCAAAGCAACAACATGGCTGGAGACAGAGACTTCACCCGCGAAAACTTTCCCAGCGACCCACTGAGTATGCTCAAGAAGATATAGATGGCATAGATAGAGAGCACGTAAGGGGCACCCGACCGCAATAAAGCTAAAAGCTCGACTAAGACTATAAAACTATCGTCTGGAACGATGGAACAGTGCTAACGGAAAGATATTAAACATGAAAACAATGATGATTATAATAATGCTGAAGACAATGGCTGAAATATTATTAGAATGTTTTTAAAATCTGCAAAGAATAAAACCGTTTCTGGCTGTTTTCGAAAATTAGTACGAGCACGCGTGGAACAGACTGGGATCCGCTTCTTCTTTCGTCGTCACGCCGATACTAGGTTGTAGCTCAGAGTGGTTTTGTCGTCTCATTGATGTCAGGTTGTAGCTCAGAGTCGTGGTTTCATCGTCTCGCCGATACCAGATTGTAGCCCAGAGTCGTGATTTTGTCGTCTCATTGATGTCAGGTTGTAGCTCAGAGTAGTGGTTTCATTGTCTCGCCGATACCAGATTGTAGCCCAGAGTCGTGGTTTTGTCGTCTCATTGATGTCAGGTTGTAGCTTAGAGTCGTGGTTTCGTCGTCTCACCGATACCCGGTTGTAGCTCAGAGTCGTGGTTTTCTCGTCTCACCGATACCAGGTTGTAGCCCAGTGTCGTGGTTTTGTCGTCTCACCGATACCTGGTTGTAGCTCAGAGTCGTGGTTTTGTCGTCTCACCGATACCTGGTTGTAGCCAAGTGTCGTGGTTTTGTCGTCTCACCGATACCTGGTTGTAGCTCAGAGTCGTTGTTTTGTCGTCTCACCGATACCTGGTTGTAGCCCAGTGTCGTGGTTTTGTCGTCTCACCGATACCTGGTTGTAGCCCAGTGTCGTGGTTTTGTCGTCTCATCGATACCTGGTTGTAGCTCAGAGTCGTTGTTTTGTCGTCTAACTGACACCAAATTGTAGCCCAGTGTTGTGGTTTTGTCGTCTCATTGATGTCAGGTTTAGCCCAGTGTTATTGTCTTGTCGTCTCACTGATACCAAGTTGTAGCCCAGTGTCGTGGTTTTTCGTCTTACTGATACCACGTTGTAGCTCAGTGACGTGGTTTTGTCGTCTCACTGATGTCAGGTTGTAGACCAGTGTCGTGGTTTTGTCATCTCACCGATTCCAGGCTGTGGCTCAGAGTCATGGTTTTGTCGCCTCACCGATACCAGGTTGTAGCTCGGAGTCGTGGTTTTGTCGTCTAATTGGTATCAGGTTGTAGCCCAATGTCGTGGTTTTGTAATCTCACCGATACCAGGTTGTGGCTCAGAGGCGTGGTTTTGTCATCTAACCGATATTAGGTTGTGGCTCAGAGTCGTGGTTTTGTCGTCTCACCGATACCAGGTTGTAGCCCAGTGTCGTGGTTTTGTCGTCGCATTGATGTCAGGTTGTAGCCCACTGTCGTGGTTTTGTCGTCTCACTGATACCAGGTTGAAGCCCAGTGTCGTGGTTTTGTCGTCTCACTGATACCGGGTTGTAGCCCAGTGTCGTGGTTTTCTGTATTCGTCTTGCGCTTCTCAGGTGGTTTGGGTGATAGATTTGTTTATCTTTTTGCAGGTTTCATCTACACCATTTATTCATTTTTTTTCTCGGTCTTTCTCTCGCCTTTCTCCCAGATGTTCAACCGTATAAAATTTAATATGCAGTTTGGTCTGGCTGCATTCTAACTAGATGGCTGAACCATTTCATTCTTTGTCTATTATTATAATACAGACATGGTCTTATTCCAACTTTATCTTTAATGTTGGTAGTCTAAACCCTGGCTCGCCTAGTGCTGTTAATGGCCTTGCTGATAATACGCATAGCACATGTAGTTATTTTCTATTTCAGTGCACTATACATTGTCCATGTTTGGCACTGATAGCATAAAGAAGGTGCTATTAATAATTTGTAGTTTTGCTAGAAGGAAGACTTGTGGTTGTCTAAGGAGTCTGGTTAAGTCGTATGTGACAGCATTTGACTTCTGAACTCTGGCTTCCAACTCTGTATCGAGTCTGCCGTCCTCTTTAAATACGCTTTCTAGATATATGAATACTCGTACTTGTTTGATTGTAGTATCGTTTGTATGGACGTTTATATTATTGTTTCCTGCCCATTCCCCATTCCTAAGTTTTCGCGGTTTTTATTTTCATTTCATACTTTGTGCAGGCTTGATGTAAGGACTCAGCATGGTCTTGTCAATTCTGTTCTTGGTGCTGTATTAGACATTGATCGTCTGCAAAAAGAAGTCTGAACGCAGGACGAAAAATAAATGTATAGGACCCTTTTACACGCCTTCAGACGAATTGTCTCTGGCTTAGGCGCTGCCAAGGAGCTTCGTGATGCTGTGGTGCTGGGTTCGATCCCAGCTGCAGTCCCCGTGCCTTGCGTTGGTTTCGACAGTGGTATCGAGAAGCGGACATCCAGAAAACCACAACAGCCAAAAAAAAATGCTCTGGTTTGTTTTGCACTGTCCTGTACAAGGGGGGGGGGGTGGGGGGAGGGGGCTGGGGGCAATTTTTTTCTAGACGAAATAGTCATATAGTTCTAGAACTAACTTTACAGACCAGTCAGCATTGGATGGCTGATGTGGCAGCCTCACGCCTTCCGCCTTTACTGCCTATGATGTTTACATGGTACTCAATTAAGGCTTTCAACCTAAGAGGCAAAGGGGCTGCGTGGTCTCGAGGCATGGTGTCCGCTTCGAGTGCTAGAGGTTCCGGGTTCAATCCCCGGTAAGGACTGGGATTTTTTTCACGTGGACTTGGATTTCTAGTAATTTTCCCGTGTCTCTGGGTAGTGAGATCGGACGCCCGTGTACATTGTTGCGTACGTCAAAAAAAAAATCTCTAGGCAGTTGGAAATCAAAATGAGTAGCCTAACGGCGCTGCCCGGACAAAAATTTGGAATTTAAAATCTACATAAAGTATTTCAGGATCCTCGCCGGTGGTACAGAACCTGTGCACTGTGCTGAGCTTTTTCGGACTCAGACGAGTAAGAAGAAGAACGGAGCACTTATGGGTTACTACCTGTGTGCCATGATGTTGATCCGTTGTTCAAACCTCAAACTTAAAAGCCACAGTCATTAAAAAAAAAAAAAAATTCGGTTTCGTTCGGATTTGAACCCACGATCTTCGAATCCATAAACAAGCCTCTAAAATTTACACCACTGCGGCTCCCGTAGGACGAAAAGGGAATGTGAAAATTCGTTATTGGTGCCAGGTCAAAGCTGCGTCTTAAGGCAGTCCAGTTATTAACCCAGAAGGCATGACTAGAAAGGCAACTGAGGTCTTTCCCCACAGGCAACCAATCAGGTCCCTGTAGACAATTGGCCCTGGCTGCGTGATCAACGTATCAATGCTGCGGATCTCTTGAGACGGCTGAATATAGCTGGGCCGTGAACGTGAAGTTTACTTATCTCCAGAAATCTGATGTGTTGATCTGAAAGGCACAGATAACGCAGCCTAGCTTTAAATCACACCATGTATTAACAGCTCTTTTAGGGACGAACGCAGAAAAATTAAAGTAAAGGTCCGTTTTCCACGCCTTGAGTCGTACAGGGCATATAGGGCTAGACTTATATTTCTATAGACCAGTCGGCACAAGATGGGTGATGTGGTCAGCATCACGCCAGCCGCCTTTACTTCCCGAAACTGCACCTGGTACCTACTCAAGGCTGGGTCGACCTGGTCATTTTTGAAAAAAGTTCGGCTGGGCCAGGGCGCGAACCTACAGCCTTCCGATCCGCACGCGATCTAGCCGCTACGCCACGCCGACTCAGAAAAAGAAAAGATAAAATTAGAGGACCGGTTGGTCGAATGGTTAGAACTCTAGGTTCTCGTGCGAAATCTCTGGTTCGATCGTTGGTAAGAGATGGGGGGTTTTATAAGGTGCAAAAATACTAGTTCAGTGTCAATGGCGGCTGCATTTTATAACTTCTAGTAAGCTAGGATCCTTTTCCCAAGCCTTCAGGCGTGTTGGGCACATAGGGCTAGACCTATATTTTATAGACCAATCATCACTTGGCGGGTGATGTGGTCACCACCACACCGACCGCCTTTACTGCCAAGGACTTGTACCTGGTTTGTTTGTTTGTTCGTTCGTTTGTTTGTTCAACATCATGGTAGAAGGGTAGTAGCCCATAAGTGCTCCGTTCTTCTTCCACCTCAAGCCTGAGTGTAAAGTAACGCAGCGCAGTGCACGAACACCGTTGCACCGGCGAGGACCTTGAAAAACTGTGGGAAGAATTTAGCACCAAATTTTGCCTGGGCAGCGCCGTTAGGCTATTCTTATTTTTATCACTAACTTCCACAGGGTTCTTTTTTTTTTTTTTTGCGTGCTTAAAAATACACACAAGCGTCCGGTCTTATTACCCAGAGACCAGGAGAAATTACTAGAAGTCCACGGGAAAAAACCCCCTCTTTCACCTGGATTTGAACCCGGAACCTCCATCACTCGGCGTGCGGCCATACCGCGAGTACACTCAGGACTCCCAACCCCCCCCCCCCCCCCCCTTCCCCGCCCCGACTTGTACCTGGTACCCCCTCGAGACTGGGTCAAATTGAGCGCCAAGATCATTTAAAAAAAAAAATAGTCCAGCTCCGTCAAGACCCGAACCCACGACCTTTCGATCCGCAGACGAGACAGTTTTTAATAACAACAATATCAGTGTCAGAATTCCCCCGGAAAACTATTATCAGAAGACAAACTTGAAGATGCAGGGCTAAATAAGAATAATTGAGCAATCAAAACTACAAGGTTAGGTCTAACACAACAATTTCTCTTCTTCTTTCAGTTGGCTGGCGATAAACTCTGTCGGAAGGTTTTGTTATCTGTCTTTATGTCTCTCTTTCTCTATTGTCTTTCTCGCTGCCTATCTCTCTCTGTCTCTCTCTCTGTCTCTCTCTCGCTCTCTGTCCCTCCCCCCCCCCCTCTTTCTCTCGCTCTCTCCCCTTTCTTCCATGCTTTCGCTCTATCTCAGTAGAATAACAAAGTACAAAGTCTACGTATAGTAATTTTCTCTATTGTTTTCGTCTGACTGAGCTAGACACTTGTAGTCGATTTTTATACCGGAATCACTTCCGACCTTGCCGAGTTTCAATACTTTGATTTAATAATGCATGAAAACACCCACCCGCTGTCGGGGAAATCCCCAGTGTACTTACATCATCATCATATGGCCTTCCAAATTGTGTGGGCGGGAACACCAGGTGACATATCTCGAGCAGGCACAGGAAATTGACTGGGGTTTACTTAGACATTCTGACTTCCTGAGCTGAAATGATCAAGAACCGACGTCAGAGCACTCGGGGCATTCACATAAGCGCTTCGTCCCCATCTTCAGCAGCCAGCGCAGAGTTGCAATAACAACGATGCCAGCAGCAGTGTGATTATATGTCCGTCTTACTTTTCTTCTGAGAGAAGATTGTCGGCCAGATCCCCTTGTCACTTCTCGCTTCACCACTCTCACCAGACTGTGATGATCCATTTACTGTTCCGAATTCACACGTACCCCCATAAGGCCCTAACTCATCATCATGTGCCCTGCCAAAAGGTCCTAAATACATCTGCCTTATCACGCATTAGTATTCCATCAAGGTGTGCAGAGCCAGCCAGTATGTTCGCTTGTTCATCCGCGATCCCAGTATAACCTTACGGTTAAATGGTGCTGACCCTGATCTGTATAAGTGCGATTCTCATCCTTGAGATGTTATTAATCCTACAGCCTGCGTGCAGGCAACCACCCATCCTCAATCGTCAGTACAAATTCTCGGTGTTTTATTTTTATCCTACCCCAAACAGGGGGAATCCACAGGTCACGGGACCGTCTAATATTTCAGGGGGGTGGTAAATAGGCTGCATGCTGTCGTGGGACTTAGGCTAGATGCAGTCGTGGGACCGAGGCTACACTCTCTCGTGGGACGTAGGTGGGTTAGGGTTAGGGCCAGTTCTAGATGTTTTGGGATCGTTTAAAGCATAAGAAAGCAGGAAAACCCAGTCTTACCACTCTCTCAAATGTTCGACTGACCTGTGACATCATCTGGGGGGTAGGACGTTAAGAAAGAACACAATTTTCTTTTTATGATAGTGCGTATACATGTCATATAGATTTAAATATATTTTCTGTGTGGGTTTCAGGGCCTTATTGTGGGGGAACACAAGAACAGACAGACTGACTACTCAACTATCATGTCGTAGGAGTCGACTAATTGAAGTCAAAGTGCATTTGTCTGAGAGACAAGGAACCAACAGTCCGCTTACAAATAAGTCAGATATGGTTCTCAGGTTCTGGAACCAGTCTATAGTCCAGAGGTGGATGAACAACCATGACTTTCCGCTGGAGTTTACAACCGGTGAACGCGAAGAAGAAGTAAAGTAGAGATCCATTTTCACGCCTTTAGGCGCATGGGGCATATGGGAAGAGCACCCACATTTGAACCAACCAAACACACTAGGTGGGTAATGTTGTCAGCATTACGCCGGCCGTCTTTTCCTCCCCAGATCACACATCCTGGTATCTATTTTAGGCTGGGTCGATCTGCGACGCCCAATACCATGATAAAAATCAACGCAGCCAGCAGTGGGTTTCGATAGCGGTACGTTGGAATTCGCAACGCCTAAGCCTCAGAAGCCGCGAAAAAGAAGAAGAAGAAGATGGCTTGATGTTTTTAAGCACTGGATCAACATCATGGCACCCATAAGTTCTCCGTTCTTCTTGCTTGTTGCTGCCCGGGAAAAATTTGGCTTTAAAAATCTACCCAAAGTGTTTCAGGATCTTCGCTCGTGCTACAGAGCCTGTGCACTTTGCTGAGCTTCTTCGGACTCAGACTTGAGTTAGAAGAAGAACGGAGCACTTATGAATAATTATCCGTGCGCCATGATATTGGTCCGTTGTTTAAACCTCAAACCTTTTATAGACCAATCGGCAGTTGGTGCGTTAGTTAGTTAGTTGGTTGGTTGGGTTATCATCATTGCACTCCGGACATTTCCAAAGATGCTCAAATCCTCCCCTCAGTATGAACCTCAACGTCCGATGGCTAATAGTACCAGTTCTATGTTGATTAACTTCTGGCGTGTCTGGTGTGCGTCTCGTTTTTTTTGCTGTGCCGATCTTAATTCCCAAGTCTGCCATTCTGGCGAGTGATGTGGATTCACTGCCACCAAAGTCCTCCATCCTTCCCATTTCTCTGAGGGCACTAATAATATCAGCATGATCCATAGACTGACCGTCGGTAGTGATAGCGGACCCAGCCAATCTATCAGCTCTTTCATTTCCATCGACGCCTGCGTGTCCCGGAACCAAAATAAAGGTGACCATACGCACAGTGGACTTCTTTAATGATTCAAGCCATTATCTTCGCAGCGAACCTGCATGAACCCTCCGGATCATACTCATTGAATCACTGATTATACATATACGGGTGTATTTTTGTGTTTCGAGCCAGGCAAACGCTTGCGTCACTTGGTGGATGATATAGTCAATATCACCACCGCCGCCTTTACTTCTCATGCCTTTAATGGCACTTATTTTAGGCTAGATCGATCTGATGTCCGAGGCCATATAGTAAAATTCAGCTTGATGCGGATTTGAAGCTACCGTCGGGCCCGATGCGAGTGTCTAGCTGCTACACCACAATACAAGAACTTCTTTATCATGAAACACTGGCATAATAATGAAAGACGATGTGATCTTATTTCCTCAGCACACGACACATCCCAGGTTCAGACCCACACTGGCTGATTACCAAAAAATTGTATCAATTTTTATGAGTGCTGCGTGGTTTCGATGCAGGGCGTCCGTCTCGAGTGCTGAAAGTCCCGGGTTCAGACCCAGTAAAAAAGCTGGGATTTTTTCACGTGGACTTCTAATAATTCCCCTTGGTCTCTGGGTAGTAAGATCGGACGCCTGTGTGTATTGTTGCTCGTTAAGAAAAAATCTCTTGGCAATTGGAAATCGAAAAGAGTAGCCTAACGGCGCTGCCCGGTTAAACTTGGTGTTACAAATCTACCCAACATATTTCAGGATCCTCCCCATTCATTCATTCATTCAGTAGCATGTCCCTCGCGGAACCTCGCTGCCATAACAACCCTCCGGAAAACCTTCCTATCCTGAGCAAGATGTCCTGCGTCTGATACACCCATCTGGAGATCATCTGCCACATCCTGCACCCATCTTCTCCTTGGCCTTCCTCTTCCTCTCTTCCCAGGCATATACCCCTCCATTATTGTTCTCTCTAGACTTCCATGACGTTTCAAGTGACCAAAATATTTCAATTTTCTTTGTTTTATTGTCTTTACTAGCCAACCCTCTTCAATATTCAGCTCTTGAAGTATGGATGCATTTGTTCTTTTCTTTACCCAAGATATTCTTAGAACCTGTCTGTAACATTTATATTCAAATGCATTTATGCGCTGTTCCGCTTGTTTAGTAAGTGTCCGGGTCTCACAGGCGTATGTTGCAATGGGAAAGATGCATGCTCTTAAAAATCTTACCTTTGTAATTCTATCTGTACAATTCCATAATTTATTCAGTTGTTTTAGTGATTGTTATGGATTCTTGGCAAAATTTGCAGAAGGTAGTTTGCCGTTGCTTTCCTCCTGAGCAGTGACTATACTAGTCGGTGGCCATAGCCATTGTCTCTACTGATGAGATCATCTGCCTATCGCCGCAGAGTGCAGACCATAACCAACAATACCAGTCGGCTGCTCTTACACTCCATCCACCACCTGCTTCCATGGCTTCACGTAACCCTGATTGGGGGGCTAAACGGGTACTCCACCTTGCCCAAGGGTGTCCCGTAGACTAGCGAATTTCGTGCACTGCGCTGAGATTCTTCGGAGTCAGGCTTGAGTTAGAAGAAGAACGGAGCACTTATTGATGGTTGCTACCCTTGTGCCATGATGTTCATCCGTTGTTTAAACCTGAATCCAAACCTATACCTATCAATTGCCTTTATTTAAAATAACCGCGATATTTCGTATACTGGGGTCTAAAGACGAACCGGTCAGACGGGACAGCAACGATGGTCGCTCCAAACAACTACCGCGTCAACCCTTCAGATTGAAGTCTTAGAGGGAAGAACTTCTCTCATCTTCATCTATTCACTCACAAATTCACTTGTTTCGTGCATGTCGGACTTCGGCAAGAATTGCTTACACCTTGCGGTCATTCACTCAGAACTGACCACCTCTGGGAATGATCAATGTGTCCTTTCAATCTGTCACGAACAGCACTAGACACGACACGGGTCCATTCAGCCTCTCTAAACAACGATTCTCCAAAGACAGCAAAAGAGAAGGAGATCGAATAGAAGGCTGGTGGTGAAAGCAAGGGAACTAATCGACATTTGCTTTCTTCGCTTCTGAAAACCGGTAATAGTCATGTCCGTGCCGTCAGTAGAAGGGACAATATGTTGATCGACCACTGTCTGTCCTGGTCAGACTGACAAAGATCATATTCTGCTTCTTCTTCTTCTCTTCCTCTTTCTTCGGTATTCTAATTCGTCGAGGTTCATAGCTGTAGATATCTCCAGCGTCCATTCATCTATTCGACGGAATTTTCTGTCCATTTAGTGACCTCAAGTATCATTTGTCATTTACCTGTCCCTGCGTGGCCGGCGTCTGCATTACTCATTACGTCCTTCTAAGGACGTAATTTTTTGTTATTTGAAGCCCCACTCTGGCTTTTGCCAGGGGCCGCAATATAGGCAGGTCATCATTATGGCCAAATGTCTGAACGCGGTTTCTGGGACCTCTCCACGGTGATCCTCATCCGCATGGTGGCACTTTGTGTCATCGGGTGTTTATCGCTTGTGTGATGTCCTGGTGGGGTAGAAAGTCAGACAGTCAGTCAGTCGGCGTCTGTGGCTTGGGCGTTGCGAACACGCTTCCTGGTGTCCAGGTGCCGGGTTCGATACCTGCTGCAGACGATTTTTCCGCTGGTTTCTACAGCTGTACCGAGAGCTGACAGTTCAGGCGCAATGGCAAACCCTGAACGTAAGATGTACCTAGAGAACTCATAACAGCCAAAAAAAGCTGCGGTCTGAGCGCCCCCGCCCCCCCCCCCCCCCCACAATTTCTTGGTTGTGTGTGTGCGCGCGTACTCAAAGGCCTAGGCGCTCTCCTCACAATTTCTTGTGTACGTGTGTGCACTCAAGGGCCTTAGCGTCCACCCCCCCCCCCCCCCATAGTTTCTTGTGTGTGCATTCAAGGGCCTGAGACCCCTTCCCCAATTTCTTGTTTGTGAATGTGTGCACTCAAGGGCTTGGGTGCCACCATTAATTTCTTGTGTGTGTGTGCACTCAAGGGCCTGAGTGCCCACCCCTCCTCTCCCCTTGATTTCTTGTGTGTGTGTGCACTCAAGGGCCTGAGGCCTCTCTCCCCAATTTCTCATGTGTGTGTGTGCGTGCGTGCGTGTGTGTGTGTGTGCGCGCGCGCGCACACACACACTCAAGGGCCTGAGCGCCCTCCCCTCAATGTTTACCTCATGGTGGCATAGCCAGTTTGTACATTACCTCTCCAAAGTTCTCCTGGTCTGCCTCATGCTCTATTCCAATTCACCTCTTTAGTGTTAAAAGTGAGTAACGAACCCTTCCCATGCCTTCATGCATACTGAGCTCATATTGCTAGACCAATGTTTTATATGCCAATCAGAACTCTATGGCTTAATGGTCATCATCACACCGACCACCTTTACTTCCTAGGACTATAGCAGGAACCATGTCAGAGCCAAGATCAATTAAAAATGACCCTGTGTGGGTTCCGGGTCCCCATTCTGGGGAAAACAAGAATAAACCCACTGCCTCCCCAAAAGCATGTCGTAAGAGTCGACTAATTGGAGAGCTTCCTTTGAAGTCGGAGTGCATCTGCCGGAGAGGCAAGGAACCAACAGTCTGTATTCAAGAGAATGAGATCTGTAAAACTGATGCACATACAACAATCAGGTTCTGGAGCAGGACTGCAGTTCAGTAGTGGACGAGCAACCAGAACCTCCGCCAGAGTGTACAGCTGGTGAACGTGAAGAAGAAGAAGAATTAAAAATGACATTAGGATCCACAGAGCTGTGTCTAGTCACTCTGCCTCTTTTGTGTACCCAGTTTTTTGTTTGGCCTCTCAGTTATCTGCAGTTTTCTTCACATACTTCAGCCTATAAGCTCTTATAATTAGTGGTGATATAAAAAGACTACCAAATTTATTGTTGCTTACTACAAATGATTTTTAGACAGACAGACAGGCTGGCAGGTAGATGGACAGGCAGGTAGACAGACAGGTTGGTAGGTAGACAGGTTGGCAGGCAGGCAGACAGGCAGGTAGACAGACAGACAGACAGGCAAGCATGTTGAAAGGCAGGTAAACATGCAGGCAGGTAGACAGGCAGGCAGGTTGACAGACAGGCAAGCATGTTGAAAGGCAGGTATACATGCAGGTAGACAAACAGGTAGGTTGAGAGACAGGTAGTTAGGAAAACTTTAAAAAAAATAACTAGTTAAAATTTACAAGAAAAAAAGTAGAGGATCCTCTTTACACCAATGAGCATCTAACGACTCACTCCGCCAACTTGTCAACAACAACACATACAATGCAAGGACTTTCTTGTCTGAAAAACTGACACAATAAAATAAAAGCCAATGTGGTATTTATTTTACCAGTACATGACTCATCTCTCCCCCCCCCCACCCCCCCCCCCTCTCCCTCCAGGTTCAAACTCACACTCTCTAGTTACCAAGGCAGATTATTAATTTCTACATTGCCTCCACTTAAAATAACCGCAACCTTCCGTATAGTGGGGTCCAGAGATCTGAACCGGTCAGACAGGGCCGCAGCGATGGTCGCTCCAGAGGCTGCTTCTACCGTCAGCTGGATGGGAATGCATCAAGCAAAATCAATCATCATTACCATCACTATGAGTCATGAGTTAGGAACTGATATCATAACACTCGAGATATTCCCGCAGATGCTAAGACCCGCTCTTCAGCAGCCAGTGCAGAATTCCAGCTCCGACAGTACCAGTAACAGTCTGGTTGTATGCCCGTCTTGCCCCTCCCCCGAGTGTTGAGCATCTGCTAGTTCACCTGGTCACTTCCCTCTTTATACCGTCACGATCTGTTAGTTCCTCCGCATTGTTTACTTCCTCCCAAATGGCAGTTACAACCTCTAGCTTATCCCCAAGTGGTGCTGAACCAGCAAATCTATCTGCCTGTTCATTTCCCAACACACTGGTACACCCTGGAGAAAATATCAAAAGGATGCTAACTAGCCGGGACATCTGAAGCGATGCATGTCAACTATGCATGGAGCATACCTGTCTCCACCTTTTCCACCATGCTTTTTGAGACAGTTACAACCACGACTTGTGTGCAGCTGGTTCTCGGGCCAGCAGAAGAGGGTATTATCATCACTATCATCAGCATCATCATGATGCTGTGCCATTAAATGTCACACAATGAACAAGACGACAGGTTTGGAAGTAAGGCGGGCGAGCCATGGACACGGCTGATGCACTAGATTCTCTACGAGAAGTAAGATGTTTTCAAGAACCAGGTGATGACTGTGAATCTGCAACAATGACCAGACTTCAAGAGGGCAAATTAACAGGGGTGAGGCCAGGCAAGAGCAAATAAAGGGCTGCCTGCAAAGTATATTCATGCTGACAAATGTTTATCCCATAAAACAATCCACTAAAAACCCTACTTGGCGGGAAACATTTCACAAATGATGCAGAAGTTGAAAATGTTTAATGAATCAATCAGCCAACTGTTTGATGAATCAATCAATCAGTCAACTGTTTGATGACTCAATCAATCAGTTGATCAATCAGGCAATTAATTATTTGATAAATCAATCAGCCAATAAATCAAGTAATCAATCAATCACAATAAATCACAAAAGTTGGCTACAATGGATCTCCAACACGCTCCCTCTTTCGCCACTGGTGTACACACTCTCAGACTGCTGTCAGTCCATCTCTTGATGTTATCCTCCCACTTGTGTTAATGTCTGCCTCTTGCCTTCAACTTTTCTTTCCAGTATGATTTTTATAAGTGTTTTATGTCTGTTAATATGGATGCATTATTTGATTTATTTTTTTTTTTAAATTTCTTCCACAATTTTATTTCTGGTCTTTTCAGAACCTCTGAATTTTTTAGGTTTTTAAAAAAAAATGTTTTTTCCATGAAGCATGACTTATTCTTCTGTATATCCACATCTCCAGAGACTCAAAAATATGATATTATATTGACTTGTTTCTCCCTTGAAGGTGTCGCCACCTTGACGTGGTGGGGGAGCTTGTGTTTCTCAATGACCCTGAGAGCTGAGCCAGCGGTAGCGTAGCTACTAGCAGGACCTCACAAGACGGAAAAGTCGAATGGTGGAGAACAGACAAATAGAGACACTCTGGTCCTCCAGGTTGGGGGTTGAAGTGTGGGGCCTGACATCCCCACCTTTGTCAAACTTCATCTCATCAGAAACTGATATCTAAGTCTCGGCTTAAGAGGAAATTAAACGGACAACGAAACTGGAAGGTTAAGGGACTTTTGGGATTTGTACACAAGGGAGCTGAATGGTTGCAGACCACGAAGCCAATCAAGAAAACCATGGATAGATTATGTCCAGACAAACACTGCAAACACTTGGTCTCGCCAACTGGAAGGAGAAGGAGGAGGCCAACAAAAAAGAGCAGTGGAGGCGGGTGATGAACCTCAAGGGGCTCGGAATGCTGAAGACGAAGAAGATACACGTGTTACTACTCAGTTCATGACTTCCAGTCAAAATGGACGTTAGGCAGCGGCACTGTTCGAAACAGAGGCAAATTTTTTTTGCTTTTGCCAGACGGTGGCCGATGCATTTTTGTTCCATTTGTAGACTGGATATAGTTTTGTCGCCCAGCTTCTGAGTTGAATGCATGGCGTGACCCTGTGAGCTGCGGATTGCATGTGGAATGTTTTTTCCACTGTGACCAACGTGTTGGTGTGAATTGTAGATTCAGAAAATGGCGCGATGCCTGTCGTGCAGTGTTGTGGTGCCCATATGTGATTAAAATTTATCGCGTGGGCAACTGCTGATCTGTTGGCGACTTCTGCTACCATCAATGATGAACTGCAATTCTAATACTGTGATAAACATTCTGTGTTTTTCTTTGGCACAGGAGCGGAGCAAAGATGGGGTGACCCGTTTGCTATGAAACTGAAACTAAGACTAACAGACAGACTACCATTATTTTGAAGAAAAGAAAAAAAAAAATTATAGTTTCATATAAACGGACAAATTCAGGCAATGAAAATGGACAAATTCAGGCAATGAAAACGGACAAATTCAGGCAATGAAAACGGACAAATTCAGGCAATGAAAACTCTCTTACCTTCAGCCTCTCAAAGCCAAACTTCATTCCTGCAATGACTTCTTCGTCTGACTGAGCAAGTTCACAAAAGCAAAAATATGACATAAGTAATGATACACAAACAAACAAACATATGACATAAGTAATGATACACAAGCAAACAAACATATGATATTGGAAGTTCTAAAGTTTGAAACACTGAGCAAATTTTGAAAGTTACAGAAAGTGAAAAGTTACATCTCCTTTAGGTCAATGAGACAGGAAGTGAAAAGTTTAACCCCCTAGAGGTCAATAACACAGGAAGTAAAAAGTTCAATCTCCTAGAGGTCAATGACACAGTAAGTGAAAAGTTGCATCCTTCTAGAGGTCAATGAAACAGGAAGCGAACAGTTTTGTCTCCCGAGGTCAATGACACAGGAAGTGAAAAGTTCATCTCCTAGAGGACAATGACACAGGAAGTGGAAAGTTTCATCTCCTAGAGATCAATGAACTGCACACAGACATTCACCCTAGCACTCATCTTGGAGCAGCAGCATGTGAAGCAGTCAGGACAACAGCAACTCAACAAAGACATGCCAGAGAAGAAATTGAACTGATTCCCCCAACAGATGTGGCCCAAATCACCTGGCCACCTGCCCGAGACCACTCTGTGCTAGGGTTAGCCCAAGTAGCCACTTACGTATGATTAAATACCCCTCTATTTAGTGAACGCAATGACAGGTCACAAACGCAAGTGGCTTTAAAAAACAAACAGTGACACAGTTGGTGAAAACCAGCACCCTAAAAGATTCAATGACACAGGAGGTCGTCATCAACCACAGATAGCTGGCATAAAGCCAATTTTAAACTATAAAAAGACAACACATAATAAAGATGGTTTGGCCCCTTACAGAGACTGTCTTGCAATGTCATACTGTTCAAGACTTAAACAAAAACAAACAACACGCAAACACACAAAAAAAGAAAAAAAGGACCGTGATAAACGGCATGAAGTAGACCAGTGATTCCCAAACTGTGCGCCTGGCCCACCGGGTACTGCGACGTCTTCACAGGGGCACCGCAAAATATTTGAAGATACACAAGGTTTATTGATTTTTTTATCTCTTACATCCGAATAGCCATACTTTTACGTAGGTTAGGGTGCCGTAAAAATGTTTTTAATCACACAAAAAAGATGCCGCGACTAAGAGAAGTCTGGGAAACACTGAAGTAGACAATGAAAAAGGTTGAAAGATAGCATGACAGAAGCCCAGAATGAATGAATAAATCAAGAACTGATATCAATACACTCAGCATATTCACACACATGCTCCGTCCCCTTTTTCAGTAGCCAACAAGGAGTTGACATGCTAATTACACCAGTTGCGGCCTGATTAAAAATCTGCCACCTTCCCCCAGCGCTGAAAATCTTCCAGAATCTGTATACCCTTTCTGCTATTATTGTTTTAAAATCAGCCATGGCGCTTCATATGGCCAAAATATCTCAGCTTCCGAGACAAGATGCTGTTTATTAGCCAATCTTCCTTGATGTCTAGATCCTTTAACATGTCAGTATTTCTTCTCTTCTTTGTCCACGGTATTCTGAGAATCTTTCTATAGAATTTCAGCTCAAAAGCACCCAATTTTTTTTTGTTAAGGACTACAAGATATTCCACAACTTACATCTATATGTTGCCACAGCCAAGATGTACACTCTCAAAATGTTGAGTTTGTGCTTAACTAGAAACTTTTAGTTAGTTAGTCGATAGATTACCTCACCATCATCACACATCAAACCATCCAGTCCATAAGTGCTTAGATCCCCTCTTCAGTATCTCCCTCAGCGTGTAGTGGCTTATGACACCAGTTCTGTGTTGGTTTACTATTCTTCTTTGGGCCCCTGTATAGGGGCTCTTGTCTGGCTCCACCCCTTTTGATGTTATGTTTGTGTGGTCTTGTCAATCTTGCAGAAACTACAGATTGTTAGGGCTGTTTAATCTTTAACACAAATTTACCATTTCAAAAACCTCTTTCTCCGCTTTCTCTATAAGAATCGGAGTTGTCAGAAATCCGCTCTGCTGCAACCTCATGGCATCAATAATTGTGTTGAGATACTGCGGAGGGTTTTCCCAAGGTCGCTTGCCTAAAAGTGAAAACATTGAGGGTATTAGAGCAATTAATGTAGGACACATAACACTTCAGAAGTCTCAGGTAGTTAGCATCCTTTGGATATTCTCTCCAGGTTATGCTGGTGTATTGGGAAATCAGCAGGCAGATAGACTGCCGGTTCTGCACCGCTTGGTGGTGAACTATTATATGAGAAGCTTGATGTTGTAAGGACCCTCTGGGAGCGAGTGACAGTGATGAGGCACAAATAGATCAGCCAGCAGTAACCTGGGGATCTGGCTGATGCTCAACACTCAAGGGAAGGGTGGGATGGATGTACATACAATCAGACAGTTACTGGTACCATCAGAATTGGAACTCTTCCTTTGCTGCTGAAGACAGGAACGGATCGCTTATGGGAGTGTTCCAAGTGCTATGGTGTTGATTCTTAATTCAACATTCAACTTATCAAAGACAAACAATGAATAACCTGCAGACCATGCACTATAAACCTCTTTTACCTACAGTGAAATGGTGAAATAAGCAATGGTATGGACATGTAATAAGATCTAAGGGCCTCTCAATAACAATGCTGCAGGGCTCAGTAGAGGAAAACAGGAGAAGAGGCAGACCAAGAAAGACCTGGTTACAGAGCCTGACTGACTGGACAGGCCTCAGGTATGCAACCATGAAGTCCATCGCAACTGACCGCTAAAGGGGGAGAGAGCTGATCAGACACTCAACAGAAACTTGTGACCCAATAACATGCAGTGTTACAGGATGATGATGATGATGATGATGAATGCACTAAAACAAGTGGGAAAAAGCAAAGTTCCAATGATAGGCAGGGAATTTTTCTCTTCAGTGAATAACAAAGACAGAAATACAAACATTTGCACATCTGGTTTAGATACTGCTGAGAGTTTTCTTAGGACCGCCTGCCTTACAAAAAAAAATTGAATGTACTAGAATAACTAAAAAAATGTTTGGCACACATTAGAGACTAACTGTGAATAACAAGTAATATACTAAAATGGGGAGTGGGGGGGGAGGGGGGGGACGAACAGGTCTGATCGACTGAGCATTCAGAAACTAACACTTTTCCTTATTTTCCCCTTACCATTTTTAGTTTGTTGCTCTCAGTAAATAATGTAAACAGAAATATGAAATCTCGCATGCCTCAAATGTAAAATGTCAATATTGTTCTTCTTCTTTGAGTTCACCAGCTGTAAACTCCGTCAGAAAGTTCTGGGTGTTCATCAACCTCCAGACTTTAGTCTTGCTCCAAAACATGAGTGTTGCGTGCACATCCATTTCACAGATCTTGCTTATTTGTATGCAGACTTGTGGTTCCTTGCCTCTCAGGCGGATGTGCTCCGATTCTGAAGGATTTCCCCAATTAATCGACTCCGACGACAGGATTGTTGGGGAAGCAGTGGGTCTATTCTTGTTTTCCACATAATGGGGCCAGCAAACTACACGAGCAAAATGTAAATATTGTTATGTATGAAATGGCAACTTATTGTAACAACAGCACTGGCAATAATCTGTTACATTAGATGAGACAATGCATCACAAACAACAAATTGTTATAAACTTTCTTTTGGTAAAGAAATAGTGTTCAACATTTATGAACATTTGTTTAGTTTTGTGAACCGACATCAAAGCACTCAGGACAGTCCCACAAGTGCTCCAACCCCATCTTCAACAGCCAACGAAGAGTTCCAACAGTCTGATTTTAAGTCTGTCTTGCCTTTCCTCTTTGTGCGGAGTGTCGACTAGATCCCCTAGTCACTTTCCGTTGCACCATTCATTTCAGACCCTGATACTCTAAGTGCGCCTCTGCACTGTTCACTTCCTCCCAAACAGCCTTGACAACATCTAGCTTGTGATGCACACATTTACCACCAAGTGGCTCACAGCCAGCCTGTATGTCTGCTTGTTCATTTCCAAAATACCCACATGGGCAGTGGGTTTATCCTTTTTTTTCACATAATGGGGGCCCGGACCCCCCCCCCCCCACCCCCACCCCTTTCCCCCAGAGAGACCTATTGATCTGATTTATGTTGTGAAGAAATGTCTGTAGGAACAGGAAAAACATGGGACAGACAAATCCAGCATGCCCTTGTTTCGCACTGGCAAAAGATCAGAGATTGTTTTTAAAAAAGAATATGATGTGTAATGAATATAAGGAGTTATATTGTCAATATAACTATTTTTAGGCCTGTGGGATGTATTCCATTAAATGTTTTTACCTGATTGTGTTTATTAATTACTTCTTTAATTTATCTTTAAATATTTTGAAGGAAAAACAAACAAAAGAGTAGATAAATACAATTTTAAGAATTTATTAGTAACCTGAGTTAAACTGTGTTTTTTTTTTTTTAAGTGACTTTTTTTCTGGAATTCTATAGTGCCTGTTTTTTTTTTTTGTGTTTCCAGCGTTAAAGGGTTTAATTATGAATTTTGAATTGAGTTATCTTCACGGCGCTCTAGACGCGTCAACGGTACTTAGATTCTCCTCTTCAACATTCATATCAGTATCCAGCAGTCACTGGTACTATTCCTACACTGATTAACGAGAATTCTTTTATATCTAGTGTGCAAGGCATTTACATATTCAAGTCCATGTCATTTGATGTTGGGTGACCTGATCCTGTCCTCTTCGCCTCTCTTTCCCAGACAATTCTGGAGATTTTCTAAAGCTGGGTTCACCACCAAAACAGAACTGGTCAGAAGAAAATCCTTTTACTTTGCTTTTATGACAACAAATTTAAAAAACAAAAAAGAAAAACAACCGGACAAACCTGTTTTCAAACACTCTGCAAGGTTCTTGCCCTTGGGTGTGACCAGAAATACTGAAAAATAATAAATGCTTTTCTTGGTTTGTTGTTAGAATAGTAAAAAAACAGGTAAAATCATGCACTGTTGTTGGAATAGTAAAGAAAAAGGTAAAATCATGCAGACAACGTTTGTTGGAATAGTAAAGAAACAGATAAAATCATGCAGACAACTGTTGTTGGAATAGTGAAGAAACAGGTAAAATCATGCAGACAACTGCTGTTAGAATAGTAAAAATACAGGTAAAATCATACAGACAACTGTTGTTGGAATGGTAAAGATACAGGTAAAATCATGCAGACAACTGTTTGCGCACTGTGCTGAGATTTTCCAGACTCAGGCTTTAGTTAGAAGTAGAACAGAGCACTTATGGGTTACACCTGTGTGCCATGATGTTCATCCATTGAAAAACATAAACAAGAATCATAGATCAAGTCAGAGCTCTTGCCCTCCCTCCATCCATATGGCCAAGTACTTCAGGTTTTTAACTCCGTGCCTTCTCCTTGTTATTTTTTCCATCAACCTTGTCAGTCACACACATAAACACAGCACAAAATATCATCAACAAATAAAAATAGCATAAATTATCTTCAATAAATAAAAGTAGCACAAAATATCAACAACAACGAAAACAAAAAGCACTAAACATCAACCACAAATTTTAATCAGCAGAAAGCATCAACAAATAAAAACAGCACCAAATATCATCATTCAGCTTCAATCACTTACTTTTAACACTGGGCTTTAGAGCTTTCACAGACACGGCGATACCAGAAGACAAGCCTCCCCCACTGACCCCCACCAGAATGGCATCTATGTCTGGAACCTGCTCCAACAGCTCCAATCCTAGTGTGCCCTTTAACATTACAAGTAAAAAAAAGTG
>CAJHNH020003510.1:15000-66992 GCA_905116865.2 Candidula unifasciata | reverse complement strand
CCCTGTGTATTGTTGCGCACATAAAAAAAATGCCTCGGCATTTGGAAATTGAAAAAAGAGTAGCCTAATGGACCTGCCGAAGCAAAATTTAGAGTTTAGAATCTAGCCAAAGTTTTTCAGGATACTCGCCAGTGCAACGGAGTTTAGACTCAGGCTTGAGTTAGAAGTAGAACAGAGCACTAATGGGTTACATCTGTGTGCCATGATGTTCATCTACTGAAAAAAATATAAATATAAACAAGAATCATAGATGAAGTCAGAGCTCTTGCCCTCTCTTCATCCATATGGCCAAGTACTTCAGGTTTTTATCTCCGTGCCTTCTCCTTGTTCTTTTTTCCATCAACCTCGTCAGTCACACACACACACATAAACACAGCACAAAATATCATCAACAAATAAAAACAGCACCAATTATCTTCAATAAATAAAAGCAGCAGAAAATATCAACAACAACAAAAAACAAAAAGCACTAAACATCAACCACAAATTCAAATCAGCAGAAAGTATTATCAGCAAAAAAGAAAACAGCACCAAATATCATCATTCAGCTTCGATCACTTACTTTTAACACTGGGCTTTAGAGCTTTCACAGCCACAGCGATGCCAGAAGACAAGCCACCCCCGCTGACCCCCACTAGAATGGCATCTATGTCTGGCACCTGCTCCAACAGCTCCAAACCTAGTGTGCCCTTTAACATTACAATTAAAATACAGTGAGAAGCAGACTTGGTAATTAATGTAATAGGTAAAGTGATTAAAAAGAACTGTAAATAATGTAATAAGTGAAGTAATAAGTAAGTATACCAACATCGCCAAAGTCAGGTTAAAACGTGGTACAAGTGGAACAACTTAGATCAAGCGTCACAAATTGATTTTATACTAGTCAGACAACGGCAGAAGAGGAAGGTAAGAGACTCAAAAGCTGTCCCAAATGCGGGACTGGATTCAGACCATCGCCCAGTAGTTATGAACATATGCAACTCAAGTAGAAACAGTCTACATAAACAGAAACGTGAAGAAATCATCAACACTAAGAAATTAGAGGAAGAGAATATCAAACATGAATTTGAACTGGAAAATAACAAAGGCTTTTGCAGATATTGCCAAGGAACCAGTAAGAATTGAAGAAGAATGGATTATTATAAATCAACCATCACGAAGATATTAAAAGACAAGTGTGGTACCAGAAAGACGGGCAAAGGCAAGAAAAAGGGTACCGCTTGGTGGAATGAAGAAGTCAAAGAAGCAGTGTCAAATAAAAAGAAGATGTTTCAAATATGGTTAAAAACAAAAGACGAAAAGGATTACATTAGGTACAGACTAACTCGAAGAGACACACCAAGAGAACAATAAAGAAATCCAAAGAGGAATCATGGAAAAAGTATGGTGAACACCTAACACAGCTATGTACAGAATCATCAAGAGACTTCTATAAGAGTGTGAAAGCGATGCGATTAAGAGAAGAAAGCTTCAATCCAACATCAGTCATAAACGATAAAAATGGAAAACCATTATTCAGCCAAAAAGAAATTTAAAAAAAGATGGAGGAATATTTTAAAGAACTTTTGAACCCGTCGGGAGTACATGAAACAGCAGAATTCCATTCAAGGGCTCCAGATCATCTAGAACCACATATCCTGCGGGATGAAGTAGAGAAAGTTATCAAAACAAGTAAAAGACACAAAGGCAGCTGGTATCGACGGAATAACAACAGAAGTCATCCAGGCTGGAGGGGACACTATGATCACCTGGCTGGAGAGAATTTTCAATAGAGCATGGGCAGAGAGAAAGGTACCAGTGGATTGGCAAAGATCAGTTGTAGTACCTATCTGGAAGAAAAAAAGGAAACAAGAGAGAATGTGGAACTTATAGAGGAATATCTTTACTAAGTCATGTGGGGAAAATGTATGCAAAGATCTTAGAAGGTAGGACAAGAGCAAAAGGTTGAACCTCTACTGAGTAAAGCACAATTCGGTTTCAGGAAAGGGCGAGGTTTGCACTGATGCCATATTTGCACTAAGACAAAGTCTGTGAAAAGACACTCGAATACGATAAAGAGCTGAACGTGGTCTTTGTAGATCAAGAGAAGGCATTCGACCGTGTAGACAGAGATGTGCTGTGGAGAATTCTTTGACGATTACGGAGTGCAGGGTCAATTATTAGACAACATCAGAGCCCTCTATGAAAAAAGTGAAAGTGCAGTAAGAACATCTAGTGGTCTTTCTGAATGGTTCAAAGTCACAACTGGTGTCAGACAAGGATGTGTACTGTCACCATTACTTTTCATAACATACATGGATACGATCACTGTAGAAGCAAACCCAGACGTGTATGCTATAAACGAATTACTTTTTGCTGATGATCAAAGCATACTGTATCAAAATGAATATGATCTACAGGAACATCTGACTACTCTCAACAACAGCTGTTTACAACATAATATGAGAATCAGTACAGAAAAAACAGAAGTTATGAAGATCAGCAGAACACACAGGCCACTGAATATAAATGTTGGAAGTGCCAAAATCAAGCAAACCAAAGAGTTCAAATACTTGGGCAGTATATTTACAGAGGATGGAAGAATGGACAGAGAGATAGAAACAAGAATACAGAAAGCAAATGCTGTCACATACCAACTATCACCTCTGCTTAAACATCCAGATATAACCATGAAGACCAAAAGACAATTGATAAACACCATCTTCATTCCAACACTCTGCTACCAGTGCCAGACATGGACAATCAACAAGACCCATGAAAGAAAAATAGAAGCCTGTGAAATGAAATGTCTAAGAAAAAGCAGCGAATAAGACAAGACTAGACAGGATAAAGAATATAGACATTTAGAAACACTGTCAAAACTACACCATGTTTAGACTACATAGAACATCAAAGAATGAAATGGTTTGGACATCTAACCAGGATGAAAAATGATCAAATAACATCACAAATTTTCAATCAAAGAAGCTCAGGATATAAGGCAAGAGGAAGACCAAGGAAACGGTGGATTGACGGGGTCTCCGAAACCTGCCAAAAGCATGGCCTCAGAACATCAGATGCTGCCCGCCTTGCTTATGACAGGAACTTGCATCTCCCCACAACGCTTAGCGGCATACGTGGAAGGAAAAAGTAAAAGTAAGTATAAGTAAGTAATGAGAAAACTCAGTAAATTGGGTAATAAGTCAAGTAGAGTAATAAGGAAAGTTAGTTTGAAAAAAAAGGTAATAAATAAAATAGTTTTAAAAAACTATTAAGTAGATAATGAGGTTTAAACAACAGATCAACATCATGGCACACGGGTATAGTAACCCATAAAAGCTCCATTCTTCTTCTAACTCAAGTTCGAGTCCGGAAAAGCTCAGCACAGTGCACAGGTTCTGTAGCACTGGCGAGGATCCAGAAATACTGTGGGTAGATTTTTAACTTCAAATTTTTGTCCTGGCAGTGCCGTTAGGCTACTCTTTTCGATTTCCAACTGCCAAGGGATTTTTTTATGTGCGCAACAATACACACAGGCGTCCGATCTCACTACCCAGAGGCCAGGGGGAATTACTCGAATTCCAAGTCCACGTGAAAAAACCCAGCCCTTGCCGGGGATTGAATTCGGAACCTCTAGCACTTGAGGCAGACACCATGCATTGAGACTATGGAGCCCCCCTAGTTAATAATAAGTAAAGTAATAAGGGAACTTGGTAAATAAAGTAGTAAGTAAAAACACATAAAGTGGCTTAATTCACTTGATAACAGAATGTCACGGATTTTATGTCTTGAATATTCAGCTGTGCAGGGTAATGATCCAGCTGCAAGATTAGCTGCTACCACTTCTCTGGGTGCTGAGCTACATTATGATAAAGCGGATATGGGGAAGGCTCTCTGGGATCAAATTGACACTGCAACAGGAGGGAATCCAAACATTGAAAGATTAATTTTAACGGGGGTAAATAGAGGTTCTGGAAGATATTCAACACTGAGGGAGAAATGTTGGAGGGCTTTTGTTTAGCTTGCAACTGGAATGTCAACTCTTTGTTGGCCACAGGGGAGGAAGACGGAGCACGTGTGGGAATGTCCTGAGTGCAGTGATGTCAATGCATTGATTCATTAATTAATTCATTTATTCAATCATTCATTCATTCATTCTGTCTCAACAAGAGAAAACTGACTCTTTACTTGACTAAACTTACCTGGCCGGCAATCACGTCTGGATGATCAAAAGGAGGAATAACTTCCAGATTCTTCTCTTTTCGCACTTGTTCGCAGGTTTCATTTCTGTGTACAAGGTAAATGGTGAACTGATTATATTTATTTTTAATTCTCTGAGTGCCAAACAGCGCGTAATGTGTGAAACCCTGGATTCCAGGGTCTCATGAGAATAGACCAACTGCCTCCCCCACAAGCATGTCCTAGGAGTTGACTAATTAGGGGTTTCTTTTGAAGTCGGAGTGCATTTGCCCGAGCAGCAAGGAACAACCAACTGCACACCAATAAGCCAGTAAAATGTATACACAAAAGTGAGGTCCTGGCACAAAGCCAAAGTCTAAATGGATGAAAAACCAGGACTTTCTGCCGGAGCTTACAGCCGGGAAACATGAGGAAGAAGAGGAGGAGGTGAAGAAAATAATTGCCTTACGCACCTGTCACTTGGCTTTGGTCCACATTCTACAACCTCAGCTCCATATCCACGGATTGCATTCTTCTTGACTTCAGAAGCCGTTGAAGGCACAACAACATAGCATGGTAATGCAAACAGCTGGCAAGCCCAGGCCATAGCTTGTCCATGGTTCCCGCTGCTGAACGTTGTCTGAAACATCAAGAAAGAGCACACTCACCAAAGTAATTTTTTAAAGGTTGTCTGAAACATCAAGAAAGACCAAACTGACCAATGTAATTTTTTAAAGGTTGTCTGAAACATCAAAAAGAACACACTGACCAATGTAATTTTTTAAATGGTTGTCTAAAACATCAAGAAAGACCACACTGAACAATGTAATATTTTAAAGGTTGTCTGAAACATCAAGAAAGTGCACACTGACCAATGTAATTTTTTTTAAAGGTTGTCTGAAACATCAAGAAAGAGCACACAGACCAATACAATTTTTTAAAGGTTGTCTGAAACATCAAGAAAGAGCACACTGACCAATGTAATTTATTTAAAGGTTGTCTGAAACATCAAGAAAGAGCACACTGACCAATGAAATTTTTTAAAGGTTGTCTGAAACATCAAGAAAGAGCACACTGACCAATGTATTTTTTTAAAGGTTGTCTGAAACATCAAAAAAGACCACACTGACCAATGTAATATTTTAAAGGTTGTCTGAAACATCAAGAAAGAGTACACTGACCAATAAAAATTTTTAAAGGTTGTCTGAAACATCAAGAAAGAGCACACTGACCAATGTAATTTTTTTAAAGGTTGTCTGAAACATCAAGAAAGAGCACACTGACCAATAAAAATTTTTAAAGGTTGTCTGAAACATCAAGAAAGAGCACACTGACCAATAAAAAATTTTAAAGGTTGTCTGAAACATCAAGAAAGAGCACACTGACCAATGTAATTTTTTTAAAGGTTGTCTGAAACATCAAGAAAGAGCACACTGACCAATGTAATTTTTTTAAAGGTTGTCTGTAACATCAAGAAAGACCTGAGTGAGCGATGCAATTTTCAAAAAGTTGTCTGACTGAGCGATGCAATTTTCAAAAGGTTCTTTGAAACAGAGAAAGTTACCATATTGCAATTCAGGTCCTGATGCAGCTAGAATTTTTCAGTAATGACCTTGGTTCCCAGGTCAACCCAGTCTTAAATGGGTACCAGGTAAAGTTCTGGGAAGTAAAGGTAGTTAGTGTGATGTCGACCATATCACCCATTGATTGCTGACTGGTCTAAATAATATAGATCTAGCCATTTATGCCCAATATGCCTAAAGGTGTGGCACAGGATACTTTACGTACTTACTTACTGACTGTCTTGTAATTTACTTTTTAAGTAAGGCCAAGTAACAATACAGAGTTGTCTAAAACATAAAGGGATATCCTAATGACAAATGTAATCTTGAATGGTTGTCTAAAACATAAAGGGATATCATAATGACCAATGCAATCTTGAATAGTTGTCTAAAACATAAAGGGATATCATAATGACCAATGCAATCTTCAAATGATTGTTTAAAACACAGAGTGACTACAATGACTAAAGCTGTTTTCTAATGGTTGTCTAAAACACAGAGTGACTACACTGACCAATGCTGTTTTCTAATGGTTGTTTAAAACACAGAGTGACTACACTGACCAATGCTGTTTTCTAATGGTTGTCTAAAACACAGAGTGACTACACTGACTAAAGCTGTTTTCTAATGGTTGTCTTAAACACTGCGTGACTACACTGACCAATGCTGTTTTCTAATGGTTGTCTAAAACACAGAGTGACTACACTGACTGAAGCTGTTTTCTAATGATTGCCTAAAACACAGAGTGACTACACTGACCAAAGCTGTTTTCTAATGATTGTCTAAAACACCCTAAAGCATCCTGTTCTGAAAGCTGAGATATTTTGGCCATTTTAAATGTCATAGTGGCCTGGAGAGAAAGGAGATGGAGGGGACAGTTTCTCGACACACAAGGCAGAGGCAAACCTCCATGAATGTGGATTCAAGAGGCTGAAGATGCCTTGGCTATGAAAGCACATAGGGCTGGAAAAATGGCTAGAGAAAGAGAGACCTTTAGGCTTGCCGTGATGTGAGCAACGTTCTGTAAAGCCCCTGCTGATAGGGGGGATCATTTCTAAATCACGGCTAGCCCACTGACCAAAGAAATCTTCAAAAGGAAGGACTTTTGTTCCAATAAGACTAAAAGGCAGGACAACTGTTTTAGCTTTGGCATGCTATTTGCTCCGGCCTGTCATTAACTGTTGCAACATCTCACGTAAGTGGACTGAAAATTTAAGGTTCTGTCACCCAGCTACTGACTGCATGGTGCAACACTGTGGGCTAAGGATTTTCTTTGGAATGTGTTTCGGCTGTGACCAAGGTGGTTTGTACTGTGAACTGCTGAATAAGAAATTGGTAAGTGGCCTGCTGTCACAGAACTGGTGATGCCTTATGTGATATTGCATGTGCAACTGCTGATTTGTCATAATTGCCGCTTACATCAACAGTAAACTGTAAATTTAGGATAGAGCCACCCACACAACAGGTATTGTTTGGGTTCAAAGAATTGATAAGGAAATTTGATAAATTCAACAACACTTACAAAGCCCTTTATATCTGGTCTTGTTTCTCTAGCCTTTATAATCTGAAACAAACAAAAAAATAACATCCTGTGGTTAGGGGACACAACTGTCAATGATCAATACATCACAGAAGAAAGGCCCAACAAGAAAGTGGGTGGTATGCTCAAAAAACAAAAAGCAACGGGAAAACAAATACATGTGCAATGTCTGTGATGTGGCTCTGTGTGTTATACCTTGCTTTGAAATATTTCACAGAAAAAAGAAAACAATATAAACAATATTCAAAACTATGTACTTGCTTATTGCAGTGTTTTTTTGTGTGTGGTTTTGTTTACTTTTTGGGTACTCTTCTGAATACCAGTCCCAAATTATTCATTGCGAAAATCATCCCTTTGAGAGCCTCAAGAGGTTACGTAGTAAAAACATTTAGGCTATCATCATCAGTTTCCACTTGTGCCATTATTGCTCGATGGATGTCAATGTTTAGACGTTAAGAGCCTAGCTGTAAACCACAAACCAACGTGCAACAGCCCTTTCAAGGGAGAACCAAAATAAAGATCGCCTACCTGTGACATGACCATTGAGCATCTTGCCGCTGCTATCACAGCCTTGCTGTAAACAACAAGACCAATCGAATAGTGCAGATATCGCAGCTTAGCTGTAAACCACAAAACAATGTGCCAACCGCATTTTTAAGGGCTAAAAAGAAAAAATATCACCCGGTGGGTAATCGATCACTGGTCACCGGCATAACAGGCAGAATACGTACAACTGTACTACTGAAGACTCGAGAGTTTGGTAAACATAAAATTATATAATAACACAAAGCATATTTTGAAGTGTTCCTATTCCATATTTTTAACTTTATGACCTCTTGTCCTGAATGGGATTTTTTTTTTTTACAGTGATTAATTTGGGACTGGTATTCGGAAGAGTACCTGTAAATGTGTAGTTTTTCTTTTCTGTAAAGGTGAGCTCTTCAAAGACTAAAACAACTGAATAAATTATGGAATTGTACAGATAGAATTACAAAGGTCAGATTTTTAAGAGCATGCATCTTTCCCATTGCAACATACGCCTGTGAGACCTGGACACTCACTAAACAAGCGGAACAGCGCATAAATGCATTTGAATATAAATGTTACAGACAGGTTCTAAGAATATCTTGGGTAAAGAAAAGAACAAATGCATCCATACTTCAAGAGCTGAATATTGAAGAGGGTTGGCTAGTAAAGACAACAAAACAAAGAAAATTGAAATATTTTGGTCACTTGAAACGTCATGGAAGTCTAGAGAGAACAATAATGGAGGGGTATATGCCTGGGAAGAGAGGAAGAGAAAGGCCAAGGAGAAGATGGGTGCAGGATGTGGCAGATGATCTCCAGATGGGTGTATCAGACGCAGGACATCTTGCTCAGGATAGGAAGGTTTTCCGGAGGGTTGTTATGGCAGCGAGGTTCCGCGAGGGACATGCTTCTGAATGAATGAATGAAAGGTGAGCTTTCTTGGCATCACCATAAGTGTCTAATAAAAGGTCCTGGCATGCACCACAAAATGTCTTTTACAGAAGGATGGAAAAAAGGGATGCCTTTAAAAAGGTGCCGGTACTGCGTACCATCAGAAACAAAGCCTTGGTCATTATGCTTTTCAAAGATTCCCAGCCAGAAAAGGCTCGTCAGCCGTGGCTGGTATCTGTTGAAAGACAGGAAACTACATTTCAAATCTCTCTTGCCTTGAAGATACATCCAAACATGGGAAAGGATCCTGGAATAAAACCTGGGGATAAATCTAGACATGAAATCCCTAAGGCAGTTTTATTGTGTAAACAGCAATCTAGAGCTGCCACTTCATGCGCATTCTTTACCCTTCTATTTCTATATATGGACTTTAGACGTACCGAGTTTAATGCGCCCCTGACTTTGAATGCACCAGTCTTCTGCAAGTTTTCGGCCTTGAAGAACAGACTGCGACCACTCCTGACATCAGCCTGGCTGGAAGTGAAAACAGGGGTCCGGTGGATAAATGGCGAGACTCTCTCAAAGGCTTTCTTGACATCGTCCAGACTGACACCGCCTTCTGCTGCCATGTTTGAACTTTGGCACGGTGACCTTTAACTTTTAAGCCACTTTCCTGGTTTTCTCACACAGAAAAGGGTAATTGACTGTTTCTGCCTCTTCTTCCTTAGAAAGTAGGTTGGCACGTTGTATTGGGGTTTACAGATGAGCTGCGATATCTGCGCTTTCCGGTACGACACATCCAATTTCAGCAAGTCTTTAATCATTCGCCTTTTACAATGTTCTTATTAAGGTTTTTTTTTTTTATAATTAAAAATTGAAATGTTGAACCAACACATGAAATGAGTTTTATGAAACCGAATAGCTCAATTATAGCAGAAGGCATGGCACCAGGAAGGAGGGGCAGGGGCCGACCGACTCGAAGATGGGCACAGGATATAGATGACTCCTTGAATTATGAAAATGCATGAGGCGGGAGAACTGGCGAGAGATCGAGTTACTTTCAGGCAGACTGTGATGAGAGCGACGTTCTGCAAAGGACCTGCTACATGATGATGATGATGATGATCTGCTCAGTCAATGTGGTGCCATATCCACAATTAATATTGGCTGCATTGCACCACTAACACTTTGACTGTATACTCTCTCAGATAGCTGCCGACCTTCTCTTGATTTTAGCCTCCTCTTGTAGGCCTATATATTTATGTCTACTCCTTGCAACTTGCTTGAGCTATGAGTGACATCGGACATCAGAGCATTCCCATGAACGCTCTCTCTCCATCTTCAGCAGCAAGCGCAGACTTCAATTGTGATGCTACCAGTAACAGTCTGATTATATACATCTCGTCAGTTCCCCGAATGCGAAGCCAAAACCCCTGGTCACTCCCCGCAGCATCATTCTCCTCAGACCATGAATGATCTGTTTGTGCCTCTGTGCTTTTTACCTGTTCCTAAAGGGCCCTAAAGCCATTTTACTTGTGCATCAATTTACCTTAGAGTGCTCAGCTGCCTTAACCTTTAAAGACACACGATGATGATGATGCCACAGAGGATTCGTCGTTATTATCATCATATTGTCACACCGAAAGTCGTTTATAATTAGTTTCTAACAATTTATGTCCCGCGTCTTCATAGTAGACAGGCCTCTCCAAGTTCACAGTGTTTCTGCTTATACGCAACGACTTTCCCTTGGACAATTTCTTGCACACAGCCTTTCAAGCGATCTTGATGGAGATATAAAACAGGGGGGTATTTATTCCCCCAGCTCACGCATGTAGGCTAGTCTGCTGAGAAACCATCGATCCGGATGCTTCGAGACACTAGTTAAGTGATTTTGTGTATTTGTGTGGTATTGTTTAATTTGTATGTGCTGGAGGAAGACAATAAGAAACAGATGCAGAAGAGAAGCGATTGGGAAGAAAAAGACACACACGAAGAATGACGAAGAGTGTTGTTGATTTTACTGACAGGAGAGTTCGCGACCATTACAAACAATATAGACCCGAGTTTTCAAGAGCTACAGGCGTTGATTATCACATTATTTTTATTGTATTTTGGTAGCCAATATTGCTGTTGCAGAATGTTTATACCGTCTAGACAGCAAGACTGGCACGATTTTACACTGATATTGGTAAGTGAAGTCGGTGCTTTATCATTATCCTACCCCGAACAGGGAAATCAAAATCGTCCACAGGTCACGGGACAGTACAGTCTACTAATATTTCAGGGGGTGGTAGATAGGCCGAATGCAGTTGTGGGACCTAGGCTGCATGCAGTCGTGGGACTTAGTTTGCACTCTCTTGTATGACGTAGGTGGGTTGGGATTAGAGCTAGTTCTAGATGTTTTGGGGCCATTAAAAGCATCATAAAGCCGGGAAACCCGGTCTTACCCAGGGTTCGTATCTAAAATACGGACTTTCTGCCAAGGAACAAATCGCGGCAAAACTAGGATTACTTGACAATATCAATATCAACATTTGCACACAGTAGTAGCAGACGATAAATACTGATCGTTGATAATTTTGAGCGTTTCTGCAGACGATACTAGCAGACGATATTAGCGACCGTTGACCAATTTCGAGACATTACAGACGATGAAAGCCGATTAGCAATACTGTGTTCTTCTGATTGGAGGATTTAGCAGCAGTGGATGTCAGACTTGTCGGCATGCGCCAAACGCGATTAAACTCACCGCCGAGCGTATCCCCCGCGCCGCTACGTGTGGCGCGGATGGGGGGCTAAACTAGGTGACTGGGACTCATGAGTAAAGTAATTGGAGGAGGTTGCAGGAGATGCAGTAGCTGCCACTCGTGAGTCCCAGCCATCTAGTTTAGTCCCCATCCGCGCCGCATGTAGTGACGAGGGGTATACCCTCGGCGGTGAGGCACACTCGCAGATTTAGCTCTCTTTCGAACGCCATCATATTAAAGCCGCCATTTTGGGGGTTGATTCAAAGGAGAGCCTAATTATTTATTGTTTGTCAAACCTTCAGAGAGATATATCAAATATCACATCGGGCGACCTGAAGTGGACTTCGTCATCTGCTGTCCTACGGACATAATTTTGAGTTACTTTGATAACTTTGGTCTTGAGTCTCGACAGCAGTACGATATGAGCGTTGCTTACACAATGTCTAGTACTAGTAAATCCACGAAAACGTAATAAATGTATGGGAACTCTTTCAAATACAGGTCCCAAATTATTCACTTTTGGATGTTTTTCACAGTAAATAATTTAGCACCGATGTTCGGAAGAGTGCCTGTGGGAGACCCAGGTTTGGAACCTCAGTAAGGCTGGAGATTTTTTGGCTCTCCTTCGAACTTCTACCCCAGATTATGGCGGCCAAACAAATACACTAACAAGGCCTCAGTCCTTTGCAAAATGCGGAGTACTTGCCTACGCGCGGCACGGATGGGGAGCTAAGCTAGATGGCTGGGACTCACGAGCAGCAGCTACCGCATCTCCTGCAACTTCCTCCAATTTTTTTGCTCGTGAGTCCCAGGCATCTAGTTTAGATCCCCTCAGAGTGGGGGATACGCTCGGCTGTGAGTTTAATTGTAAGAACACTATCGGTAGTGTGCGTCGGAGCGCGTGGTCTCCCCACCATGTCGCTATTATCGTCTGTACTGTTGCGTGTCTTGGTCGCTCGTATCGTCTGCAGAAACGCTGAAAATTGTCGACGGTCTCTATTATTGTCTGCTACCACCGAGTGCTGATGGGACCCTCTGCCCATATGCCCGATGCGTCGAAAGGCGTGAAAAGGGATCTTTACTTTACTTACTATCCTTAGCAGTGTTGCGTGCCATTGTCAAGTAATCCTAGTTTAACTGCGATGTGTTCATCGAAGGAAGTCCGCATTTTACATACGACTGAGGCCCTGTTAGAGTATTTGTTTGGCCGCCATAATATGGGGTAAAATTTCGAAGGAGAGCCGATTTTTTTCGGGGGGAGGGGGTTAATAAAATTTTCACCTGCACAGTCATGGCGACAGCACTAAACATGAACCATAAATTTGCAGGCTCAAAGCCTATACCGCAAAAATGGTATAATAAAGGCAATTGGCAGATTGTTTGAGGAGCGGCTGACTGAACATTTAAAATCTTAGGGCATTCATATAATTTTAGACCTGGTTTTTGTTCTCCTCGTAATGATCCAGAATGCCATTTATTGCATTTTTATTCATAAACTTCTAAATCTTTTGTTCTGATAAAATATTACTCAGATTAAATTATTCACTTTTTCATTCTTGTGTCACTTCAGAGGTCTAAGGTAGTAAGCATTCTTTGGATATTTTCTCCAGGTCATGGCGGTATGTTAGGAAATGAGCAGGCAGATAGACTGGCTGGCTCTGCACCACTTGGCGGTGAATTGATGTGTGACAAGTCAGATATTGTGAGGACCTTTGGGAGCGGGTGAACAGTGCGAAGGCGCAGATAGATCATTACGGTCCAAGGAGAATGGCGCTGTGAGGAGTTATTAGGGGTTCTGGCTGACGCTCAACACTCAGGGGAAGGATGAGATGGATATACAATCAGACGGTTGCTGGTACCATCAGAATTTGAACTCTTCATTTGCTGCTGAAGATAGGGACTGAGCACTTTTGGGAGTGTCCCAAGTCATGTGATGTCAATTCCTAATTTATATTTCAACATAATGTATTTTATTTATAAGCTTGTAAACATTTTACTTGTATTCTGACAAAATGCTCTTCTTATTAAATCAAGTCACTTTTCATTCCTGCATCAAGTATAATGATGCAGCCTCAGATGTTCACCCTCAGATGTTCGACTGTCGCTGTCCTGTGACGTCTTCGGGAAGGGGGAGGAGGATATTACAAAAGAACTGGTAACTTTTGTGTGTAAAAATTTTAAATTTTGCATATAAAATTAAATTTAACTAGGGAGATTCAATCATTCATTCATTGATTGCTATGTGAATAGAATAAAAATTGCAATTTTTAGATTTTATTCATTTTTCAGATGCCTTGCTGGAGTGGACTAGACACTCTGATCACTCTCCATACCAAACTGGCAGTTTTGTTTTCATGACTGTTGAAGCTGAAAATCGTGATAATTACAAGTTGCTGTACAAATTGATTCATTCTCACAGCGTTCAGTCTTCTTTTCTTTGTCTTCGTTTTTGTCAGAAAACTTATATCAGGAGGCAGGTAGCCTTTATGAAAGCTATTGTGCAGTCCATATCCTCTCGTGTACCATACAGTGATACTATAGTCTGAAGATTGAGACTATTCTTATATTCTGTATTATATCATGTGATGCGACACTAAACCCTGTCTTTACAGTACCCTAAACAAACTTTCCACCTCATTTGTCTTATGGTGCATTCAACATTAAAGTCAAACGGGTTGTTTCTCCTATTGTGTTGTGGCGTACAGGAAGGATGCAGTAGTATCTGTGACTTTTAACCCAAAACATCTGATTTCAGCAAATCCCTCATCATTCCTCCTCTAAACCTCCCAGGGAGTCCCTGTGGTGTAGCGGCTAGACGCTCGCCAGAGGATCAGAAGGTAAGGCTGGTTGGTTCGGGTCCTAATGGAGCCTGACTTTTTTCAAACATGACCTTGGCTCCCAAGTTGACCCCCGCCTTGAGTGGATACCAGAAGCAGTTCTGGGAAGTAAAGGCAGCCAACGTGGTGCTGACGACATCACCCACCAAGTGCTGATTGGTCTTTAGTAGTTTATAGATCTAGCTCTTTGCCCAGTGCACCTGAAGGTATGGAGAAAAGTTCTTTAGTTTACTTACCTACAAACTGCTTTGTTGGATGGGGGGGGGGGGGGGGGTGGATCTGTTCCTTCCACCCCACCCCCCCCTCCCCTCCCACAGAATTTGGGGCCATGGACCCCGTGGAGGGGACAACATGTTTTTAAATCACTCTTCTAGTTCTTGATTGTTCTAATTATTATATTGTTTCTTTGTTTCCTCCTCCACTTTTTTTAGCCGACTGTTTCTGTTGGAAATGTAGGGCAACTGGCAGCTGACCTCATCATTTCGACACTACATTTGGAGCGGGTTGGATACGTGTTGCATCCTAGTTTGCTTCCCGTAATAGGCAGTAACCCATATGCTGATGATGATGATTCTGCTTCATATAAGTTAACTACCAGTTGTGAAGGTACGTTGCAGTCAACCAGTGTACTTGCTGTCTTTATGGGGGCATTGTGCATGTGTACATATTGTCTGTGTGTGTGTTCAAATGTACATATTAGTTCTATATGTTCATGTGTACATATTGTCTGTGTATGTGTGTGCGCATATGTACTTATTGTCTATGTGTCTTTATTGTGTTCATATACACATTGTCTTTGTGTATTTGTTATCTGTGTTGTCTGTGTGTACATTATGTCTTTTCATACACGTTGTCTTTGTTCAGATATTGTCTTTGCATATGTATTGCCTGTGTGTTGGAGTATTGTCTTTGTTCAGATATTGTCTTTGCATATGTATTGCCTGTGTGGGAGTATAGTGTCTTTGCATATGTATTGCCTGTGTGGGAGTATAGTGTCTTTGCATATGTATTGCCTGTGTGGGAGTATATTGTCTTTGCATATGTATTGCCTGTGTGGGAGTATATTGTCTTTGTTCAGATATTGTCTTTGCATATGTATTGCCTGTGTGGGAGTATAGTGTCTTTGCATATGTATTGCCTGTGTGGGAGTATAGTGTCTTTGCATATGTATTGCCTGTGTGGGAGTATATTGTCTTTGCATATGTATTGCCTGTGTGGGAGTATAGTGTCTTGCATATGTATTGCCTGTGTGGGAGTATATTGTCTTTGCATATGTATTGCCTGTGTGGGAGTATATTGTCTTTGCATATGTATTGCCTGTGTGGGAGTATAGTGTCTTTGCATATGTATTGCCTGTGTGGGAGTATAGTGTCTTTGCATATGTATTGCCTGTGTGGGAGTATAGTGTCTTTGCATATGTATTGCCTGTGTGGGAGTATATTGTCTTTGCATATGTATTGCCTGTGTGGGAGTATAGTGTCTTTGCATATGTATTGCCTGTGTGGGAGTATAGTGTCTTTGCATATGTATTGCCTGTGTGGGAGTATAGTGTCTTTGCATATGTATTGCCTGTGTGTTGGAGTATATTGTCTTTGCATATGTATTGCCTGTGTGGGAGTATATTGTCTTTGCATATGTATTGCCTGTGTGTTGGAGTATTGTCCTTGTGTACGTTTGCCAGTGTGCATATTTGGCTCTTTTGTAAAAAGTCATCCCAGATGACATCATGTGGAAAGTCTAATATTTTATAGGGTGGTAAGACTGGGTTTCCCGGCTTTGTAGTGCTTTTAACTACCCCAAAACACCTAGAACTGGACCTAACCCCAACACACAAGAGTGTGCAGCCTAGGTCCCATGACTGCATGCAGCCTATCTACCATCCTTTGAAATTTTGGACTTTTTTTGTTTAGGGTGAATAAAAACGAAAGCACTGCACATTTTTTCCTTTGTGTATATATTGTCTGTGTATGAATATTATCTCTCTGTCTATGTGTTTACTGTCTCTGTGTGTTTATTGACTCAGTGTGTTTATTGCCCTTGCATACAGATTATCCCTGAGTGGGGTATTGTCCTCGTTTTCATAATGCCCCTGTATGTATGTATAGTTTTTGGGGGAGGTTTTTTCTTGTAAATACTTTATTCTAAAATATTATAAATATGGCCAATTTTTTGTTTTTAAACCTTCTTGTCCAATTTTATTTTCAGTCTTTGAGAGTGTGGTGTCCAAGATTGTGGTTATACAGCAGAGGGCGCCAGTCATTAAGGTTTGTTCAGTTTGATTTTTAAAAAAAAGAGGTAATAGGTGTTTGCACTGATATTCACATTTTACCTTGTTTAAAGAGACTCTTGACAGAGTACAAAATAATGCCCTTCGATTAATCTGCGGAGCTATGCAGTCTACACCAACTGCTGCATGTGAAATCCATACAAATGTGGAACCCCTCGGGTTGCGGAGAGAAAAAGCCACTTTAGAAATTTATGAAAGATGCGTTAGGAAAAATCGTAACCATCCTAATAGACATCTTGTAGAAAACTGGGAATCCAAACAAAGAATAAAGCACAAATCGGTTTTACACTGTGTAAATGAAATTCAGGACAGATACCACCTCCCAGAAAGACGTCAAGGAATTCAGAATGTTGCAAAAAACCTACCACCACATGCTCGCTTTAAAGCTCCAGAAGTCCAAACTAAATTGGTAGGCGAGGAAACCAAACAGTCCGACCCAATCGCTCTTATGAACTCATCACTAAAGACCGTTGATTCTTACCCCCAAGAATGGATACATGTCTATACTGATGGATCAGCATTTAAAGCTACCATTAAAGCAGGTTACGGAATCTACATAGGTTATCCCGATGGATCTGTTGAAGAGATTTTTGATGCATGCGGGGAATTCTGTTCAAACTATGAAGCTGAAATAATTGCACTGGAAACAGCAGTATACCACCTAAAGACTGTAATGGATGTTTACCCCTCAAAGGTCCAAAATATTGTCATCTTCACAGATTCAATGTCTGCCCTTCAAGCTCTGGAGGGCAATGAACGCTGCAGAACTGACATAGCCAAGATAATCCTGGATGCCGATCATCTTATTACCTCATACAACATCAGAATAGTGATGCAGTGGATTCCAGGTCACTCCGGCACACCAGGTAATGACAGAGCTGACAGATTGGCAAAGAAAGGAGCAACACAAGAACAACCACCTACAGCGACAACCCTCCAGACAGCAAAAACACTGATAAGAGCTATAAACAAAGAGACTTGGTTGAACAGATGGGCCATGGGAGACACTGGAAGAGAGGTTTATAGACATGTCTGGCCCTGATCCTAATGACAGCATTAACCATCTAACAAGAAGGGACCAGGCCACCATCTTCAGACTTAGAACGCAACATACTCCACTCAATGGACACCTAAACAGAATACAGCCACAACACTCCCCAGAGTGCCAGCTATGTAACTACCCCTACGAAACTGTTGAACACCATCTCTTTGAGTGCCCAAAACTCAGTGAGACAAGAAGAGCGCTACTCCCTCCGAGACCAGACAAGTGGAACACCTTGTACGGAGGAAAAGAACAGCTTGTGAAAACATGCAAATTCCACTACATGGCATTGGGCCAAAGGGCGAAAGCTCATGCGCCGCTGGATCGATAACAACAACAACAACAACCTTGTTTAAAGGGTTAAGATGATTCCTTCATAGAAACTAATGCTCAAGTATGGAGTGTTCTTCTTTTTCTTCTCCCTCTTGTCTTTTCTTTTTCGTCTGCTCCTTCTCTTATTCTTTCTATTCTTCATAATCTTATTCTATTTTTTATCTACCAATGGAGCATTAATTCTCAATGTTGTGAATGTTTTTATATTAGGTGGAAATGATCATATCATTAATATATTTAACCCTGTCACACCAGTGACCTAGAAAAACATAACCATACTCCGCTAATTTCCTTTTTTTTAGGGAGATTCTTAAAACAAGAATTCTCCAGAAAAATCATCAATTGGGAGACCAAGGTTTGAATCTTTGGTAAGCTAATGGAGAGGATTTTTGTTGAGAGCAAAAATAAAAACCCTGAAACTCACAGTGAATGCTCTAGCCCGTGTGCTGTAAATCCTGTCTTCTGCTTCCTTGTTTTTTTGTGTGCTTTCCTAATATTCTACCCCAAACAGGTGAAATCCACAGGTCACGGGACAGTCTAATATTTCAGGGGGTGGTAGGTAGGCTGCATGCAGTCGTGGGACCTAGGCTGCACTCTCTTGTCGGACGTAGGTGGATTGGATTTAGGGCCAGTTCTAGATGTTTTGGGGTTGTTGAATGCATCAGAAAGACAGGAAACCCAGTCTTACTACCCTCTAAAATGTTAAACTGTCCTGTGACTGTGATGTCATGTGGGGTATGATATTACAAAAGAACCCCTTTTATTTTGTGTATGTATGTGTGTGTGTGTGTGTTGTCTTGCTAGTTTTTCAGATCAGAAGGTCACTGGCCTCTATGAAGTCTGTGATACCTCGCATGTCGTCCACTGTTCCATACATATGGGTTTCCAGGTTTCCTTTGGAATGCCAACCAGCCAAACCTGGGGTCATGTAGAGAGCATGCCTGTAGCACACTGGTTCTCAAACTTCCTAATGCCGCGACCCTTTGATACAGTTCTTCATGTTGTAGCAACCGCCAGCCGTACAATTATTTTCGTAAACTTCGGGGAACGTGTGTTTTTTCATGGTCTTTGGCAACCCCAGTGAAAGGGTCGTTTGACCTACAGACAAATTGCGACTCACAGGTTGAGAACCACTGACATAGCACATGCTCATTATCTATGGTGTCCATCTACCTGGGCAAAGTTCTGAATCTCCAGACTGGAATTTCTTGTACACATGACGGCAGTTCTAGGCCATCCTATAATACTGGTAGAAGTAGACAGTAAGGACAGTTTAATTTCTTGTTGTTGTAAATTCAAGGGTAGAAGTCGGAGCACTGAATTCTGGTGATAAATTTTCCCAGTGTCTGTGCAGTGCCCCCTAACCAGCATGTCTGAAAAATGCAACTAATTGGGGCTGTTTCCTTCGAAGCTGGAGTGTATCTGCCTAAGGTGTAAGAAACCAACAGTCTGCATACAGGTGAGCAAGATCTGTAAAAGGGATATACATGTGAATGTTCTCTCGAACATGACTGGAGTCTAGAAATGGATGAATGACCAGAACTTTCTGCCGCAGTTTACCGGCAGTGAACGCTGAGAATAAGAAGAGGTGATAAATGTACACTTTTTTGTGGAGCTGTGTTTACAGAATTCTTTTCACTTTTTTTGTGTCCTCATCGCGTACTTTGCCGACTGGCGTGGTTGGTCATGCCTCTTCACAATTGGCTATCTGCAAATGCGTGTATCAGTTCATGTGCTAACATCGCTCCGTACCATGTCAAAAGACTGTCAAGAATCTTCTCACGCTGTCTTCCTCTGTCTCTCTTTCTGCAGATCTTTTCTGTGGTCACAACATATTCTGTTTTCCATCTTCTCATAAAATTACAAAAAAAATGAGGACTGTCTCTTTCTGATGTGTGTAAGAAGTTTTCTTCGGGTACTCGCCTCTTTCAGAACATCTGGGTTGCTGTGTTTACGTAGCCATGTTTAAACACAAATTCTTTTCTGAGAAAATGTAAACCTTTTTATATAGCCATGTTTAAACACAAATTCTTTTCAGAATAAATGTAAACCTTTTTATATAGCCATGTTTAAACACAAATTCTTTTCAGGGTCAAAGAAAATATACGCAGACTGGTTATCAGACTGGATAAAAAGCCAACATTTTCGCCAAGTGGTTGTACTGACCAGTTCATTTGCACAGGATAGACTTGACCATCAGATTTCAGGGTACTGTTTTCTTTTTTTTTTTTTTTTTTTTTTTTTTTTTTTTTTTTTTATGTTTGCACAGGTTAGACTTGACCATCAGATTTCATGGTACAGTTTTCTTTTTTTTTTTTTTTATGTTTGCACAGGATAGACTTGACCATCAGATTTCAGGGTACAGTTTTCTTTTCTTTTCTTTACATTTGCACAGGATAGACTTGACCATCAGATTTCAGGGTACAGTTTTTTTTTGTTTTCTTTACATTTGCACAGAATAGACTTGACCATCAAATTTCAGGGTACAATTGTCTTTACATTTGCACAGGATAAGCTTAATTTCTGGGTACAGTTTTTTGTTGTGTTTTCAAGTGTTAGATTCTCAGATTTGTAGGTGTTTTATACTGTATATTTGTGACCTGCTTCGACTATAATGTGGATGATCTTGCTTTACCATACAGGAAGAGACCTGTAATGTAGGCCAGAAATTCGGTGCTGTAGAGCACTATTTGCTAGAGTGTAGGAAATATGAAAACCAAAGGAAACCATTAACTGACTACATGAATCTCTGTAAATTACCTATGACGATAGAAAATCTGCCGCACATAATCAACCCCTAGACAGCTGCGTGGCAAGGTCAAGCAATTGATTACTAAGGCTGAAACCCAAAAATAGAAGGGTGAAGAATGTCCATGGTATCTTTGAAGAAGTTTCCCCTAAAGATCAAATCGAGGAGAATAATCAATGAGTGCACACTAAGGAAAACATAAATGCACCATGTTGGTGACACAATGTAAGTAATATTGTCTAATCATTTATAGTAGTTTTTATTATAATCCCAAATCAAAGCAGTATGTGAAACAATACAAATTACATACTGATTATATAAATAATTACATGATATATAAATATAAAATAACATATACTCTGAGAACTCAGTTAACACTATATGTCCCAATTACAACTTTGAGGGTTGAACCGGATATTTTTGACAAATTACTGCTTCATATTTGTGACTAGAGAGTTCAATTATGAAAATGAAAGAGCTGATAAACTAGCTAAGAAAGGAGAAGAGAATAATCAAATCTATCAGAAAGCCACCAAAACTGGCAAAAGATGATTACCATATTCTGGACAGACCAGATCAAGTTATTATTCTACGCCTTAGAACAGGACACAGTCGACTTTCCAGCCACATGTACACAAAATTTGAAATTGGCAAAATTTGCACATGTGGATGAGACAACATATCACTTTCTCCAAATACAACATATCAAGGCAAAACTTTTGGCCAAGAAAAACACCAGAGCAAGTCAAACTTTACGGGTCGCTGAGTGAATGACAACAGACAGTAAAGTTCATACTAGGAACAACATTGCAGATATAGATAATCTTTTTTCCAGCGAACGAAACAAGGAGAAGGGGAAAATGTGGACACTTGCAACCCAAAATGTCTTGATTGGTGATCTGGTAATTGCAGATTCTACTTCATAGCAAACAAGTCTCCTCATTGCTGCTCCGTTCCTGTGTCAGTGAAAATCACACACAGTGTCCATCACTGTACCTTGTGAAAAAACTGGCATAAACACACACTGAATGCATAAGGCAACCATCAGAAGTGCCAACTTAAACAGTCTGACATTAGAAATGCTGGTCGTTGTCAATGGAAGCTGCAGTTACAGCAGATTAATTGTTGCACACGCGACCAAATGCGTACTCATTCTGACTGGAAGCTGTATTGGCAGGTGGTTCATTTTCCACTAATGTGGTTCATTTTCCACTAATGTGGTTCATTTTCAATTGACCTTGGCATCCGTGTTGACCTAAACTGGACTGTACACCGTCTTAGTTAACAGTTTTTGTCATCAACGAATATTTTTAGATCCAGTGAAGCGTCGCGGGGAGGCTAATTGGGACTTTACTGAAATCGGATTTCTTTGGGGTGAAAGGAGCAGATATCGCAGCCTAGCTGTAAACCACAAAACAACGTGCCAACTGCCCTTTTAAGGGAAAAAGGAAAAATTAGCACCCAGTGGGGAATCGAAACACCTGTCACCATCATGAAAGATAGAATACTTACAACTATACTACTTAAGAGTTTGGTTCAGATATCACAGCCTAGCTTTAAACCACAACACAAGGTACCAACCTCCCTCTCAAGGGCGAGCGAAGATTACCAGTGACATGAGCGTCAGGTCGCCGCTATCGCAGGCTAGCTGTGAACCCCAAAACCGAGCTAAAAAAGGCACAGATATCGCAGCCTAGATGTAAACCACAACACAATGTGCCAGCCGCCTAGTTAAGGGCAAAAAAAAAATGTATGTCACACAGCGGGCAATCAAACGCCGGTCACCCTCATGAATGGCGAAATACTTACAACTGCACTACTAAAGACTCGAGAATTTAGTAGAAATGAAATTATATAATAATGCGAAGTTCAGTGTTTTACACACACACACACACAGTCAAAGGTCGGCAGAACTAAAAACAAATCCAGGCTAGCAACGAAACAAATAATGATTTGATCATTGCTGTAGCTATGACGTTCATGGTTTGTGCAAACCTCATACATACAAACAGGCACTGAGTCGAAGGCAACGTTGTGTGAAAATTTGAAAGCAATCAGTGACGAACTTTCGGAGATTATAAATAACAAAAATGGAAAATTAACATTTTTACTTTGATAGATTGTGTATGCAAGCTTTTGGACTTTGCCAACACTAGTTTATTTGTTGACTAGTTTGCGAACAGGACAGTGAAGAGCAGTTAGTAAGATTTTCATTCACACAGGAACACAGATATTGTTAGGTAACCTGTTTGCAGTAAATGTGAAACCTTGACTTTCAACATGTAAACTATAGTCTTATGTGCCTTGTATCAGCTAAAGCCGGGATTTCTTCAGTGACTTACTGCACAGCTGATGCAGTCTGTAGTCCTCGCTGCCCTACTAAAGTATTGTTAGTTCACTGGTCTTCAACTTGAAGTCCATGCCGTGTGGCGTTGATAGTCATGTGTACTTTTAGTCAACTACGATACAGATGCTCCTCCATGCCATGATTTCAGACTGCCCAGCATCTTCACTCTGTCTCCCTTGGCCTCTCCTCCCCTCCAACTTTCCTACCGTCATGATGTACTCCAGTTTTCTCCTTCTGGCATCACATAAGCAAAGAATGTAGATTGTCTCTTTCTGATGTGGGCAATCAGTTCTTTTCGTGACTCATTTTCTTTTTTAAGACATTAGTTCACTGTAAAACAGTATAATCTATGTAGAAATGTGTTTCTTTTATATTACTTTTTAAACATCACCTTTTTTAACTCAAAACTACTGTACCAATCTTTAGGTCACCATTCCGTATACTCCTCTCCCCCGTACTGGAGGAACAAGAAGGAGAGTTCTTCAAAACAAAACTGGAGTGGGTCAAGTTGGAGCCGAGACAGCCCAACCCTGCCTTCACTCAGATCCAAAGCCCAGCGGACAGCTTGCCAGGGAATGGTTACCTACATATGCCTGGTTCAGGCATTGCCAAGTTGGTCTTTGACAATTGGTAAGCATGTTGGCATTTTTTATTTTTGTGTCCACCTAGCTATAAATCTACTTACCTACTTTCTTGCATACATACCTGTCTGTCTGTTTGCCTGTCTGCGTAAACTGTCTTTGTCTGCCTGCATATGTATATGTCTGTTTATCTCTGTCTCTCTATTCATCTGTCTGCCTGCCTGCCTGCATATCTATATGACTCTGTTTCTCTGTTTATTCATCCATCTATCTGCATGGCTGCCTGCATATCTATATGTCTGTATGTTTATTTCTCTGCCTGTGTGTTTGTCCATCTGTCTGTCTATCTATTTATCTATGTATCTGTCTGTATGTATATGTGTGTGTGTTTACATACGTATGTACACATATTGAATGTTATGTTTGTTTTAATATCAAAATCAAATCGGCTTTCAAATCTAACTGCGACTCGCTGTAGCCCACGGATGGTATTCAAAATCGGCCGGTTCCCGGGGTTTACCCAGCCTCTAGGAAATGGTTACCAGAGTTAACATTCTGGGGTAAATTTTGGAACATCGCTGTAACTACTGTGTTACGTGCGGACGGCAACACAGATGGAAAATTTCTTATCAGCTGTCCGTATTAATGGCAGAGCACTTATGGTTTATAACCAGGTGCAATGATGCTGGTTCACATCTCCCGACTTTACCTTTACTTTTTTGTAAAAATACATGTTTTCTTTTCCATCAAAGAGTTAACCTTCTTTGTAGTTGTCATTGCATACTTGTATTTTTCAATCAATAATGACCCATCTTTTCATCATCGAATTGCTATGGATCATTCCAGCCAAGAGTTACCCGTCCTTGTGTTGCTGATGTTCGTCTCTGAAGGAGACAATGCCCTTGATGCAGTCGCTGTTGCGGATCAGATAAACAAGTGGTTGAGTCTACTCCCTAATCAGGTAGGAAGTTCCTATTATGGGTTCCAGTACCTTATTTTCAGGGAGAGGTACAGTTGAGAGGATCGACTTTATTGCACCAGTGTCTTAAAAATCCCATATGGCTCAGTCTCTCTCTGCAGAACAACTAGCTGCCTGCCGAGAACAAGAATCGGTCCACTACCCTGCTAACCATTATGTTGTAAAAATTCTGCTAATTGGGGAATGTATCCTTCTAAGTTTGAGTGCATCTGCCGGAGAGTCAAGGAGACAAACATTTTGTACAAATAAGCCAAATTTGTAGAGGGGGGAATTTGTAAGTCAAACTCAAGTCCTGAAACAAGTCCTGGTCTGTTTGAAAATCCAGCACAGTTTAGAGTCCAACCCATAACCTGCCCAGCAAGTTGTTACACAACTGATATTATATTCTTCTTCTGTCCTACTAACACCCAATGGAGCATAGGCCCTCAACCAATGCCAAGTTGTTCTATCCCTCTTTTATCACTTGCAGCTCTATGCAGGTCTTTTTAACTGCACTCTCTAACTCCCTAGTTATATTGTTCTCAGGCTTTCTCATCTTGTGTCCTATTCAATGCCAGACTTCTTCTCTTCACCTCTTGGTCCACTGTTTAGTTTCTCTCCCAAAGCTCTATGTTAGTGATTCTATCATACCATTTAGTTCTCTCCCAAAGCTCTATGTTGGTGATTCTATCATACCATTTAGTTCTCTCTATTCTGCAGTACTGATCTGACATTACAATTAATAATTTTAAGTTTAGTATTAGTTTTAATTTCTGTTGACCTCCACAAATTCCCTAGTGCAATTAAAGCTCTTCTTGCCTTTTGTATTCATATATTAATACCTCTATCAGTTCCTCCATCTTTATCGACATTACTACCCAAATAGGTGTACGACTCCACGTCTTGGAGTGGGATACCATTTAGAGAAACCACATTACTATTTGCCTGATGAATTGTCAGACCCAGCTTTGATTTCGTATCAAGCGTATTTAATTTATCTTGCATCTGATTCCATGAGTGGCACAGAAGGTATATATCAGCGAAGTCCAGATCCTCAAACTGTTTTGTAGGGGTCCACTGAATTCCATTCTTGGTGCTAGCAGTTGTTGTCTTCATAATCCAGTCAATAGCCAGTAAAAATAGGAGAGGTGACAAAAGACATCCCTGTTGCACACAACAGTTTCCATTTCACATGTATCTGTTAGCTTTCCCTCATGAAGAACTTGACATTTGACATTGGGGAAGATATAAAACCAACAAAAAGTATATCATCGAGCTTCACAATGTAACAAACACAAACAAAACTTGAAAGTTAGGGCTATGAAGCCTTCTTCAGCACAATACACAGATTAGACAATACTACACAAGCACACAATATCACTTATCTTCGTATTTCATGGCAACCAAGTCGATGTCAAGACAATAGTCTGGCGAGGTACGTGGGGTCGGGAAAATAAATATCCAGCAATATGCCAGAGGCTGTCACTTGAGGATAAGATGAAACTGTGTAGGCAGTTCAGCCCCCTAAGATTTAGAGGAAGCTGTGTTGGCAGTTTAGTCCACTGGGCGCCAGAGTTCCCAAAGTGTATATAAAGCGATTTTCAAGAGACTGCTATTTGACATTATATAAATGATTAAAAACCATTATTTATTTGCAGGATCCCTGTGATACAGAAGAGCCCCAAGGACATTTAAAGCGAAGGCCAGTCACCTGGAAGATCCCTCGATCCTGGAGACTTGTTTTTGGCAGCACATATGAACCCAAACTTTTCCATTGATAGAATATTTCATCATCATCATCATCATCACTCAGCTGGGAGAGAATATTTGATAGTCACACTAAATCACGGGCGTAAGCCAAGGGAAACCATCATACTGACTTCCCAAGAATAAGTTTACAGAGAATCACAGAGTTAGCATCGGAAGCCATGGTACCACAGTGACTAGACACTTGCCTGTCAGCGTGAAGGTCGTGGGTTCAAACCAGCATCAGCAGAGTTGTTGTAATAATTGATCTTGGCTTTCAGGCGAATTCTGCCTAAAATGTATACCAGGAAGTGTCCTGGGAGGCAAAGACTGTCAGTTTGGATGTTGACTGAGCACATTCTCCCTTAACTCTTTCAGTACCAAGAGGCATTTAGGTACCGTATTTCCTCAAGTATAAGACACACTTATTTTCTTAAAACATAGGGTCTTCTTCTTCTTTGTTCACTGGCTGTAAGCTTCGGCGGAAAGTCCTGGTTGTTCATCTGTCTGGACTTTAGGCTTTGTGCCAGGGCCTGTGCTTTGCGTGTACATCTATCTGTTTTACTGGTTTATTTGTGTGCAGCTGCTTGTTCCTGTCCACTTAAGCAAATGCATTCTGACTTCGAAGGAAGCCTCCTATGACATGCTTGTTTAGAAGGCAGTGGGTCTGTTCTTGTTTTCCCCTAGAATGGGGCCCTGGAACCTACATAGGGGAAACATGGTGTCTTCAAACAGTGTGCCTCTTATACAATGGTAGTAGATTTTTACCAAACGATTTGTTAGGAAATATCCTATACGGGGCCTCATTTGAGACTGCCGATTCAGGGCAAAAGAGAAGGTTGCCTTGAGTGACGAATGGAATCAATGAATGGAGTCATCTGCTGAGAGTTTGACACCAGCAGGTAACCACATGTACTCAACATTCAAGATAGGCCTATCAGCCATGAGCACCTGTGGAAAGGTGCCCCAGACAGCAGAGCATGTACTCTAGGTCTGCACAGAATATGATACATAAGGCAAACCTTAATGTTTAACACACTCCCTCATGTGGATTTTGAAGCCCTATTACAGGAAAAAACAAGAGAAGACCCACTTCTTTTTCTTTTGTTGATACCAGGTTGTAGCCCACTATGGTGGTTTTCTGTATTTGTCTTGTGCTTCTAGGGTGGCTTGTATGATGGATTGGTTCTTTTTTCTCATGCAGGTTTTAGATACACCATTTATGCATCTCATTGTTGGTATTCCTCACCTTCCTTCTAGTGTTCTACTGTAAAAAAAAAGTCTCTTATGCTGTTAGGTCTGGCTGCATTCTCACTATATGGCTGAGCCATTTTATTCTTTGCCTGTCAGTATAATCCAGATATGGTCTTATCCCAACTTCTCTCTCTAATGCTGGTATTCGTAACCCTGTCTCGTATAGTGTTGTTAGTAGACCTTCTGCCTACATAAAAGCTTGATATAAGAATCAACTGATTAGGAGCTTCCTTCAGAGTCAGAGTAAATCTGCCTGAGAGGCAAAGAACCAAAAGTCTGCATAAAATAATAATGTACACGCAACACCCAGTTTATGTTGTTTTTTTTTTTGCAGCATGGCCAAAGTCCATAGGTAGACAAATAACCAGAACTTTCCGCCTAATTTTGCAGTCGGTGAATGTGAAAAGGAAAAGGAGAGGAACACTCAGGGGAAAGGCGAGATGAAATGCAATCAGACTATGTGACCGCATCGCCTGGGCTGTGAGTGGTAACAGTCGATGTATCATGTGATTACAAAGAGTAAATGTTGAATTAAGAATCAACAAAACAGCACTTGGGACACCCCATAAGCGCTCTGTCCTTATCTTCAGCGGCAGGCGAAGAGTTTAAATTCTGATGGTACCAGTAACTGTCTGATTGAATATCCGTCTTGCCTTTCCCCGTGTGTCGAGCGTCGGTACAAAGAGTATGTGTCTCTGTACACGTAGCATACCTGGTACGACCTGTACTGACATAATTGACAGAATTACATGGTCCCTGTGATTAATTTTGTTGTTTGTTAGAGTGACTGATAGATTTTGTTTGTGTTTCCGTTATCATCCACTATCATGTGGCATGTCAAATAAATCTTTTTTGTGACGGAGTATTGAGAACTTGGTCTGTTTTTTTGCCTGTTGCCATTACCCATCTTGTTTGATAGGTTACCCTTCTTGTTTGTCTCTGGTTCCTTAGGGAACTTGAGAGGAAACTTATTAGGTTACCTAGAAACTCATCAGGAGCTGTCATGGTGTAGTGGCTAGATATTTTACTGCTGATCTAAAGGTCATGGGTTCAAATCCAGACGGAGCCAGATTATTTTCTCTCTAAAAATGACCTTGGCTCTCAGGTCAACCCAGCCTCTAATGGGTACCAGGTAATGTATTGGGAAGCAAAGGTGGCCGTCATAACACTAACTACATCATCCACTGAGTGCCGACTGATCTAGAAACAGTATAGGTCTAGCCCAATATACCCAAAGGCATATAACAGGGTCCTTTACTAGAATAGACACATGTACTTCAATGTGGTTTGAACTGCCATTGATGAATTTGTGCTTTGTATTAAACAGCGCTCCCCCATACGCGCCAGTGATGGCTCCCATGTTGACCCAACCTGATATGGGTGCCAGGTACTGTTCTGGGAAGTAGTGGCAGCTGACTTGACATACTGTGTGCCGATTCATCTTTAAAAATATAGATTTGGCACCATAGACACAATGCATCAAAAGTGTCTGTTTCTTTCCTAACTCTTTCAATACCAGTCAACTCACAGTTTGATTTTTTTATTTGAAAGATACTGTGATTGATGCTCTTGCTGTCTTCTGCCACTGACAGGTATTATATTAACCTCTTTTATCTGAATGATTAGTTTTAACTACACTTACCCTATGTTTCCTCTGAGGAACTATTTCATACCTTAGTATTTATTGCCTCTGGGCTCACTCTTTGTGATAAAACTTGCTGAAGAAATATATTGCTTGCGACTCAAAGAGTTCAACTAAAACTAAGATTGTTTTGACTCTGCAAAACAGATAAAACTAGTTATACATTAATTTCCATCATAATTTTAACAAATCACTTGTTTCAGAATTCTTTATTTCCACCCAAAGTGCATAATTTAGGAAATCCATGCAAGTTAACTGAAATTAAACATTGTATCAAACTCTAAAAAATTAAATACATAGTTCAGAAACATTTAGAACACCTAAAACAATTGCAAATAAACAACTAACATTCATAATCTGTGCCTGCGTAGAATAAAAGGAATTAAAACAGTACAGGAAAATAATAATAATAATGTTGGGCAGATTGGGTGGGAGGCGGAGGGGGGGACACTTGATAGACCATAGATTAAGAAAACATGATAATAGTATGCCTTGAATCTTCTGGCAATGGAACCCACAGTGCAGAGGAGACAGAGGGAGACCTAAAAGCACTTACAAAAAATAATTAGAAATATACATAAATAATAAGGGGAGGGCATGAATGAGGATAGCAAAATAAAGACTGCTTTGAATGAGCTTGGTTGAGGGCTTATGTTCCAGTGGGGGAATAGAAGCCAGAGGAAAGTGTGTGGTGGCACAGAGTGCACGTAATATGGTTGCCTATAAATTGACACCATTACCGGTCCCAAACCCGGATCAGAAAGAAGAGGGTCAGGTGTAAGGCAAGTTCCCCTCCCCCACCCTCGGCCATTTTAGAGCAGTCGATAAGAGGCTCGCTTTCAAATCCAGCTGCAGCCCACGGTCGGTGTTCGAAACCGAGTGGCTCCGGGGGTTCACCCAGCCTCTAGGAAATGGGTACCAGTGTTGACACTCTGGGGTAAATGGAGGAACATCGCTGTAGCTATAACGTTAAGTGCGGACGGCGACACAGGCGGACAATTCTTATCAGCTGTCCGTACTGGTGGCAGAGCACTTATGGTTTATAATCGTGTGCAATGACGCTGGTTTACATCTCCCGACTTTACCTTTTTACCCCCCCCCCCCCCCCCCCCTCAACCACTCTTATCCAATAAGTTATTTCGCAGGAAAGGATGCACTTCCGGTAAACAAACAAGTCAAGTGGTGTGTGGCACACAGTTATGGATGAAAGCCACTCTGCGGAAGTAGGTGGCCAGATATTCACACATTGCTTGGCTAAAAAAATAATCACTTGCTTATAAATGGAGATGACAAATGAAAAAGACATGCTGGATTGAGCTGGTTGATGGCTTATGCTCCATTAGAGGAAAGAGACTGGCACCATTAGGCTTAGAACTGTGCTGGCTTAAGGGGATGGAGCACACGTGGGAATGCCCCTAGTGCTTTGATATCAGTTCTTGGCTCACCTCAACTCAGCTAGGGGATAGAATTCAGAAGGTAACATTAAGGACCTTTTTAACACCAGTCTTCTTTTTCTTCATCGTTCCTTCTGTCAGTACACCTTTTTTAAGGAGCTCAGTATTGTCACAGGTGGCTATACACAAAATGAGCCCAACACTAAATTTCACAAATACTGCGTAGAAGACAAGATGTATTTACGTAGATTACATATATTATTGTCTTCTTTTTTTTTTTCAGTCTGCACACAATTGAGTCAGATCTGTCAAATGGATGCACACGCAACACTCAGGTTCTGAAACCAATCTAGAATTGGACGAACAACAAGAACTTTCTGTCTGAGTTTACAGCCGGTGAATGCAAAGAAGAAGAAGAAGATACATGATTATTGTATGTAGTATCTGCGGTGTACAGTGTGGGGTCCGTTTCATGTGTAGCAACACGTGACAAGTGGCCTTGCTGAAAGCTATCATGTAGTTCAAATCTTCTTGTGTGCTATACAGTTTTGTTAAGAGTGGGGAACAGGCCAGATTGCCCTTCTATTAGCAGCACACAGTCTACAGTGTTGTAGTACATGCTCAGTATTCCCCGGTGCCAAGTTGCAACCAGCACACAGTCTACAGTGTTGTAGTACATGCTCAGTATTCCCGGGTGCCAAGTTGCAAGCAGCACACAGTCTACAGTGTTGTAGTACATGCTCAGTATTTGCAGGTGCCAAGTTGCAGCAGGAATACACCTCCATGTTTCTAATACCGAAAACTTTACACCGGTGAGGCATATGATGCTAGACCCATATTTTGCCTTCCATTTTAGGCTGGGTCTCTTTTATTTTTTCAAAGCACTCACCGGTTTAGGCTGGGTCTCTTTTATTTTTTCAAAGCACTCACCGGTTTAAGCTGGGTCTCTATTTTTTTTAAAGCACTCACCGGTTTAGGCTGGTAGTGTTTTTTTCAAAGCACACTCACCTACAAGGCTGGGTCTCTTTTATTTTTTGCCAAGTTGCAAAGCACACACAGTTTAGGCTGTGTTGTTGTCTTGCTCATTTTTTTAAAGCACCCACCGGTTTAGGCTGGGTCTCTTTTATTTTTTTAAAGCACCCACCGGTTTAGGCTGGGTCTCTTTTATTTTTTCAAAGCATTCACTGGTTTAGGCTGGGTCTCTTTTATTTTTTCAAAGCATTCACTGGTTTAGGCTGGGTCCCTTTTATTTTTTCTTCACTCACCATTTTAGGCTGGGTCTCTTTTATTTTTTCAAAGCACTCACCGGTTTAGGCTGGGTCTCTTTTATTTTTTTAAAGCACTCACCGGTTTAGGCTGGGTCTCTTTTAATTTTTAAAGCACTCACCGGTTTAGGCTGGGTCTCTTTTATTTTTTAAAGCACTCACCGGTTTAGGCTAGGTCTCTTTTATTTTTTCAAAGCACTCACGGGTTTAGGCTGGGTCTTTTTTTTTAAAGCACTTACCGGTTGTAAACTCTTGTGGAACCTTATGGTTGTTCGACCACTTCTGGATTAGATTTTGTTTCAGAACTTGAGTGTTTGGTTCCATAACTTTACTTTACTAACATCAACTTTCACAGTTTCAAAAACAAAGACAGAAAAAAGGTAAATATGTTACTGCATTAAAGAGAACATACAAAAAATTCATGTGGGGAAATAACAAAGATAGGAAAAAGGTAAATATGTTACTGCATTAAAGAGAACCCACAAAAAATTCATGAGGGGAAATTTTAAAAAAATGCTTATGATAGTTCCGAGTAATTTAAACACAAAATTATTTTATTATAATGAAAATACTAACATCAAGTTTTTCCATGGAAAGGACAAAAAAGTAGTTTACCGTATTAAATTTTTTTTTAAAAAAAGCTACAAAAATATTCCTACAGGAAATCAAACCAAAAAATGTGTACATTAATTACTCTTATGTGTGGAAATATTTAAACCACATAAAATAAACAGAAGTCACAAAATATTGGTACAGGAATTCAAACAAAAAATGTTTACAATAACTGCGCTTACATTACTGTATGAATGCATGTTGAATTAGGAATCTACATCATAGCACTTGGGACACTTCCATAAGCGCTCCGTCCCCATCTTCAGCAGGAAAGGAAGAGTTCCAATTACGATGACACCAGTAACTGACTGTATACCCGCCTCGCCTTTTTTATGAGTGTTAAGCATCGGCAAGATCCCCTGGTAACTCCTCGCAGCGCCATTCTCCTCAAACCATAATGATCTATTTGTTCCTCTGCACTGTTCACTCGCTCCCAAACGACCCTTACAACATCTAGCTTGTCATACATCAGTTCAAAACCAAGTGGTGCCGAACCGGCTAGTCTATCTGTCTGCTCATTGCCCAACACACCGGCATCACCTGGAGAAAATATCCAAAAGGATGCTAACTACCTGGGATCTCTGAAGTGATGCTTGCCACTCTGCAGGAAGAATGCTTCTCTCCACTGTGTCAAAGAATATTTTAACCACATAAAACAAAAAGTCATAAAATATCAAAACAAGAAATCAAATGAAACAAAAATAGTTATATTTCAACAGAAGCATCAAAAGCATCCAAGAAGTCAAAAGAAAAACCCTGCAACTCTTGTGGCAATCACTGGGAATCTCCACAAAATGTGCAGTCAGGAACATTTGGCACAGTCCTTGAAACAAACCCATAACCTTCAAAGCATTAGGAAAACTGCTTAACCACTTGGCCAGTGAGGCATCCACATGGAGAAATGCCCACAGAATTGACCTATAATGCCACAGACCAAATTCTTTAGTGGCATAAACAACTAGGCTGTATGACAAGGCACATGATGATGATGAGGGTGGCTATACAAAAAACAATACTTACTTAGCACTGTTACAATATTAAAGAAGCACTCAGCACTGTTAAATAATTTTCAGTGAAATACGCAGCAATATTACAGCATCAAAAAAGCTCTCAGCACTGTTACATAATTATCAATGAAATACGCAGCAATATTACAGCATCAAAGAAGCACTCAGCACTGTTACATAATTATCAATGAAATACGCAGCAATATTACAACATCAAAGAAGCACTCAGCACTGTTACATAATTATCAATGAAATATATATTACAACATCAAAGAAGCACTCAGCACTGTTACATAATTATCAATGAAATACGCAGCAATATTACAACATCAAAGAAGCACTCAGCACTGTTACATAATTTTCAGTGAAATACGCAGCAATATTACAACATCAAAGAAGCACTCAGCACTGTTACATAATTATCAATGAAATACTCATCAATATTACAATATCAAAGAAACAATAAGTATTGTTACAACACAAAAGAAACTGAACAAAATTTTCACAACAGCCGAGAAATACTGAAAAACTACTGAAAATATGAAGTGGAAATTTTTGTCAGTATTACGAGCTGTAATTAAAATGCTGTGAATAAATTTAAAAAAAAAAAAAACTGAAGAGAAAAGTGTAATAAAACAACAAAAAAAACAAACTGTCAACTTGACAACAATAGTGTTCAGATAATGTCTACAAGAACAAATATACAAAATGTATTAACTAACAGAGAAAATATGGAAAATGCAATGTTATGCACATGTAAACAGACTGACTGGCCTCTCAAAAACAATACTACACGACTCAGTAGAGAAGAAGAGGCAGGCAGATTTAGAAAAACCTGGATACAGAACTTGACTGATGGACAGGTCTTAGGCAGGCAACCAGGTGGTGGGAGCTTATCGCACAGTCAAGAGCAAATGGTGACCCAACGACACCCAGTGCTATGGGATGATGATATTAATTTACTTGAAAAATATTAATTTTAAATTAATGGGTTAAAAGCAAATTTTACAACTAGTACAATCAATTTCTGTCATATTCAGTGTCAAAGTTGACTTAATTAAATTTCAACATACTCATCCTTTGGCACTGGTTGTATACTCTCAAAGACTACTGTTCGTCCATCTCTCCATGTTTTCCTCCCCCCTGTATCACGGTGTGCCTCTTGTTTCCTTGCCTTCAACTTTCTCTTCCAGCATGGATTGAAAAAATATTTAAAGCCTTGTCTATGGCCAAAATATTTCACTCATCTCTTTCTGATTTGATTTAACAACTCACTTTTCATTTATATTTTCTTCATAACCTCTGTATATGACTGATTTTGTCACAATAAATTTAATAATACATAATTTAATAATAATATATACCATTTTGGATGCAAAGGTCTTGTTGTACCTGGCTCTAGAGTCAAGCTGACCATGACATTGCAATATTTATGCAATTTGGCATACACAAGTGATTAAATAAATGCATAAATATAACACACAATAGATCAGTTGACACATAAATATGCAGAAATAAACAAATGCACATACACTCTCATGGGACAAAAAAAATATACAACTGTATAACTGTACTTACATTTAGAAAAATTATATGTATACGACATGCATTCAGAATAAGATATATGGCATTGACTTTACTACACACACACACAAAAAAACAGCCTATTCAGAACAATTAGATACTTGATATATTTGATATATACAGCCAGGAATTTACATCCAATATGCCGGCCACCTTTACTTCCCAGGGCTTGTACTTGGTACCCTCTAGGCCAGGCTGACCTGGGAGTGATGGTCATTTTTTTTTAAAAGTCTGGCCCCGACCAGGACTTGAACCCATGACCTTTCAATCCCCAGGCGAGCGTCTAGCGGTTGTCGCCTTCAAAGTAATTGGTAGTCTTCTTCTTCTTCTTCTGGTAGTCTAATGTAGGTGGGCTTATATTGTGACCCAATGACCTTTTGTGATTCAACAGAGCTTACGTAAAACATTCTTATGGTTAACACAGTCACAATAAAAAAAAGCAAACACAGAAGTTGTGTAAACCTGTCCGGTTCCACCTTCACTCTTTCCATAGTGCAAAAAAAAAAAAAAAGTTGAAACAAATAAGAACACACCTCAACACGTTTTCCCAGTGAGCGTTATGGTTTGTTGAAACTAGATTTGTGCAGATATTGCAGGCTATCTATAAACCATGCACAATGTGCCAACCACCCTTTTTAAATGGCCAAAACAGAAAAGAACCAAAAAAAACAAAAAAAAAGAGCACTCAAGCATAGTTTGCTTGGTGGCTATGTTGCCAGATTTCCAGATGTAAATGTTCTTCTGGTCTTACCCTAGTAATCATTACCTGGCATCATGACCTGGGATGATGAAGCTAAAGTTGTGTCTCCACAACTTCTCATCTCTGGGGGAAACTTCACAAGGCAGAGCTGATCTCTCAACCATGCGATAAGTTAACACTTGGAACGGGAGATTTTGGAAACCTATACTATGTCAACAATAATAATGAGAAAAAAGAATTAAAATGAAACAATAAAAACTGAGTGATGAACATAACAATTGGATGGGAGATACAGATTAAAACAGTAGTGTAGATGTAATAAGATTTAACGGAAACTTGAAAAAAAAAATTCTACACAGTTTAGTAGAGGGAAAGAGGAGAAAAGGTAGACCAAGAAAGATCTGGATACAGAACTTGACTGATTGGATAGACTTTAGGCACGTAACCATGAAATCTATTGTATCTGACCGTCAAAGATGGAGGAAGCTGATCAGACAGTCAGCAGCAACTTGTGACCCACTGACAAGCAGTGTAAAGGGAGATCTAATTCTTCTTCAGTGATTTCAGGTCAAATACTTAATCCACCATGGGCCATAAACTGGGATGTCATCTCAAGATCTCTTAGCTTTCCACAAAGCAAAGTTATCAGGTTTACTGGGCGTGGCCACATGTTGATTCGCAGCTCCACCAGAAGAGGGCAGTCTTGTAGGATATGTTCTGGAGACCGTTCAACATGAAGATATTGGCAGATAACTGTTTGGCTCATACCTAATGTATGTGAGTATTTGCTGAGTCTGCAGTGTCCAGTGCATTAGCATTACATTACAGGATGATAATACTGAAAATGAACAGTGAAAGAGATAAGCAGAGTCCAACTGCTTGCTGCTGAATTAACTGTCCGCTCAACAGGGTATCATTAAGGAAGATGACGGAGCTTTTGAGCTGAAATGCTAAATTCTGACAACACCATAGACCAACGAAAATAAAATAAAAAGTCCCATCTTATAGTATCTAAACATAAAGGAAAAACTGGCTTGCAAACAGCATCTTGTCTTGGAAACTGACATTCTTTGGCCACAGAAAGATCCTGGCAGACTGAAAAGAACTGGTATTTCCTGTTACCTGGGTTATTCATTGTTTGAATAATAATCAGTAGAACTAATGAGAATTTGAATCAGTCTCTGAATCTTCCTGGTAGAACTAATCAGAATTTGAATCAGTCTCTGAATCTTCCTGGTAGAACTAATCAGAATTTGAATCAGTCTCTGAACCTTCCTGGTAGAACTAATCAGAATTTGAATCAGTCTCTGAACCTTCCTGGTAGAACTAATCAGAATTTGAATCAGTCTCTGAATCCTTCCTGGTAGAACTAATCAGAATATGAATCAGTCTCAGAATCTTCCTGATCTGAATATGATATTGCAGAAGCAGATAACTTTGAACTGTAACCAGTAGTAGATTTTTTTGGAACCAGACTTGGTGCTTCAAATTTAAATAACTTCGGCTCTGCCAAAGAAGATGTTCGCATATTTAGTGGTTTCCTGTACTCCATTCTCCCTCGCTGGTGTTTTAAATCACTCTCTACAGAAGACACCCTCTGTACTTGAAGTCGTGACCTAATAATGAGGTAAAAAAAAAAGTGGTGAAATAATTAGGCAAAAAAAGCCCATGAAAAAAGTATTGTGAGGGGGAAAAAAATGAACCAGATCTATACCGCAGTTTCCCTAAGTGATAATGTCCCCCCTCCAAACATGTTTCAGAGGGTGGTGGTAGCCATGGGTGTAATTAGGGGACAATGGATTGATCAATGATCCAGGGGGTGGTGGTAGCCATGGGCATAGCAGTAAGGTCCCTTTTTCACGCCTTTAGGCGTATTGGGAATATAGGGCTAGACCTGTATTTTATAGACCAATCGGCAGTTGGTGGATGCATCATGCCAGATGGGCAGGGGACATTTAAATGATCCAGGGGGTGGTAGCAGCCACTGGTGTAATTAGCGGACACTGGGATGATCAATTATCAAGGGGGTGATAGTGGCAATGGGTATAGCAGGGGACATTTAAATGATCCAGGGGGTGGTAGAAGCCATTGGCATAATTAGGGAATACTGGGATGATCGATGATCCAGGGGGTGGTAGTAGCTATAGTGTGTAACCAGGGGACATTGACATGATCCATGGGGTGGTAGCAGCCTTTGGTGTAACTAGGGGACATTAGGATGATCAATTATCAAGGGGGTGATAGTGGCAATGGGTATAGCAGGGGACATTTAAATGATCCAGGGGGTGGTAGCAGCCATTGGCATAATTAAGGAATACTGGGATGATCGATGATCCAGAGGGTGGTAGTAGCTATAGGGTGTAACCAGGGGACATTGACATGATCCATGGGGTGGTAACAGCCTTTGGTGTAACTAGGGGACATTGGGATGATCAATTATCAAGGGGGTGATAGTGGCAATGGGTATAGCAGGGGACATTTAAATGATCCAGGGGGTGGTAGCAGCCATTGGCATAATTAAGGAATACTGGGATGATCGATGATCCAGAGGGTGGTAGTAGCTATAGGGTGTAACCAGGGGACATTGACATGATCCATGGGGTGGTAACAGCTTTTGGTGTAACTAGGGGACATTGGAGTGATCTAGGGGTGGTAGTAGTCATGGGTGTAATTATGGAACATTTGAATAATTAGCAATCCAGGGGATGGTAATAGCCATTGGTTTAATTAGGGGACACTGGGATGATCAAGGGGGTCAATTAGGGAACACAGGAATGATAAATGATCCAGAGGGGCAGTAGTAGCCATGGGTGTAATTAGGGGACATTGAAACAATCTTGTGAAGGAGAAGTAATAGGAGGGTTAGAGTTAGTCTGTGCTTGTGTCACATCATAGCCTTCCCATACTATTGGACTTTCCAAAGAACTCCTTGGCAACTCTCAGAGCTCTTGAGATGGGGTGAACTAAAAGAAAGGGACCAAAAAAGTGAGTCATATAAGCAGTGAGTCACTTGATACTAAAGAGGTAACCAGACCTTTGACAATTCTTTTCTCACTTCTTGGTATTTATTGTTATTTGATTTCTCTCATGGTCCTCTATTGCAAGCCACCTTAATATTGAAAGAGTTAATATACCAGCTAAATTAGAAAAAAAAAAAGAAGTTAAATTTTTTAAAAAGTGTCACATGTCAAGTGTAGCCAGCGAGTCACTTTGTACTTAAGTTAATTTATATTTTGCAATCATTTGCCCTTATTTTCTGACTTCTTGGTATTTCTTGTTATTTGATTTCCAGATGACTGGAAAAAACCATCGGCTGGCAGTGTTGTAAGCACAGTTGTTGAAATCATAATCGTTATATAACCCATCATCACTGAGAAAATTATGATAATAGTTGTGTGCATTAGCATGGTTGTAATCATGATAAGTTGAATTTATCATCAGAATAGTAATCATATTCACAGTTGAATTTAACATCAAAGTTGTAATCATAATTAGAGTTGCATGCAGCGTCATAGTTACAATCAGGGTTCTTTCTGCTGGTACACAGTACCACCTTTTTAAGATCATTTTGTTGTTGTTGTTGTTGTCCTGCACTACTGTAAAAGACGAACTGCGGAGAGGTGCTGCCACTTTCTTTTTTAAGACAATCTGTAGTGTGAACTGGCACGTTGATTTTGTAGACAATGAGGACCTGGCTATAATGACCGCTGAATTCATCATTTAGTTGTAATCATAACGAAAAGTGAATTCATCACATAACCTTAATCATAATGACAGTTGAATTCATCAAATAGTTGTTATCAAAGGACAGCTGAATTCATGGTATAGTTATAATCATAATAACAGCTCAAATTCAACATAAGGTGTAATCATAATGATAGCTGAATTCATCGTCAGAGTTGTCATCATAAAAGCATCTGAATTCATCGTCAGAGTTGTAATCATAATGGCAGCTGTTTTCATCATATAACCACAATGATAGCTGAATTCTTCATATATTTTAATCATAATGCTAGCTGAATTCATCATATAGTTAAAACATAATGTCAGCTGAATTCATCATATAGTTGAATCATAATGTCAACTGAATTGATCATATAGATGTAATCATAATTTCAGCTGAATTAATGATATAATTGTTATCAAAATAACAGGTGAAGTCAGCATCAGAGTTGTAATCATGAGAATTGTAATCATGACAGTTCCATTCATCATATGGTTGTAATCATAATCAGAGTTGAATGCATTATCATAGTTCATAATCACAGGTGAATTTACCATAATATTTGAAATTATAACCAGAGGTGGAATCTGCAGCATGTTGATGTCGTAAACTATACACAGCAGCAGGCAATGGCTGATGTTGTAAACTATACACTGCAGCAGACAATGGCTGATGTTGTAAACTATTCACTGTAACAGACAATGGCTGATATTGTAAACTATTCACTGTAGCAGGCACTGGCTGATGTTTCTGCTCACTGAAGCAGGCATTTGTCTTTCCTCTCTGTAGCAGGCTTTTGTTGAGGTTTTAAACTACTCTCTGCAAGAGACAACTGCCGCTGTTGCGGTGAAACTGTCAGTTTAAAAAAACCTTTGTTGAGGTTTTTGACCACTCACTGCAGAAGTAATTTGTTGAGGTTTTTGACCACTCACTGCAGAAGTAATTTGTTGAGGTTTTTGACCACTCACTGCAGAAGTAATATATTGAGGTTTTTGACCACTCACTGCAGAAGTAATATATTGAGGTTTTTGACCACTCATTGCAGAAAATGCTTGTTCAGGTTTTTGGCTACTCATTGCAGAAAACATTTGTTGAGGTTTTTGGCTACTCATTGCAGAAAAGGCTTGTTGAGGTTTTTGGCTACTCATTGCAGAAAACATTTGTTGAGGTTTTTGGCTACTCATTGCAGAAAACTTTTGTTGAGGTTTTTTGGCTACTCTTTGCAGAAAACGTTTGTTTAGGTTCTTGACTACTCTTTGCAGAAGTAATTTGTTGAGGTTTTTGGCTTCTCATTGCAGAAATAATTTGTTGAGGTTTTTGACTACTCATTGCAGAAATAATTTGTTGAGGTTTTTGACTACTCATTGCAGCTGGCATTTGTTGATGTTTTAAACTACTCTCTGCAAGAGATAATCGCTGTTGTTGTGACTCTGTCAATTTAAAAGGCAAACGTTGACGTTTTTGACTACTCTCTGCAGGAGACAATTGTCGCTGTTGTAGGTCTGTCCATTTGATTGGTAATTGTTGGTGTTTTTGACTACTCTCTGCAGGAGACAAATGTCGCTGTTATAGGTCTGTCCATTTGATTGGTAATTGTTGGTGTTTTTGACTACTCTCTGCAGGAGACAATTGTCGCTGTTGTAGGTCTGTCCATTTGATTGGTAATTGTTGGTGTTTTTGACTACTCTCTGCAGGAGACAATTGTCGCTGTTGTAGGTCTGTCAATTTGATTAATTGTTGGTGTTTTTGACTACTCTCTGCAGGAGACAATTGTCGCTGTTGTAGGTCTGTCAATTTGATTGGCAATTGTTGGTGTTTTTGACTACTCTCTGCAGGAGACAATTGTCGCTGTTGTAGGTCTGTCAATTTGATTGGTAATTGTTGGTGTTTTTGACTACTCTCTGCAGGAGACAATTGTCGCTGTTGTAGGTCTGTCAATTTGATTGGTAATTGTTGGTGTTTTTGACTACTCTCTGCAGGAGACAATTGTCGCTGTTGTAGGTCTGTCCATTTGATTGGTAATTGTTGGTGTTTTTGACTACTCTCTGCAGGAGACAATTGTTGCTGTTGTAGGTCTGTCAATTTGATTGGTAATTGTTGGTGTTTTTGACTACTCTCTGCAGGAGACAATTGTCGCTGTTGTAGGTCTGTCAATTTGATTGGCAATTGTTGGTGTTTTTGACTACTCTCTGCAGGAGACAATTGTCGCTGTTGTAGGTCTGTCAATTTGATTGGTAATTGTTGGTGTTTTTGACTACTCTCTGCAGGAGACAATTGTCGCTGTTGTAGGTCTGTCAATTTGATTGGTAATTGTTGGTGTTTTTGACTACTCTCTGCAGGAGACAATTGTCGCTGTTGTAGGTCTGTCAATTTGATTGGTAATTGTTGGTGTTTTTGACTACTCGCTGCAGGAGACAATTGTCGCTGTTGTAGGTCTGTCAATTTGATTGGTAATTGTTGGTGTTTTTGACTACTCTCTGCAGGAGACAATTGTCGCTGTTGTAGGTCTGTCCATTTGATTGGTAATTGTTGGTGTTTTTGACTACTCTCTGCAGGAGACAATTGTCGCTGTTGTTGGTCTGTCAATTTGATTGGTAATTGTTGGTGTTTTTGACTACTCTCTGCAGGAGACAATTGTCGCTGTTGTAGGTCTGTCAATTTGATTCGTAATTGTTGGTGTTTTTGACTACTCTCTGCAGGAGACAATTGTCGCTGTTGTAGGTCTGTCCATTTGATTGGCAATTGTTGATGTTTTTGACTGCTCTCTGCAGGAGACAATTGTCGCTGTGGTAGGTCTGTCAATTTGATTGGTAATTGTTGGTGTTTTTGACTGCTCTCTGCAGGAGACAATTGTCGCTGTGGTAGATCTGTCAATTTGATTGGTAATTGTTGGTGTTTTTGACTACTCTCTGCAGGAGACAATTGTCGCTGTTGTAGGTCTGTCAATTTGATTGGTAATTGTTGGTGTTTTTGACTACTCTCTGCAGGAGACAATTGTCGCTGTTGTAGGTCTGTCAATTTGATTGGTAATTGTTGGTGTTTTTGACTACTCTCTGCAGGAGACAATTGTCGCTGTTGTAGGTCTGTCAATTTGATTGGTAATTGTTGGTGTTTTTGACTACTCTCTGCAGGAGACAATTGTCGCTGTTGTAGGTCTGTCAATTTGATTGGTAATTGTTGGTGTTTTTGACTACTCTCTGCAGGAGACAATTGTCGCTGTTGTAGGTCTATCAATTTGATTGGTAATTGTTGGTGTTTTTGACTACTCGCTGCAGGAGACAAATGTCGCTGTTGTAGGTCTGTCCATTTGATTGGCAATTGTTGGTGTTTTTGACTACTCGCTGCAGGAGACAATTGTCGCTGTTGTAGGTCTGTCAATTTGATTGGTAATTGTTGGTGTTTTTGACTAATCTCTGCAGGAGACAATTGTCGCTGTTGTAGGTCTGTCAATTTGATTGGCAATTGTTGGTGTTTTTGACTACTCTCTGCAGGAGACAATTGTCGCTGTTGTAGGTCTGTCAATTTGATTGGTAATTGTTGGTGTTTTTGACTACTCTCTGCAGGAGACAATTGTCGCTGTTGTAGGTCTGTCAATTTGATTGGCAATTGTTGGTGTTTTTGACTACTCTCTGCAGGAGACAATTGTCGCTGTTGTAGGTCTGTCAATTTGATTGGTAATTGTTGGTGTTTTTGACTCCTCGCTGCAGCAGAAATGTCCTGATGTTTTTGCGTCTGCACTGCAGTAGGCATTTCTTGATGTTTCCGACTACTTGCTGCAGCAGTCATTTGTTGATGTTTCTGTCTACTCCCTGCACCACGCATTCGCTGGTGCTGAAACTTTGATCTATTTGTGAGGTAAAATAGTGAGATTTGCTGGGACTGGGTGTAGAATGTTATTTACTTTACAAAAATGACTTTTCATGCACCAGGTTTTATATGCCGAAGTCATAATTTTATAGATCAGTCACCACTTTGTTGATGATGAAGTTGTCAATACACCAGCTGCCTTTACTTCCAGTGATATTTCCTAGCATTTATTTTAGGTTGGTTAGTCCTTCGTTGAAGCTCCAACATCGCTGATCCACACCCGTGTCAGAGGTAATTCTGACAGGTAATTTTCTGTCCCATTTGAAAACTAGTGACAAACTTGTCAGTCTCAGCAATATCTTGATGCTTGCACATGCAAAATGTATAAGGCCAGCTGGGAGTCCTAGGTCAGTAAACAAAGGTCTTTGAGTTGGCAGGCAAGTGTCTAATGACTACGCCACCCTTGCTCAGTTTTGGTCTACACATTTCTGGAAGTTAGTTGTCAAAGGATCTAAATCAATGCCCAGAGGGAATTAACCCTGTCTTCTTATTCTGTGTTTGCTGCTGCTTCTTCTCCGTCTTCATCTTCTGCTTCTTCTTCTTCTCTTCCTCCTGCTCCTTCTGCTGCTTCTTATTTTCCTTTTTTTTTCTCTTTCATCTGCATCTTTTTCTTCTTCTTCTGCTTCTTCTTTGAATTCACTGGCTGTAAACTCTGGTGGAAAGCCCTAGCTGTACACCCACTTCTGGACGTTGGGTCTTTCTCCAGGACTTCAGTGTTTGCTTGCTTGCACATCCAAGTTAAAGATCTGGTTTACTTGTGTGGAGAGTGCTGTTGCTCTTTCCTCTCAGGCAGATATGCTCTGACTTCAAATGAGATGTCCATCATATCAACGCTGGCCAGACTCCTGGCTCGCAGCCTGTTTCTATGAGGACCGCAGAAAAGTGCAGATAACTCTTCACTAATTTACTCCGTCATCCTGGCACACTAGCACATGTGGTTCAACACCTCTACATCCCAATTAGCTCTTTCAGCCCTAAACAGCTCACTATACATTTCTTGGTACATTGTCTTTGGTAGTTCCAAAGACAACATAATGTTATTGTCTTCTATGAAGAGTCGATGGCCGAATGGTTAAGAATGCAAGGCCCGCATGTGGGAGACCAAGGTCTAAATCCTCTGTAAGGCTGTGGATTTTGTTATGTCGGGATGGGGGGGGGGGGGGGGGGGTTGCTTTTCCTTACCTTTGGTAAAGTAAGTGAAGACCCCTTTTTATGCCAATGACACATCAGGAATGTGAGCCCATACTCATATTTTTATATGGGCTTACACTTACCTAAGGGCCTTTACGCACAATCTAATATTTTTGCAGAATGTCCCTTGCCTACCACACCTCTTTCTAGCTTTTGTTCACTTCCTGTGTCGCACATGTCTTAGAGTTTCAAATGGCCAGACACATAGAAACCTCAGTTAAGTGTGTTTGTCTCATTTCTTTTTTTTTTTTTTTGGTTGCAATTATAACATTGTATGTTTTTGTCATCGTTTAATTAAGTTTAATTAATGTCAAATGCTGATGAACATCTTCTAGCAGCAACATCCATTTAGCATTCACAATTGTGACAGTGTGAATGTGACTAGTGATACTTCTAGTTTGGTTTGATAACTTTTCATATATTTTTTTAAACACCAGTCTGCAATCAGAAAAAAGTTCAAAAATATAAATGTAAAAATGTATTCCATTACCTCAAGCTTGAAGATGAACGGGGTATCAGATCCTCAGATTTCAAATCCCATGCTGCAGACTTTCTTCTTATATCATCAATCTGTAGAGCAGCTTCTCCACCACCAATGAGATCACAAAGCATCTGGTAGAGACCAATCAAATCAAATAATCAACTGAGGTGCCCATGTGTTAATGAACTCTTTAGAAGAGCTTACAAGATTATTTTTGATCCGTGCATCATAACCCTTACGTCCTTTTTAGGACAAAATTTTTTGTTCTTTGAAGCCCCACCCTGGCTTTTGCCAGGGGCCGCAATATAGGCAGGCCCTAAATGTGGCCAATTGTCTTAACGCGGTTTCTGGGACCTCTCCACGGTGATCCTCATCCACATGGTGGCACTTTGTGTCATCAGGTGTTTATCGCTTGTGTGATGTCCTGGTGGGGTAGAAAGTCAGTCAGTCAGTCACTGTATCATTTCCACAGTGAAGAATAGCTATAGTCTACCCACTGTTGTCTTTAGGAATATTTCCTGGTGAAAATCTCTTCTATGGCACAACTCTCGTACTATCAAATGAAAATCACAAATAGTTTTTTTTTAACAAAAGAAAAAAAAGTAAAATGTCTCCCTAATGACTCTGGTCACTTGATAATATTTTGAAACTAATCTTTATCTGACTTCGGTCACTAGATACATGATGTTTTGAAACTAATCTTTATCTGACTTCGGTCACTAGATACATGATGTTTTGAAACTAATCTGTATCTGACTTCGGTCACTAGATACATGATGTTTTAAAACTAACCTTTATCTGAATTCGGCATTAGATACATGATCTGCTGAAACTAACCTTTATCTGACTGTGTTCATTAGATACATGATTTGTTGAAACTAACCTTTATCTGACTTTGGTCACAACATGATATCTTAAAACTAACTTGTATCTGACTTCTAACACTAGATACATGATATGTTGAAACTAACTTTTATCTGACTACCACTAGATATTAAATATGTTGAAACTAACTTTTATCTGACGTCTACCGCTAGATATGATATGTTGAAACTAACTTTTATCTGACTTCTATCACTAGATACATGATATGTTGAAACTAACTTTTATCTGACTTCTATCACTAGATACATGATATGTTGAAAGTAACTTTTATCTGACTTCTATCACTAGATACATGATATGTTGAAACTAACTTTTATCTGATGTCTACCGCTAGATACATGATATGTTGAAAGTAACTTTCATTTGACTTCTTTCACTAGATACATGATATGTTGAAACTTACTACTATCCAACTTCTACCACTAGATACATGATATGTTGAAACTTACCTTTATCTGACTTCTGGCACTAGATAAATTGTCTTTTGAAACTAACCTTTATCTGACTTCTATCACTAGATATATTAGGTATTGAAACCAACCATTATTTGACTTAACCCTTTCATCCCAAGAAAAACTATCTTATATTCATAGATTCTTGCCTAGAAGCACAATAAACACAAGATGCAGCATGTATCAGTTCACAAGACTGTCAAACATCTTCTCTTGTTGTCTTCCTCTATCCCTCCTTCCACAGATCTTTCCGGTGGTCACAACATGTTCTATTTTCCCTCTTCTCATAACATCACCAAAAAGTCAATGGTGTTATTTTGGGACAAGTACAGAAATGTAAGTATCTGGGCACATGGATAACATCAGATGGAAGATGCATTACTGAGATAAGAAAAAGAATACAACAGGCAAAAACTGCATTTTTAAAAAAAAGATCATGTTAAGAAATATATCTTTGTCATTGAGGGTTAGAAAAAGAATTCTTGCTTGCTACATACATCCAGTTTCAACATATGGCTGTGAGTCCTAAACAATCAGTAGGCAGGCCAAACAATTTCTAGAGGCCTCAGAGATGTGGTTCTACAGAAGAATGCTTAAAACACCTTGGACAGCAAAAAATACAGCCAAGAGGTTTTGGAAGAGGCGGAAGCCCAAAGACAACTTATCACAGACATCAGAAGGAGACAGTCATCATTGTTCCACCATGTTATGAGAAGAGGAAAAATGGAACATGTTGTGACTACCGGAAAGATCTGTGGAATGAAGAATAGATGAAGATTCTTTGACAGTCTTGTTGCATGGTATGGAGGTGTGTCGGCACACGAACTGCTACAGGCTAGAGGAGATTGTAGATTATGGAGAGGCATGATCGCCCATGCCAGTCGGCAAGGCACATGATGATGATGATGAGGCCAGGAGAATGTCTGGCCAACCACTGGTAACAAAAATTAAGAGACAAAGATGAAGATAATGCTTTACTGGACACATCCGGTTCTGAAATGGGGATGAACATACCCAAAAGAAACCCTAAAAAGAATGTTGGTGAGAGAGACCTAAGGTCCTCGACTGGATTCCATCCATGATATTGAACTGGTCCCACCGTGTGGGTTCCGGGGCAGTCGTGCATCTGCCGGAGAGGCAAGGAACCAACAGTCTGTATTCAAGAGAATGAGATCTGTAAAACTGATGCACATGCAAAACTCAGGTTCTGGAGCAGGACTGCAGTTCAGTAGTGGACAAGCAACCAGAACTTTCCGCCAGAGTGTACAGCTGGTGATCGCGAAGATGAAGAAGATATTGAGGAGGAATAGACTGTACATCCTACGTGACATTAATGGTACAGAAGGAAAATAATGAAGATGATGTAGATTGGAAGAGACATTTTTAGCCTATGGATTTTTTAAATATATACTGATAATAAAGTAAAGTAAAGTAAAGATCCCTTTTCACGCCTTTCGGCGCATCGGGCATATGGGCAGAGCATCCCATATTTTTACAGACCATCAGCACTCTGTGGGTAATGTGGTCAGCATTACGCCGGCTGTCTTTACTTTCCCAGGACAGCCCATCCTGGTACCCATTTTAGGCTGGGTCGACCTGTGACGTCCCATACCACGACAAAAATCCACGCAGCCTGCAGTGGGTTTCAATCGCGGTATGCTGGCTTACGAGTCGGACTCGCAACGCCTTAGCCACGGACGCCGCTTATACTGATAATAGTAAAGTAAAAGTCCTTTTTCCCTGCCTTTCAGGCATATTGAGTATATAGGGCTAAACCTATATTTTAAAGACTAAATGGCACTTTATAGGTGATATGGTCAGCATCCCGCTGGCCACCTTTACTTCTCAGAAGAGTACCTGGTACCCACTCAAGGCTGGGTCAACCTGGGAGCCAAGGTCATTTTGAAAAAAATCCGGCCCTCGTCAAGAACCGAACACACGACCTTCCGATCCGCAGCCAAGCGTCTGACATTAATGGTTCACGAGGATAATAATAAAGATGATGTAGATTGGAAGAAACATTTTTTAGCCTATGGGTTTTTTCAAATATACTGATAATAAAAAATATAAATAAATCTATGTAGCTTACATCTTCATCCGGAGACTTCATAACTTTAATGGCACGCTCAGATGACTTCTCTAGAAGCAGACACTTGGCTTTCAGCACCTCCTCCTTGGCAGTAGTTTCTTGAATCCGGCGTCTGAGAGTGTCTGAAACATGCATAGCTCTGTCCAGCACATCATCATGTGGCCTTAGCTTCCTCAGATCCTGTATGTTGACCTTGATCAGTCGCCTCAAGTGCTCAGATACATCAATGCGATGTTCGTCACTCAGTTTCTCCAGGTTGGTGACATAAGCAAGCCAGAAGCACCTCAGTAGCTCTGTTGTGAACTCCAGTTTTTGCTGTTCGGACAATCTGTCTTTGATTTTCAAGACTGCATCTTTTCTTGAATTTAAAAGATGCTTTAGTTCAGTGTCATTTTCCGTTAAAGAGGATATTTCACTGATCATAAAAGCACACTTAAACTTGAATGATATAGCCAGCATTTTCACCTGATTCTTGACGTCAACCAAATCAATTAAATGAAAACCACTCAAAATGACAGAATCGGTGAGGGCTTTCTGAGACCTCTGTAAAAGTGTCATCTGTCTTTTTGATACATCTGTGGCTAAGTTTAGTTTGACCTTTTCTTCTTCTCTCCTTTTATGCCTCAGTTTGTTTTCATCTTCATAGCGCATACATTTAAAAATAGGTCTTGGGCAAACTGGACACGGGAATAAAACTGGCGCCATCTGGTGCATAATTCTGAACATAGTTATCGAGTTCATCCACGTAAAATACATGACTGCAGGATGCAATTTTTATAATTGGCCTGATTGCATTTTTTTTAGACTGATTTGATTTGCTCTGTATTTGGGATGCTTTCTCATCAATTCCAGGAGAATAATCATCAGTTACTGGGGAATTATCATCAGTATTGGAAGACATATCCCCAGCTATAGGAAAATCATCGTCAAGCATTGTTTCAATTTTCTCAGCATCACCAGGAGCTGGTATTGCTGTATTACCAACTGCTTGTAGAACATTGATTTTGCAACACTTTGCACAGACACAAAGCTCACCACATAATCCTGAGCAACGATGCTTACATTTCTCCACAGTTTTTTTGCATCTTTCTTGGCAAATTTTCATGTCACAAATATCTGAGCAGAGTTTCTTACATGACTGGTGTTCACACCGTGTTTTGCATTTCTCTTTGCAAGGTGGGCAGGCATGGCTGCACCGAGGTGATGATTTGGGTGTGCGGCAGGATCCATGACGACACTCAGCAGGACAAATCTGGGTACAAGGCAAGCAAGGTACCCCACAGAAACTTGGACAAACATGGCCACAGGGCAACTTCCTGTCACACTTGTGACTGCACACCACATGCACAGAACCTTCTAGACAATCATAGCACTTTCCGGTACAGGTGTGTCCACAATCGAGAAGAGCTCCCTGCTCTTTCAGTGTCGAGTGTGGTACTTTGTTCTTTATCAATCTCTCAAAGAGGGAGACTTCAAGGCCATACTCTTTTGCCAGTAAATAAACAGTTGGACTTGGCCTCAGTTGCTGGTGGTCTCCGATCAGAATTAGGTGCTGGCAGTTCTTGTTAAGGGAGGTCACAATATGAGACTCCAGCACCTCGGCAGCTTCCTCCACAACAACAATCCGACACCCCAAGGACTGAAGTACAGCTTGATGTTTCGCAGCTCCGGTAGTGGTCATGCCAATGACTTTGGCACTGCGCATTATAAAGAGAACTTCCTCTGTGTTGATTTCTTTCTTTCTCTCATAAAGAGAAGTGTACTGTTTTACAAGCTCGCACATTTTATCTGTTAACGATTGTTTGTACCTCTTGATCCAAAGATTATACAAAGCAAATCGTTTGTTCAGATCGAGACTCCAAACATCTTGAATGCTGTCCTCCATATCTTCTGACATTGCTACGGTTGATTTCAGTTTATTTTGAAATTTGGCTAAGGTCATGGGTTTAGCACGGCTGACCGTCTTCCAGTCTCCTTCATTTTTATCATTCTCGCCTGAAAGAATTTCCTCCTTGATACCCAACATGTCAGCTCTTTGTATCACAGAACCTAGGTTGTTTTTGTTTACTCTGCTTTTACTGTTAAATTTGTCATCATCATCAAAGCCTGGTCATTTGTGATGCTTGTCATTTGATTTCAGAAAGAAAACCATTTTTCTGATAAGTTCATCTGGAATGACTCCTTCATCATCGTGTAGTATTGTTTTATCTGCAGCTGTTAGCACTTCATTCATTTTCATCAAATGGCCATAGTTATTAGGTTGTCGTAACATGAAGTGCATTTGCTGCTGCAGGCGTTTGCTTGTACACAGTCAGGTAACTGTTGTAGAAACAAGCTCGCTGAGCTATATCCATGTCATCCGTCAGAGACCAGATCGGTGAGCCACTCTGAAATTTCAGAACAAGATTTGTCAAATGTTTCCGGATCATTTGGGGTACAACTGATGCTGGCGTGCTGTCTGAAGCATTGAGCCAGTTTCTGATGCTCATCTTCTTCTGGTCAGGCTGTGAATTATTTGATGTCAGCGAGTCAAAGTGAGCATCTTTCATGAAATTCTCCAGGATGTTTTCTTGCATGACATCAATTTCCAGGTAATCCATTGTCTGGTTCAACTGTTCTATTTGTTCTGATACTTCTCTTAACTCGCCAAGGCAGTCTCGTATGGAGTGTCTCACAGACATATTGGAAAATATTTTGTCTTTTCTGAGTCTTTCTTTCACATTCTTAATGTTGAACTGTTCTAACCTTTCTGATTTGCTCTTCCCACCAACGCGAAGAACCCCAGCTGGGCAAAACCCTAGAACTCCCTCAAGGAACTGGTCTAAGGCGTGGTTTGTGTAGCACACAACAAGGATAGGACAAGTCTGCGTCTCATTCCCAGAAATCACCTGCATATTTTGCATGAAAACCTCCATGACCTTTAGCCCCACGTAAGTTTTCCCCGTACCTGGAGGTCCCTGAATGACTGCCAACTCCTTGGTCAAAGCTCGAATAGCAGCCTCTCTTTGGGATTGATTCAAACACATAGCACTGGTTTCAGGCCAGTTAACTGTTGTTAGAGCCGCTACTGGTTTTGACTGATGGTTTAACATTAGAGCAGACAGGTCGTACATAGGAAGAGATGAGATCCCACCAGATGGTAACAAATACCGGGGAGGTTTCAGGTCTGTCCTGCATTTTATAATGTAGTCCTGCAGTGGTAAATTCTTCGACATCTCTTTGAGACCCTCCAGAACATGGCAGTATGATTCAAAGTATGCCGTTGTTTCTGCCATAACGAACACATCGTTGGAAGTAGAGCTGAAAACTTCTTCAAGTCCTGTCCTAAATTTCACATTAACACTTCCTTTGACCAAATTTTTAGCATCTCGGTTGGCAACAGTTGCGAAAATTACTGTTTCAAAATTGTCTTTGGAAAGACACAACAAAGAGCCAAAGATCAAGCGCTTGGAAAACTCCCACTTGACATTTTTTAGTTTAGAGATGTCAAACTGCAGGATGTGATCAATTCCATCTTTGCATACGGTCCCGACTATGTG
>CAJHNH020003510.1:0-10000 GCA_905116865.2 Candidula unifasciata | reverse complement strand
AATTAATGTTCACATCTGGAAATGAGGTAAAACACTAAACATAATTTTTGTGCTTGAATTAGGTTGAATGGGATCAAGTGTGAAGTATAATGTATGAAAAACTCAAGCCAAGCGGGGAACTTGGCTGAAAGTGTGATGGTTGAGCGAAAGCATGAATTACATATAGAATGTTTGAGAACTTGAGACAGAAACAAATTATTAAAATTTGGAATGATCGGGAAGATCCAGTCTTGTTTTTGATCCTGGGACAGTGTGTCTGACAGGGCTGGAAAAATGAAACTCGAATGAATCTACAAGCAGGTGAATGTCCGATTAAGCATTTACAATGGAAGTTTGAACAACGGATCAACATCATGGCACATGGGTAGTAACCCATAAGTGCTATATTTTTCTTTTAACTTGAGTATGCGTCCAGAGAAGCTCAACACAGTGTACAGGCTCTGTAGCATCGGCGAGGATCCTGAAATACTTTGGGTAGATTTTTAACTAAAAATTTTGCCCAGGCAGCGTCGTTAGGCTACTCTTCTCAATTTCCAACAGCCAAGGGATTTTTTACATGCCCAATAATGCATACGGGCACACTTGGATTTCTAGTTCCTGGTCTCACTAACCAGAGACCAGGGGGAATTACTAGAAGTCCAAGTCTACATAAAAACAAATCCAAGCCCTTACCGGGGATTGAACCCGGTACCTCTAGCATTTGAGGCGGACACCATGCCTTGAGACCACACAGCGCCAGTATTTACAGTGGGTTCCGTGACAACCTTGCCATATGTTTAGATTCACATCTTTCCATGCCCAAACATCGTATGCTGAGTGGTTGTAAACCTTGAAGTGTCTACATTTGAAAGTGTTGTGTATTCATCCTGTGGAAGGTAACGTTAAATTCATTGATGGTGTTCATTGTTGTATACGGCCGTTTTGGTCATCCCCCGACATTTTAACCTCTGGTGATAGGAGTCTCCGTGGCGAAGTGGGCAAGTTGTTTGCCTCACGCTCTGAAGGCCAGGGGTTCGCTCCACATCTGCATCCTTAAGTTCATAAGTGCAATTTTTACGTAAATATCTGGGGATTGTCGCCGGAGCTACGGAGTTCGTGCTCTGCATGGCACTCTCAGCAGGCGGCTAGCTGTTCTAGGGAGAGGGGCCGAGCCATATGGGATAAAACTCGGTGCAATGAAGTCGATCCTCTCGACTTTAACCTTTAACCTCTGATGCACTAACAAAAGAAACAGATGTTCGAACAAATAAACATTTCGTCTTGATCAACTGTGTGGCATTTCCAACATTCCTTGCTTCATAATCAAGATGATGTTGAACTATCTGTCAGTGTGCCTGAGAAGGCTGCATGCGACTAGAGTCTCAGAGAGTCGTTGCAAGTATGTTAAAAACCACTTTATTCCCTGTGTGAGTTCAAAAGCACCAGACAAGCATGTCATAGAAGGCAACTTATTATTGGTGTTTACTTCAAAGTGCATTTGCCTGAGAGGCAAGGATTCAACAGTGTGCACACAGGTAAGTCAGATTTGTAAAATGGATGTGCACAAAAACCTCACATTACAGAACAAGGCCAAAGTGCAGAAGTGGACGAACAGACAGGACTTTCCGCCAGAGTTTACAACTGGCGAACACTAAGAGGAAGAAGAAGAGACTCCACAAACAGCAAAATACTCACTGAAACATTCTGCAGCACTGACTGACTATAAACTGGAAGAATTATGATCAGCTACCATCACTGTAGTCAACTGAAACAAAAGAACATGTCTGAACAAAGAAGACACAAATAATAGATTGCACAATTTATTGCCTGGCATATTTTGATACTACAGTAGCAATCAAATAAATGAAGCAAAAAAATGAAATAAATAAGTGAATTCTTTATATCTAAGGTACAAATGAACCAAATAAGTGAATCCTTTATATCTAAGGTGCAAATGAATCAAATAAGTGAATCCTTTATATCTAAGGTACAAATGAATCAAATAAGTGAATCCTTTATATCTAAGGTACAAATGAATCAAATAAGTGAATCCTTTATATCTAAGGTACAAATGAATCAAATAAGTGAATCCTTTATATCTAAGGAACAAATGAATCAAATAAGTGAATCCTTTTTATCTATGGTACAAATAGATCAAATAAGTGAATCCTTTATATCTAAGGTACAAATGAATCAAATAAGTGAATCCTTTTTTATCTAAGGTACAAATGAATCAAATAAGTGAATCCTTTTTATCTAAGGTACAAATGAATCAAATAAGTGAATCCTTTATATCTAAGGTACAAATGGATCAAATAAGTGAATCCTTTTTATCTAAAGTACAAATGGATCAAATAAGTGAATCCTTTTTATCTAAGGTACAAATGAATCAAATAAGTGAATCCCTTATATCTAAGGTACAAATGAATCAAATAAGTGAATCCTTTATATCTAAGGTACAGTTTCAGCAACACTTAAAAGCTACTGCCTGTTTTAACATGGCAACAGCAATGTCAAAGTTTACAAAGTTCAGGACGCAGGTAACGAATCGTGGTGGATTCAAGAAATCTTAGCATTTTGCTATTGAATGGTGTGTGAAGGATTTGAAATGTGTTGTCCTTGGTTACGGTGTGTCCAGAATTTTAAAGATGGCAAGCTGTTGTGGAGGGGGGGGGGGGGGGGGGGGAAGGGGGGGAGGGGGGGGGGGGGGACTTTCACGACCAGTCACCAGGGAAGTGTTTGCTTAATTATTGTTCCTGTTGTTGTTATTCTCATTTTGATTTTTACTTTGCACGGCTCTTTCCACGCAAACTGGAATGTATTCAGTGAGTCCTTTCTCCAGACATTGCTCAGTTCTGCCCCCACAAACAGTTTCACAGCTGCATTTAAACTGTCACATACAATTTGATCTGACATACGTCGATACTGGTTATTTCATCGCAGGCATTGGCACAGGAGTTGTTTTAAACCTCATAACAAGCAAAGCAGCGTAGATGGTTTGACACACTGCTGTTCTGAGCAAGTTGTATAGATAGTTCATAACGTCATCCGCTTGAAAGGATAGAGGGATGTAGATTAACGTTATGAAACATCTATACGACCATCTAATTTAATTTTAAATAATAACAATTTAAATAACATAAAGGTTTGAAAGAGATAATTAAATTATATGCAGTAAAACCTCATTAACAGAAATACAAATTCCTAGGAAACGAAAAATCAACAGTTCGTTTTAAAGCTAAAAAAATTGTGCTAACCGCAGACTAATATTAATCTCCTTGCTGGGACCAAAATTTGTATTCATGTTAACTTAGTGTTTTTCTAAATGTAGTGGTAGAAGTAATTTTTAAAAAAATATCCTGTTTAACCCTCAGGGATACATAGTGACACTAATGGTGTTGGTTGTGCTCTCAGAGTATATATATATATATATATATATATATATATATATATATATATATATATATATTTTTTTTTTTTTAAATTTATATATCATGTAATTATTTATGTGACCAAAAGGTAATATCTATTGTTTGACATTTTGCTTTGCTTTGATTTGTGATTGTGATAGAAACTGTTATTATGAATAATTAGACAATTTTACTAACATTGTGTCACTAACATGGTGGGTATAATGTTTCCTTAGTGTGCAATCACTGATTATTCTCCTCGATTTTATCTTTGTAAATGAAAATGAACATCAGTCTTAATAGTGCTCTTGACAGAGCTCATCAACGAACATTACCCCCCCCCCCCCCCCTCCCCGACACTTCGATGAGGTACAAGGTGGAAGAGAAGAAGAAGAAGAAGAAGAAGAAGAAGAAGAAGAAGAAGAAGAAGAAGAAGAAGAAGAAGAAGAAAAAGAAGAAGAAGAAGAAGGAGAAGAAGAAGACGATTTTATCTTTAGGGAAAAATTCATCAAAGATGTCGTTGGCATTCTTTACCCGTCTATATATGGACTTTAGTCATCTAATAAACTGCTTGACCTTGCCACAGCTCTCTGGGGCCGTTTATGTGCTTTTTCTAACGTCATAAGCAATTTACAGAGATGCTTGTAGTCAATTATTGGTTTCCTTTGGTTTTCATATCTCAAACACTCCAGCAAATAGTGCTCTATATTATTAATAATATTATTACTGTATTTCTGACATTTTAAAGTCTCTTTCTGTATTGTGAAGCAACCCTACCCGAACTGCAGTATTTGTAGTCTAAGCTATTTAAGCATTTTCGATTGCATTGTATATTTAGGTTCCCTTTATAACAATTTACATTTTAATTAAATCCTCATCATGAAAAGTGGGTAGCTATGCGAAATTAAACAACACATTTGGGAATAACAGAATACTAACAGAATAACTTACTTACAAGACTAACAAAAATGCAGGCAACTCCCAGAAGATCGCTGCTGTCTACCTCAGATACATTATTTGTAATAGTTCAGGAAATCTCCATGATGAAGTCATTTCCCAGAACTGAGGGCTTCTGTTTCAGTTTCCAATGACGCACATCCAACCAATCAGCGCCCAGAGCGTGCATCACGTGATGCCCGTATTTGACTGGTTTCATTTTTATGTTTTTTAGTTTCAATCTCCCCGTATTGGATTGTCCAAACCAATGTAGGATTTATGTATAAGATAAATAAGCTACACACTGGGGCGTCACAACTTTTAGGGCCTCAACAAAATCCCCTTACGATTTTTTTCTCAAATTATCTATACATATATATATATATATATATATATATATATATATATATATATATATATATAATTAATAAAGAGACAATGCATTGATGGGCACTCATAGAAAGAAGTAGAAAGATAAAAGAACAAATGGCCGATACTAGACTCTCAGAGAAAAGGCAAGATAGATGCATAATCAGAATGCTACTGGCACCATTATTCTGCGTGGTTTCGAGGCAAGGCGTCCGCCTCAAGTGCCCGAGGTTTCGGGTTCAGGCCCTGGTGAAGGTTGGGATTTTTTTCACGTGCACTTCTAGTAATTTCTCCTGGGTAGTAAGATCGAAGGCCCGTGTTAATTGTTGCGCACGTAAAAAATCCCTTGTCCGTTGGAAATCGAAAAGAGTAGCCGAACGGCACTGCTAGGGCAAAATTATGAGTTAAAAATCTACCCAAAGTATTTCAGGATCCTCTCCGGTGCTATCGAGATCGTGACCTGCGCTGAGATTCTCGGGACTTGGGCATGAGTTAGAAGTAAAACGGAGTACTTATGGGTTACTACCCTTGTGCCATGATGTTGATCTGATGTTAAAACCTTAAACCTTATAGGAACTGCGCTGGCTGCCTAAAAGGGGAACGAAGCGCTTATGGGAATACCCCGAGTGCTGTGATGTCGGTTCTTGGATCAGCTCAACTCACTGTTATCGTTAATACTCATCACCATCATGTAGCAGGTACTTTGCAGAAGGTCGCTATCCTCGCAGTCTGCCTGTAAGAAACTCGGTCTCCCGCCACTTCTCCCGCCTCAAGCACTTTCACACTCAAGGAGTCACTTATATCCTGTGCCCATCTTCGTGTCGGTCGGCCCCTGCCCCTCCTTCCTGGTACCATGCCTTCTGCTATAATGTTTTCTAATCCGTTGTGGCGCTTGATATGACCAAAATATTTCAGCTTTCGAGAAAGGATGCTGTTTTACTATCGGTATTACTATTGTTTCGGTTAGCGGGGTAGGGGTATCCCCTATCAAAGGAGAAGTAAGACGCCTCCTTTCCTCCGCTAGTCTACGGGACACCCTTGGGCAAGGTGGAGTACCTGTTTAGCCCCCCAATCAGGGTTACGTGAAGCCATGGAAGCAGGTGGTGGATGGAGTGTAAGAGCAGCCGACAGGTATTGTTGGTTATGGTCTGCACTCTGCGGCGATAGGCAGATGATCTCATCAGTAGAGACAATGGCTATGGCCACCGACTAGTATGGTCACTGCTCAGGAGGAAAGCAACGGCAATCTACCTTCTGCAAATTTTGCCAAGAATCCATAACAATCATGAAAGAAAACATAACACAGAAGAGATCTGGTGGCGAGACCCCCAGGCCAGGCAGATCAGATAACACTGGGGAAGAGTGTGATACAGGGGTCAGTACTAGTAATCGTGATGACGGAGTTAATCCTGACTGTGTTACCAAGGAAATCCACTGTGTCAGACTAAGAAACAGAATGCGAATAGGAACGTGGAATGTGAGAAGTCTGTATGAAGGAAAGCTTAAAGTAGTATGTGAAGAGATTGAAAGATTAAATATTCAGATCTTAGGAATTTGTGAACATCGTTGGAGTGGCAAGGGACATTTTATCAATGAATATGGAAGCTTTTTCGTATATTCTGGTAGAGATGTAAGAGGCCAGAGCGGAGTGGCATTTTGTTTAGATAAAACAACAGCAAAAGCTATTATGGGATATAATCCAGTTAGTGATAGAATCCTAACTATCAGACTTAAAGGCCGTCCAAAAAACATAACTTTCATACAGGTATATGCACCAACTTCAACAGCAGAGGAGGGCGAAATTGAAGATTTTTATGCCATACTGCAAGACACATTAAATAAAATTAATCAGTATGATATAATAATAATAATGGGAGATTTTAATGCTAAAGTAGGTACAGGCAGAGCTGAAAATGAGAGACACGTTTTAGGAAAAATTTTGATTGGGTAATAGAAATGAAACAGGAGAAAAATTGATTGAATTTTGCATAGAAAATGAATTAACAATAGCTAACACACTTTATAAACAACACCCTAGAAGGCTTTTCACATGGACATCCCCTGACGGTGTTACCAAAAATCAGATAGATTACATTTTAATACAAAGAAGATGGAGATCGAGCATAACATCTGCAAAAACCCTGCGAAGTGCAGATTGCGATACAGATCATCAGTTACTAGAAGCAGATCTGAAATTAAAACTCAAAAAAGCTTACCCGAGGACCAAGGCCATTTCGATTTGATCTCACAAAAATACCAGATGCATACAACGTAGAAGTGAAGAACCGTTTTGAGGTCTTGATGTCTGTACAAGAGGAAATGACACCTGATGAACTGGCGGTACAAGCTAGGGATATCTTGATAACAGCAGCTAAAGACTTAATACCCACCAGGACTAAGCAACATAAACCATGGATCACACCATACACGTTAGAACTAATAAAACAACGAAGGGAACTGAAAAAGAAAGGAGAAACCAATGACAGTAGGATGAAGTATAAATTTTTAACACGAGAAATAAGAAAGTACACAAGAAAGGATAAAAATCAGTATGTACAAAATTGCTGTATTAAAATAGAGCAGCATCATAAAAATGGAAGAGATTACGAAATGTTCAAGGAAATGAAGTTATTGACAAGAAATTTTCAACCTCAGTTAAATGTTATTTGTGACAGGTTGGGAAATACTTTAACAGAATCTAGACAAATTCTAGGAAGATGGCAGGAATACTGCAGCGGAATGTATTATATGAATGACAGTGAGGATATGAATGATATACATGAACTAGTAACAGTAGAGGCAGAACCTGAACCTTCATTAGATGAAATTTCATGGGCAATAAGGAGCCTGAAAAATGGTAAATCACCTGGATGTGATGAGATACCCGCTGAATTGATTAAAGCGGGAGGAGAAGAAAGCATAAAAATCTATCGTGCATTATGTGAAAAGATATGGAAATATGGTATTTGGCTAAAAGACTGGAAGAGAACTATCTTCATTCCAATACCAAAAAAGGGTGACCTGAAATTATGTACAAACTATCGAACTATTGCCCTGATCAGTCATGCAAGTAAAATTCTACTAAAAATTATAATGAGAAGACTGCATAAGAAAATGGAAGAAGAGATTAATGTAGCTCAAGCTGGATTTAGACAGGGAAGAGGAACAAGAGATCATATATTCAACATGCGTTTAATAATAGAGAAGTGAAGAGAATTTAATGTAAATCTGTTCTTATGTTTTGTGGATTATTCAAAAGCATTTGACTGTGTACAACATCAGAAGCTTTGGGAAATCATGAGGAATATGGGCTTTCCATCACATATAGTGCAGCTCATTAAAATGCTCTATGAAGACCAACAAGCAGCAGTCAGAATAGATGGGGAGACATCAGACTGGTTTGGCATCAAGCAAGGAGTCCGTCAGGATGTGTGCTGTCACCGTATTTGTTCAACCTGTACGCCGAAAATATAATGAGAAATGTAAGAGATGATATAAACAAGGAACAATATGATGCCCTAAACATCGGTGGTCATGAAATACCAGAAATTCGTTATGCTGATGATACAGTATTACTATCAACATCACAAAATGGTTTAGAAAACTTATTAACCTCACTCCAAAGAAATAGTGAAAATCATAACTTATTTCTTAACATAGCAAAAACAAAGATAATGCATACAAACAAAACTGCCATGGAGAAGGAAATATATGTTAATGAGGAAAGATTGGAAGTGGTGGAAAATTTTCGAATATCTTGGGTCACTGGTTACCAACAATGGTGACACAATGAAAAGAAATTAAACGGCGACTATCAATTGCTCTTCAAAGACTAAAACAACTGAATAAATTATGGAATTGTACAGATAGAATTACAAAGGTCAGATTTTTAAGAGCATGCATCTTTCCCATTGCAACATACGCCTGTGAGACCTGGACACTTACTAAACAAGCGGAACAGCGCATAAATGCATTTGAATATAAATGTTACAGACAGGTTCTAAGAATATCTTGGGTAAAGAAAAGAACAAATGCATCCATACTTCAAGAGCTGAATATTGAAGAGGGTTGGCTAGTAAAGACAATAAAACAAAAAAAATTGAAATATTTTGGTCACTTGAAACGTCATGGAAGTCTAGAGAGAACAATAATGGAGGGGTATATACCTGGGAAAAGAGGAAGAGGAAGGCCAAGGAGATGATGGGTGCAGGATGTGGCAGATGATCTCCAGATGGGTGTATCAGACGCAGGACATCTTGCTCAGGATAGGAAGGTTTTCCGGAGGGTTGTTATGGCAGCGAGGTTCCGCGAGGGACATGCTACTGAATGAATGAATGAATTACTATTGTTATTATAATGCGCTGAATGGCAAATAATAACAATAATAGTAATATTGTGAATAATGGAAAATAAATACAATATACCAGAGATAACAATTTTCTTTCAGATAGCCTTCTTACTAAGAGTTTTCTCATGGGAAAAGAGGGAGAAGGGGACCTCAGGGGACATTCTCTTTCGCATTCCAAATGCCTGGAGTGAACTCGTTTGTAACAGAAACTAAAACTAAACTTGTTTCGTTTTCTCGTTGCAAGGTCCACTGCTGTAAAAATGGCTGCTGATCACGTGACTTAGCCATTTCCTTTGTAAACAGAGATGACGCAGTGGTTTGAACGCCGTTCTGTAGTATCTGTGATAGTAGGTTCGATTCCTGATTGAAGCATTTTTTTTTTTTTTTTTTTAATTTTAAATAATCTGGACTTTACACAGAAATAAAATGATGGAAACTCTTGCGGCAGTAAAAACATTATATATAATACAGAAATAGATACACATTGATCGACCCTTGTTTGTAGTATGTTAATAGCTATAGTCACATGCAGCATTCTCAGGCATACTGACAGATAGTTCGTCATCTTGATCACGAAACAAGGAACGCTGGAAACGCCAGACCGCTGATCAGATACGAAATGTTTACTGGTTCCAGCAACTGTTTCCTCTGTCAGCGCATCCGAGGTTAATAGTATGTTAAATGTTGGACTCTCCTTTAAATCAGCCCCCACAAAATGGCGGCATGACACAATCTGGCCATAAAATATCCAAAAATATCCGAACGACGGTGTTAGCGTATATCTAAAATACGGACTTTTTCTGCCAAGGAACAAATCGCGGCAAAACTATGATTACTTGACAATCAATATCAACATTTGCACACGGTAAGTAGTAGCAGACGATAAAAATACCGACCGTTGACAACAATTTTGTGCGTTTCTGCAGACGATACTACTAGCAGACGATACTAGCAGGAC
>CAJHNH020003509.1:62500-66997 GCA_905116865.2 Candidula unifasciata | reverse complement strand
AGCAACAACCATGAACAAGTACCTGATCCAGAAAACGAAGACACTGAACAGAACTCGGATACAGAAGGCTCAGATCAGTCAGATTGCGAAAGCCTAGAATTAGAAATGCCAGCCGTCGTAGCCGATGACGAAATGACAGAAGAAGATCGAGTTATTGGCCAGAAGTATCAACGACCTGATCAAACCAAGCAGAGGATATTGGGCCCCAGACGGCGTTTAGGACATAATCAACTACAACGAAGAATATGACTTCAACCACCACTCAGAACCAAATGCACAACTTTACGCGAGACACAAGAAGTACCAACGGAAACTACTCGCAGAAATGTCAAGAGCCCACAACATCCTTAATCCAAAGACTGCACTCAGCAGCGGAGGAAACTAGGCAAAAAAAAAAAAAACAGAAAAGCCGTCACCTACAAAGTAAACAAGAATAGTTAAACATAGCAGAGGCAACCTAATACAGAAAAACCCAGTAGAAACCAGCACCCAATGAAAACCATGCAAGCCGCCATGACAGCCCATCAAACCAGCTCACCGGCAGGACGAAACCCCACAGCTCGAGACCAGCCAGGCATGATGTCTACCACCAAACTTACTCCAACCCATACCCGATCCAGGCCGCCCCAGGCAAATTCTACTAGTGCTTTTTAGGACTAGTAAACATCCACTCCCAATTACAGCCATTGTTGCAGAGATACGCAAGGAAATCACTTCAAGACGTGAACCCACGTCGCAATGGAAAAAAAAATTACATTGGAAATCCCGAGCAAGAAAACGCTGTCCCAACATAACCGCCGCTCAGGACAGATTTATGCAAGGATAATCGGAGTTAGATAAACAGGGAGGATTTTGTACAGTCTTCTATAATGATTCAGTGACACATGACGTTTGAAGCAGTTTAAACACGATCGTACTTGGCATGCTGCAAGATCTATTGAAGATGTGCGGTGGTGACCTAGAGTACTGTTCTTCAACCCGCTGGTCCGTCGCTTACTGATGAGCTATCAACAATTTCTGCCTACTCATTTAACGGAGGAGGCCAGCGGTGGTGCAGCAGCTGGACACTCGCCTAAGGAAGTGGGTTCGGGTCCTGACAAAGCTGGACTTTATTTTAAAAATGACCTAGAGTCTCAGGTCGACCCAGCCTTGAGTAGGTACCATGTATAGTTATGGGAAGTAAAGGTAGCCGGTGTGATATTGAACATATCAGGCACTGAGTGACACTTAGTCTAAAAAAATGCAGATCTAGCCCTATATTCCCAGTGCACCTGAGGCGTTGAAACGGGGCCCTTTACTTTTGGAGAAAGAAATAAATATTTTTTAACCTTTTAAATTAAAGGTAACAGGTAGTTTTTTTTCTTCCAGGATTGCAGTATGTTAGAAGATTAACACTTCAGGAATGAGAGTCATACAGATACTTACCCAGGAAACCCAATTAAACCGAATACAAGAGTAATAATCGGGCACTTGGCAGTTACATAGTATGTAGTCTAGCCTGTTCTAGGAATAATCACTATAACTCATGTCACGGCTATATGATTCAGACAGTCCACTGCTGCAAAGCGAATAGGGTTTGTCGTATGCAACAATTTGGCGCTAGAACTTTAGACGAGACCACCATATATCAGTATCGTTTCAACTTTGCTTATCCACACTTCATAAAATGCTAATTTCATTGCGCTTGCGTTTGACGCTGTTTAATACCGTGCTGTTTTATTAGGGAAAACAAATTATTTCGTTCGATACATTTTAAACTGTCGAGCAGGAAAGAAAGTAACCTACTTTGGTAGAGGCAACGGGAAACAATATTCAGAATAACGATATTTTAATTATGCCAGTATTAGTAAACAAAGAAATAGGAATGTTGGTATTTTGAAATGTGCAATAGATCTCTCCCCCTCCTCCTCCCACATACACACACACACACACATACATACAGGATAACTACACAACCTCTATAAAACATAAAAACACGGACTTTTCAGCATGATTTCACTGTAGCTCCTGATAATGAACTTTCACAATGGTTATGTGGGTAGAATCTTTAGAAATTGCGTCAAATGAGGCTTTTAAACCTTTTAAACTCATATTGATTTTATTGATAAGCCACTGAACTTTTGATCAATGATCACTAGTTTTGTATCACAATCCTTATAACATTCTATCACATTATCTAATGTAGTTCTCTGAGTTTCCATTATGTGCTTTCCTCACCTCCTCTATCAATTATTACAATTTTGTTTATTAACTCTTCTATTATCGTTTCCATCCACCAAGTACCACAAATATTAGCCTAGCATTTCTTTGGTGTAAGGGGATTCTAATTTTGAGGATGGAGGCAACAGAGTTTCTCATGACTATCTCATGACACTGTTTTTAGACATGCTTATTGATCCAACGCTAATAAAATTGATCGGCGTCGCTTTTGTTGTTGAAAGAACGGTAGTGCTGCACTGCAGAACAAACATGTCAAAGAAGCAGACCATCCAGGGTATACCTCCGAGGTCACTGGTGTCACCTCTTCTATTGTGTGTTACAGCAGGGGTCACACGCATACAGCATATGGGACTGAACGCGCTATATCCTTTGCTGATGATGTAATGACGTATCCGCAGGGTACAGAAAAAGCAGACAGATAACGCATTGTAGCAGAAATTTGACAGATTAACCAGATGGTGTGAGGAATCTGTGCATAGCCAGGTAATGCTGGTTTTCATTAAATCATGTTTACACTTATTGTCAGTATCTGTGGAGATGATAGTGAAAGACTACCAGACCTGAAATATTCTGCTGTCCCGTTTGACAGATGTCTGTCAGTGCGACATCATGCGCAGGGTAATAGCAGCAGCAAAGATGAATGGACAAAGATTGCTGCTTATGCTTTATCTGGGTTTGGTACTCTCAATGACAGACAAAGGACCAGTTTGCGTATGGGTCGGACCGAAGTGCTAGAATGAAGATACAACTAAGAAGTCAGTTAGTTAGTTGGGTTATTATCATTGCACTCCGGACATGTCCATAGGTGCCCAAATCCTCCCCTCAGTATGAACCCCAACGTCCGATGTCTAATAGTACCCGTTCCATGTTGATGAACAAGTCTTCTGGTGTGTCTGGTGTGCGTCTCGTTTTTTGCTATGCCGATCTTAATTCCCAAGTCTCCCATTCTGGCGAGTGATGTGGATTCACTGCCCCCAAAGTCCTCTATCCTTCCTATTTCTCTGAGGGCATTAATAATATCAGCAAGATCCATAGGCTGACCGTCGGTAGTGACAGCGGATCCAGCCAACCTATCAGTTCTTTCATTTCCATCGACGCCTGTGTGTCCCGGAACCAAAATAAAGATGACTCTACGCACAGTTGACTTCTGTAATGATTCAAGCCATTGTCTTCGCACCGAACCTGCCTGAATCCTCCGGATCATATTCATTGAATCACTGATTGATTTCGCTAATGGCATCTTGCTCTGTAAGGTCATAAATTATAGCAGGCACATTGATTACCTGGCCTCTGTTGTTGCTCTTCTCCACCAGGACGACACAAGGAAAGTGATCACCGTCATGGTATCCCAGTGTGCTCCACCTGCATCCTGATGCAATAGAGGGAGACACTAGGACCAGGTCAATAACAATGTCAGAATCCCCGGTCGGGTTGCCATTCGTGTAACCTTTCCGTCGTTCAAGCATACTAGATCGGCAGACACTAGGGCATCCTCCAGGTCTTGTCCTAGTTTTTTAGTGATTACATTGCCCCACTGGTTTCCTCTGGCGTTGAAAATCTCCGCAATAAAGGACTTTCTTTTCCCCGTTGTGTCCACCTTTCCATTGCAGGAGTTCACATTGGCAATCACAAACTGAGCCGGGCCCAACACTCTGACTGCGTATACTTGTAAGTCGTCACTATTCCAGTCAGACATGTCCACCTCAGACACCTGTATGTTGTTACGAAAAAGAATGAGCTGTCTATTGTAGAAGCATTGGAAGCCCGCAATATTAACGATCTCGTCACCGAGGTGTGTTTCCTGTAGGACAACGATGTCGTTGCTGTAGAGGAGCTTCTCAAAAATGGGTCAGCGTTGATTGAACAAAGCACAGTTTCAGTAGAGAACGCGAACATACTTTAAGCTGAGTCTCTCACATTTAAGTCGCTTCCTGCAGGCGCCACCATGCTTGCCTGTTCGCGTTCTCCTTGTCCGTCTACGGGTTGTTTTGAATGGGTAAATAGTCGCCATCGGACGTCGAATACACCCTGAGGGAAGTCTGAACTCACGTGCATGTACTCCATTGCACGGTTCCGATCCCATTCCGATAAAACTTTCACATTATAAGTGAGCAAAAATAGCAAATTTGCGCCATTCGCCTCAACGGACGAAAAATCGTACCGCCATTGTGGCTGTTTACACCGGAAGTTTACAACTAAGAAGTAAAATGTATCAAGTAACTGGCGTAATTTTTTTTTTTAGCTTGATTTACTAGTTATAGGCATAAACTATAGTTA
>CAJHNH020003509.1:0-57500 GCA_905116865.2 Candidula unifasciata | reverse complement strand
AACTGTTCCATGGAGATACTTGTTTGTTTCAAATTTTGAAAAAGGAATTTTTTTACGTGTCCTATAAATACTTGTGTGTGTTTGTCTCTAAAGCATTCAGTAGCCTATTCCATAAGCTAAACTTTTTTTTGTTTCAAAGCACCAGTAAACACTCTCACGGTAAATGTTGAGAACATTCTCTGACCAGTCCCCGAAATGTGAATTTTACAAAATGCCTGAACTCTGGTACTAATGACAAAAATGTGTTTTCTCTCTTTCTCCCAAGGACGACGCTGGCATTGATACAATCTGGGAAAGACCCACACGCTGTTCTGTTAGTACTTTGCTGTCATGCTCAACATATACACAAGTGTGATATCTTTCTTCTTTGTTAATTATAACAGCACCCATGCTTATAAAATAATCAGTAGCCCGGCTCGCTAGCTCAGTTAGCTAAACCGGACTGCGCGGCGAACTGTTTGTGGTCAGGGTTCACACCCAGGGGTAGGCAGAAAAGCTTCATTTCTTCAGATTCACGGTATCTATAGTGGAATCAAGGCTGAAGGGTAGTACCGAGCCAAAGAGTTAACAATTCAACAACGGATACTTTAAAAAAAAAACATAAACAGTAATCCAGGGTAACTGTTTGCAAATTGATGAAGCCGTGTGTCTTGTGCTCAAGGTCGTAAGTTAAATATTTACCGAGATCCCAGGGGTCGCCGTTGGAGCTACGAAGTTTTTATTGTGTGCTTCTCTCAGCAGCAGCTAGCCATTACTGTGGGCAGAGACGATCCATATGGGATCAAACCTGGTGCAACACAGTCGATCCTCTCGACTTTGACTGGTAACGGTTGATCACGTGTGAATTTTTCTTATTGTCGTAATATTCAAAACAATTAGTAATACAATCTAGTTAGCCTATAAACTAAAATGCCTAGCCATGCAAAGATATGTAACTGTGTTTGGCGATCTATCTGGCAAATCTCTACACCCCAAGTTAAAAAGTATGAAATAAATTTAATTTTAAATAGTATAATGTTTATTATTGTTCTTATAATCATCAAGTAGCAGGTTCCTTGCAGAAAGTCGCCCCCATCACCAACCTTAAACCAACTCGGTCTCTCGCCAACTCTACTGCTTCTTTCATTTTCATATTCAAGGAGTCCCTTATATCATTTGCTTATCCTCGTGTGGTCTGCCCCTGCCTCTCCTATCTGGTACCATGCCTTCTTATATTTTTGTTTTCCCAATCCTCTGTGGTGCTTGATATAAACAAAATATTTCAGCTTCCGAGACAAGATGTCGATTATTTGCCTATCTTCCTTGATGTTATGATCTTCAAGAATTTTAGTATTTCCTCTCTTTTTTGCCTTGTCCATTGTATTCTTAGAATCTGTATATATCATTTCAACTCAAATGCCCCTATTTTGTTTCTTAAGGACAAGGAGAATCCCCGATTCACATCCGTATGTTGCTACAGGAAAGATACATGCTATCAAAATCGTTCTTTTGATTTCCTTGAGGGCGCTTAAGCATAGACTTTTAATGCTGTTTGAATTTTATATCGCTATGGCCATCCTCCTTTTCACTTCTGTCAAACAGTCTCCATTACTGATAATTTTTTTTTTTTTAATGGAGCATGTTCAAACTTGGTGACTTTTTCAATTAAATTGATGATGATTATGTATGGATTATATATCTGTTTTTATTACACTGCCCATTTGACATTTTTCCCCACTTCCGCTTTATCGTGTAGTAGCTTATCGCTGAGAGGAGGGCAGCAGCTAGTCTTATCAGCCTGCTTCGTTACCTAACACACCTACATATCCTGGAAACAAAATCCATGATATGCTCATAATCAAAGTCTTATCAACTGATTCAAGCCACTCTGGGCGTAGTAGACCAATTTGAATTTTCCGAAGCATGCTCTGTGAGTCCGTTACAGTGACAACGTGTTGGGCTGTGCTGTTCTCCAGGTATCAGAAAGCTGCTGTAATCGCCTCCACCTCCATTATTATACTGGAGATAGTAACGTTGTTTGAGAGGCTCTCAGTTTACAGCGTCCATTCACTTTTGAAATAAATGTACTGGACGCAAAAAAAATCCATGAAGTGCTAACCCCAGTGAGGGAAACAACGCTACAATGAACATGATCATCAACACATATTGGACATTAAAAATATTCAAATCTATGAAAACTTTGTTTATAGTTTATACAACAAATCAACATCACGTCACCAGGGCAGTAACCCAAAAGTACCCCGTTCTACTTCTAACTCAAACCTGAGTCTGAAGAATATCAGCGCAGTACACGAACTCCGTAGCACCGGCGAGGATCCTGATATACTTTGGGTAGGTTTTAACTCCGAAAAACTTATAAGGTCTACATATTTAACTATAAGTGCATATTCTATTATCGAGTTTACTCCTAGATTTATATAAACGTAACGAATTTATTTGGTACCAACGGGACGGCCGGTGCACACCTAAAATAAGTGACTTTCTGCGTGAAAACAGGACATATGGTTGCCATTTATAGTTTTTTAAATAAAGTAAAGGACAAATGTCCACGCCTGTAGGCGTATAGGGCATATAGGACTAAACAAGAAGGATGATGTGGTCAGCATCACGCCGGCCGCCTTTACTTCCTGGACTGCACCCGGTACCCAATCAAGGCTGGGTTGAGCTGGGAGCCAAGGTCATTTTTCAAAAAAGTTCCGCTTGCTAACCCACAGCCTTCCAATCCCCGGCGAGCGTCTAGCTGTTTCACCACGGCCACTTCCGGTCCCCATATATAAGAGGGATAAAATCCCACATCTAGTCCAAGACGCTGGTAATCTATTCAGACTGGTAAACGTGACAGATCTGGCTTTTCAGCACGGTACATGATGATGGTCAACATTAGCTGTCCTGGTTATTGTTGCCTGATGGCTTCTTCGCTTGTATAATTGCTTTTTCTGTTAGAAATCTCCCTCCATCTTCTCGCTCTCTCAGCTCTCTCTCTCTCTCTCAGCTCTCCCTCTCTCAGCTCTCTCTCTCTCTCTCTGTATGAATATGTGTCTGTGTGTATGTATTTGTGTCTCTGTGTGTGTGTCTCTGTGTGTGTGTGTGTGTGTGCCGCTGTGTGTGTGTGTGTCCATGTCTATTTATATGTCTGTTTGTATGTCTGTGTCTCCGTATGTATGTGTGTCTGTGTGGGTGTGTGTGTGTGTGCCTCGACGCAACAACAAAATATTATTGTTGAAATATTAACTGCTAAAAAAAACCTACAAATAATGTAAAAAAATTAAAAAAAAAAAAACACACACACACACACACACACAAATAAATAACAGTTGTCGAACAAAATACAGATGTTACGAAAAACATACAATACCTTGATGAAAACCACATAATACTACCATGAATACCATTCATTTTTGTTTATGTTTATTCAACAGATCAAAATCAAAGCACACAGGTGTAAGCCATAAGTGCTGCCTTCTACTTCTGACTCAAGCCTGAGTCTGAAGAGTCTCTGCGCAGTGCACGAACTCCGTTGCAGCGACGAGGCTTACTACACATGGACAAAAGGTAATTATTAGAAGCGTACCTGAAAAAAATCCCAGCCTTCACCGGGGTTTAAGCCGGCACCTCCAGCGCTCTGGGCGGATGCTGTACCCCGATAGTACTCAGCCCCCCCCCCCCCCCCCCCCCCACCCCCCCCCCCCCCCCCCCCCCCCCCCCCCCCCCCCCCCCCCCCACCCCCCCCCCCCCCCCCAGCCAAGAAAAAACATTTATAATCCTCAAGAAACCATATAAACTGTTTTATTGCGTGTATTCACCTCTTATAGGGCGGTGTAGGATTAAAGCGTGTTTTTTTTTGGTGGGGGGGGGGGGGGGGGGGTGTGCGGGTATCGTTAGCCTGAGGATGCAATTGCCATGAACTGTGCCGGTCAGGACTGTTATTTTTGCATTCGACAGAAAAAATATCACTATTCTTTACGGGGATTCAACCCCTTGTTTCCAGCACGAAAGCTCTGCGCCCTAACGACGGAGCCAGCGGTGCCTTCAAAAAAATAATAAAACCGCGCAAATAATTGTATTGAAAAAGATAAAAGCGAAGAGCGAAACTAAAGAAGTAGTTTAAATGAAAACGCGTCATTCAAAGCTTAAACATGAGTGAGAATGGTAGCACGTCATAGCAAGGGAAGAGGCTGAAGATACAATGATACCGAGTTTCAATCTGAGATGACAGCAGATCTGATGTAAAGAGGTTTTCACTGTTTTCGAAAAACAGCAAGTTATTAAAGTTCTGTTTGCTTCTGAATTCAAGTGACAGTTGAATTTTTTTGTCATTATATTATCAAATTCGAGCCCCCCCCCCCCCCCCCCCCCCCCTCCCGTTTATCTTTCGCAACTTAACATTCATAAAACTTGAAGAACAACTCGTTAACTGAAAAAGAAAATCTATGAATAGTTTACATTACATTTGCTCAAACTTGCTCGGTGAATACGGGATGTTTAGACAAGAAAATACAAGGTTGTTATCTTGTTCACACGTGGGCAAACAACAAGAATGGGACTAGAATATTCCGTGTTTTAAGAAAATAGTATAATTAGATTCTGGTAGTAATTTTACGGGATTCAGTAGTCTTGGACTTTTGTTGGCCAATGGAATGATATTAATGAAGATAATTTGGAAAAGTGTCAAGTTATGAAATATGAATAAATCGGCCTAGTCTTCGTGGTGACGCGGACAAGGTGATTGCTTCGCGTCATGAACTGTGTCATTTTTTTTAACCAGAGATACCCAGAAATTAGTGATATTGTGTATTTGTTCAGTGTTGTCTAATCTTTGTATGTGCTGAAGAAGGTTACATAGCCGCAACGTTCACGTTGTGTTTGTGTTTGTTATATTTTAAGGCTCGCTGATATACTTTTCGTTCGCTTTTATATCTTTCAGGGATTGCTGGAGCTACAAAGATAGTGCACTTTGGGGTTCTCTCTGAAAGTGGCAAATCGCTCTGCGAAGGAGGACACAGCTATCTGGGATAAAACCTAACGCGTTGAGGTTAATTGTATGTAAAGGCGAGCGATTAACTTTATCCGACGAACTTTACCACACATGGCTCGGTTTATCTCTGCAACGAATTATGGAATCTTTGAGAAACCTGCACTGGAAGACTAAAGTGCGGAGTCTGAAATCGAACCAAGGACCATCTCGCCACGATGGATGTTGATCTTCTTGCTTTTAGTCCCATTTTCCTTGGCAAAGAATGTAGCAGAAGTTTATTTTAATTGAAAATGATTTGTTGGCAACTTTGGTTTTCCCACACGACAGGATTGTATTATGTTCTAGGGAGGCATGAGACTGACATTCATCCTCTTCACAGCATAAAGCCTGTGCAGTACTATAGAGACCACGTGGTGCCTACGCAGCAGGATCCCCTCATTCAGTGTGTCATTTTTTTTCACTTCGAAGCAGATCTAAGATCAGTGCTTTTAAAACAAAAGCTGCTGGATCAGAAGAGTGGTGCTCTGTGTGTCCGCCTGTAGAAGCTTCCCTCCTTGACCAACTGGCAGTCAAGACTTAATAAAGGACATTTTTTCACGCCTTCATGCGTACTGAGCATATAGGGCTTGACCTATATTAGACCAATCGGCATCACGCAGACCACTCTTGCTTACCAGAACTTGTTTCTGCTGCCTATTTAACGCTTAAACCACGACCTGCTGATCCGCAGGCCAATCTCTATCCGCTTTACCAGGGCGGTGCCCTGTCAATGCTAAGGGTCTTGTCAATTAAAAATATAGACTAGCATCATGTGTCCGATGTGTCTTTGGAGTAAAAATTGTCCTTTCATAAATTTACTTTTATCTCCGTTGTTTGTAAAACCATTCTGCACCTATCCGTGAGAACCACTGACCCCTTTGTACTTTATCATATACATAGTAAAAGAAGATCCGCTTTCACGCCCTTAGGCGAGATTTGGATTGGCAGAAAAAATGCTCAAATTCAATGAGAAGCCATTGGTTGTTATTCCGTTGTTTTGAAAGAAGCAAGGGCTCGAAGAACACATCAGAAGGAGACAGTCGTCTCACCCACTCCTCCCCCCACACGTTATAAAAATAGGCAAACTGCAACATTCTGTGACCACTAGAACGATCTGTTAGAAGAAAGATACAGGAAGACAACAAGAGAAGATTAGTGACAGCCTTTTGGCATGGCGTAGAGAGTAGTCCGCACATACGCTGATGAGTACTGTTGAAGATCGTAGGTTTTGCACATGCATGATGGCTCACGCCAGTCAGCAAGGCACTGGATGATAATGAATATCAGTGATCAACTGCGATCTCCTGCCGCATGTATTAGTTTGTGTTCTGACACACCTTCATGCCAAGCAACAAGACTGTCAAGAATCTTCTCTCGTTTACTTCCTCTATCCCTCCTTCCACAGATCTTTCCAGGTTATTGAAGAACACATATAAAAGACGAGATATTTCAGCAACATGTGTGTGTGTGTGTGTTTTTTTTTTTTTAATTCTAATTTTTTTTTTTTAAAGGCCTTCTGATAGCTTTAGAATAACACATGCCGTCATTGTAACTGACAAACAGAGCATGTTGAGAAAGGTGGAGACAGGCATGATCCGTGCTAGTGTGACAAGAATCACTTCAAAGGTCCCGGGTAGTTAGCATCCTTTAGACATTTTCTCCAGGTCATGCTAGTGTGTTGGGAAATGAACAGACAGATAGATTTTCGTTTCTGCACCACTTGACGGTGAACTGATGTATGACAAGATGGATGTTGTGAGAGCTCTTTTGGTAGCTAGTGAACAAAGTCGAGGCACAGCCTGATCATTACGGTCTAAGAAGAATGGCACTGCGAGGAGTTACTACGGGATCTGGCCGACGCTCGACACTCAGGGGAAAGGCGGAACGGATACACAATCAGACAGTTAATGGTACCATCGAAATTTAACTCTTCGCTTGCTGCTGAAGATGGGGACGGAGCTCTGATGGAGATGTCCCGAGTGCTGTGATATCAATTCCTAATTCAACATTCAACGTTTTTTTTTTTCTTCTACACTCACTTGAGCAGAACGTTGAAAACAGGTTTGCAAAAATAGAGGTAGACACTGAGACAATTTAGAAGATAACATCAATCGAAATCGTCTTTTGAGTGAAACCTCTGCGAGAAATACAGTGTCGGTGATCAATCGCAGACAACTTTCTTTGTGGAAAAAGCAGTTGATTTAAGAGAAACTTGTATAGCCTCGGTTGATTACGGCATACCATATACACATGTAGAGGTGTTGTTTCACACTGGACCGTTCCCTTGTACTGCCCATCTTCTCCAGTTATGCGTGTGATTTACTGTAAAATATATTCTATGGTGTATTATTGATTTTCACCTTTTGATCTCGCAGAAACCTGCTCTATTTTCTTTAGGCAAAATCGCTAACGAGTCATTGCAACTATTTCTATGATGAAAACTAATTCATCTGTGTCCCTTTGATGGGGGAGAATAACAGAATGAGCTTTTTAACTGGTGTTTTACTCCCTCCATGCTTTTCCATAGCTTTTTGTTAAAGCAGTAATTCGGTCGTTTTTAGCACTTTAATAGTTTCGTCTTCTTCTTTTTTGTTCATGGCCTATAATCTCTGTCGGAAATCTTGGTTATCCGTCAATCTGGACTTTGGCTTTCTGCCAGAACGAGAGTTTTGTGTGTGCTTCCGTTTTACTGGCTTATGTGTGTTTAATTGATTGTTCATTGCCGCTCGGGTAAATCCACTACGACTTCAAAGAAAGCTCACGTCATGCTCAGTGGGAAAGCAATAGGTCTATTCTTAGTCCCCCATTAAAAGGCCTTGGAAACCACACGGGCAGAAATTTCGACTTGTGATACATATCGTATAGCCTACGTTATATGTTTATATATTATGATAAGTAAATGTGCAGGAACTTGTCGGCAGAGGAATATCTGGACAAAATTTGGTATTACCGCGACATTTGCGCACCTACTATTACTAGGAAGGACAGACTAACATAAATCCAATTATACGCTCCGTGTAAGGATACATTCAAGCTTGAAGAAAGAAAATAATTCTTCGACAAATTGAATGAAACCATCAGTAAGGTCAAAGATACTGACAGCATGTATATACTGGGTGATCTTAATGGCAAACTTGGAGAGCGTAGAGATGATGCGAGACATGACTGGGGCCTTTCAATGATACAAAAACAAAAAATAATTCTAACATTGAACATCTGGTGAATCTATGTGCAAAACATGATTTGATTATCAGTAACACCTGTTATCAACACCGAAAACGTCAGATATTAACATAATATGAATGCAACAACTGAAGTCAAGCATCACAGATTGGTTTTATATTGACAAGAACAAGAGACAGAGAGAGAGAGAGAGAGAGAGAGAGAGAGAGAGAGAGAGAGAGAGAGAGAGAGAGAGAGAGAGAGAGAGAGAGAGATGGAGAAAAAGAATTCCAAGGGCATCCCGAATGCATTAACAGATTTTGGCCACAGACCGGCGGTAGCTTGGCTTTATAAACCAACTAGCTGTACCCGGCCACGTTTGCTGTGGCATATTTTAGCTAAAAGAAAAAGAAAGAAAATATCATTCGCAAGTGTCTAACATGTTTAATGTCGCAATCATTGTCTGCGCAGATAAAGGGATAGTTTTTAATGCCGCCGCCACCCCCCCCCCCACCCCCTCAAATACACCGATTACTTTCTAGCTCTTCTAAGGTTTTTTGAAAAGAAAGAAAATAGAAATCGCACGTGTCTAATATGGGTAATGTCGACAACTTTGCATGCACATTTACGAACGTGGCTTTAATTAAATGTCATTGAAATGAAAATATTAGTTTCGAAAATTTTCCCAACAAGTGTCGCCACCTATTTCAAACCATGACAGGTAGTATACCGGTATCAAAACGAACGTATCCAGAAAATTTCAGCTAAATCGATTAAGTAGTTTTCGAGTCTTTAGGTAATAAACAAACACACAAACACTGATTTATATATATATAGACTGGAACACACCCCAACAAATTAGTCCAACAAGCAGAGGTAACAAATATTGTGAAACTAAAAATAAAGAATTTGCAGAGGAAAAAATAGAGCTGTCAGAATCTCTTTTAACACCCTACCAGAAGCAAACAACATAAAAGATGGGTTTCAGACTAAAAATCTGCATCCTGAACACTGTAAAAGAGATCTGCGGACTCAAAAAGTGGGATGCATGTTGAAAACTTCTATCCAGGAAACGAAAAAACATGTTTCTTTAAGTGGCAGACGACAAAATTAGATAAAGGCTAAATCAGCTATAGAAACGCGAGAAAAGACAGCAAAACAAAAGTGAATCAAAATCAGAATTTTGGGCAGACTATGGAGAACACTTAGCAAAATTAGTCACTGAGTCACCCAAAAAGTTTAACAGAAATATTTGAGCCATTAGAATAGGAGAAAAAAAATTGAATCCATCCATAATTATTAACCGCAAGAGTTTAAATAAAACAAACTTTCGCCAGCAGTCAAGATATTAAAAACATGTGGAAAGAATAGTTCATTTAGCTTTTAAATTGTGGAACACCGGATGAAGTACCATACGAAAATAAATCTGGAAAAGACCACAAACCAAAGATAATTGAATCTGAAGTTGAAAATGCCATTTAACAAACTAAAGAGAAGAAGACAGCGGGAGTTGATAGCATTACAACAGGAATGCTCCTTTCACTTTTAAAGAAAAGGAGTAACTCGATTAAGAATTAGTAACATTGAAATTTTGTATGAGCAGGAAAACAGAGAGTGCGCTTAAACCGTGATTATACATTTTCTCTCTCTAGAAAAAGTCTTCAGGATTAACGTCTCATGGCTGACAATCAAACAAGAGTAAACCCCGGAAACATCGACGGTTGCCTAGCAGCCCACTCCTTATTATGGGTAAATATTATTATAATGCACCAGTAGTGACTGAAAGAAAAAGCACTTGATAAAAATGTTTATAAATGATCACTAAAACACACCGTACAATCGCAAGACTATTTTACCACTGAACGTTTTCATCAACTAACAGATTATTGTTCTACCTTGACCCTCACAGAAAGATTCTTCGTCCAACGCCACTTTTTTTTTCTGAGGCCTGTATTTTCATGCCTGTATTTTTAATGCACTGCATGTACTTCAGTCAGCGTCTGTGGCTCAGGCGTTAAAAATGCACTTCATATATCCGTGGTGCGGGGTTCAATACCACCTGCAGGATAACTGACGGTAGACCAGCTTGTGATAGTTTTAATAGTGTTATCGAGAGCAGACTGTGTGAAAGCAATGGCAAACTTCTTCTTCTTAAAGTCCATGTCGTGTGACGTTGGTAGTCACGTATATCCTCAAACTTCTATCTCGAGTACTTTCAGTCAGCTCTGACACATGTTGAGGGACATTTCAATTGTTTTTCACTGCCACTGGAACGGAGTAAGTATGGGGAAACTTGACTGCAGTGAAGTTGAAACCTCGACTAACACTAAGACAAATGATCCAGCATGCCATGATGTCAATCTGTCCAGCATCTTCTCTCACTGTCGACCTCCGCCTTTATTCCACTTCAACTGTCCTACTATCACGATTTACTTAAGTTGTCCCCTTCTCGTCACATGATTAAGAAAATAGACAGATTCTTTCTAATGTTAGTTATCTTTTGAGTCACTTTCTTTCAAGAGATCTTCTTACTCTTTTCATCTGTCCTGGGTATTATTATAATTTATCTGTAAAATGACATACCTGCAGCATCCCCTAGTCTACCATGGAAAACTGTTGAATTTAAAACTGCCTAGTCAAACCATAAACAGCCACAAAAATGTTGGCGTTGGTTCTGCAACGTCCTGTAAAGGATACACAGCTAACTTATATAAACTTTAGTGCTAGTCACCTCTACCTATTTTATATACTTTCTAAAAAGTTTTTAAGCCACTGCAGGGTTTAATATGCCTAAATTATTTCAGTTTCTAAATCATGATGCTGTTTAGGAATCAATTCCATTCGATCTTGTTAAATATCATTTTTGGTGTCCTAATCCAGGATATTCACAAATCGCTCTGTAACAAGTAATTTCCCAAGTCCCTATTTTCTTCTATAGTAATTGTGGAATTTATCCATAATTCACATCCGATCTTGCCAGAGGAAAGTTGAATGATTCTTGATATTTTTTTTAATTTAAATTTAATTTGCTGGGAGTGTGCCGTCGATTTTTAACACACTTTAATTTATGCTCTGCTTGTGACTACTCTTTTCCTGACTTTTCTGCATTGGAATAGCTAATCCCCTTTCTGAGTTGTCTGCATTGTCACAACTACTCTTCCCCTGTATTGCTATGACTTGTTTGCTCTCTCTCTCTCTCTACAACATTTTGTAGGGTTGCGTATTTATAACATGAGACTATTTTCAAAATTATGCTTTGTTTATCTCTCTTCTTCTTTTTCTTCTCTTCCACCTTGTACCTCTGTGAAGTGTCGGGGGGAGATTTAATGTTCGTTGGTGGGCTCTATCAAGAGCACTTTTAAGACTGTTTTTAATTTCTGTAAGGCTGTTCTTAATGCCATCACTTCATACTTTCCGAGGTCGTCTGCTTGCTCTATACCCGATGTAACGTTTCAGTGTGGCTCGCTGTGGTAGAAAGTTCTAGGGCATTTTTGTTAGGTATCCAAACCCCTTTATCTGTTGTTTTTTGATAACCTGTAAGGCTGGCTTTATTCCTAGCATTCCTCTAAATGTTTATATCTCTAGACGCTTATACTTTTCTCAGGTTTTCGAAACCATTTCTTTGAGCCATACTTTTCCCTTTTCTGAGTTCTTTTTTCAATAAACTGTTATCTGTTATTCCATGTACAGATCTCTATGGTTGTTTTATTTCATATTTTGATTATTTTTACTGATTCTTTACTCTTCGTTTACTGTGGTGTTAACTGTTGACCTCTCCTTTCTATTGATACTTATCACAGTTGAAAAGTAGTAGTAGTAGATTTTACCCTACTAGGACATTACACAAGCGATAAACACCCGATGGCACAAAGTGCCACCATGTGGATGAGGATCACCCGTGGAAGGTCCCAGAAACAGTGTTCAGCCATTAGATCATATTTATGGCTGGGCTATATTGCGGCCCGTGGCAAGAGCCAGGGTGGGGCTTCAAAATAACGAAAAATTGCATCTCACAAGGAGAGACTAGATAACAATCACAGTTGAATGTCAACATCTAGGTTCTGTAAAGCGTGTATTTTACGTTTTCCTGTTGTGGTTTTGAAGGCAAAACGTGCATGTGTGTGGGTGTGTGCGCGCGCAAACCCGTGCGATTGTGTGTGTATGCGGGTAGAAATAGGAAAAGGGTGGGGGGGGGGGGGGTGCTTCTTGTTTGAAGCTGTTATCCCATTTGGACGTCTGTAAAGAAATGTTTTGGTACCCACACAATTACTTCTGACAGCAATAGCAATTCAGCTACAATAATGTCGCCACAAACTGCCAGACCCTGCGACCTCTCAGTGAACACCAGTAATCGTCAGTAGACTATTATAGATAATGTTGGTCTAGCAGTACTTCTTCTGTCTAGTTTTTCTGGCCAAGGTAATCGTTGTCCTCCTTAATTGTTTTCTTTCTTCTTAATTGTTTCTTCTTGTTCCGGTTAAATAGTTCGCAATCTGCCAGTGTTTCTTTATGAGCGATGGAAGCAGTTCCTCTTGTTCTTTTTGTTCTTGTTCTTCTTGTTCTTGTTCTTGTTCTTGTTCTTTTTTTTTTTTTGTCTTTTTCTTGTACTACTGCTACTTCTTCTTTTTTCTTCTTCTTCTTCTCCTTCTTCTCCTTTTTTTTCTTCCTGTTCTTCTTTTTCTTATTTTTCTTCTTTTTCTTTTTCTTCTTCTTCTTCTTCTTCTTCTTCTTCTTCTTCTTCTTCTTCTTCTTCTTCTTCTTCTTCTTCTTCTTTTTCTTCTTCTTCTTCTTCTTCTTCTTCTTCTTCTTCTTCTTCTTCTTCTTCTTCTTCTTCTTCTTCTTCTTCTTCTTCTTCTTTTTCTTCTTCTTCTTCTTCTTCTTCTTTTTCTTCTTCTTCTTCTTCTTCTTCTTCTTCTTCTTCTCCTTCTCCATTTTCTTCTTCTCCATCTTCACCACCTTCTCCCCCACCCACAAGTAAATGTAATGTACACAATCATCTCACAAACCGCCTACATATTCTTTGCCATCGCATGAACCATCCTCGGCCCCCCGACCCTCACCCCCCCCCCCCCAGCATTAATCTGTAGTGAGAAGTAAATGTGGAAAGCTCAACAGCTACCACATAACCGTAGTACCAGTACTATTGTTACCACTACCACCACTACCGTCATAACAACAACAACACAAAACGGTCACTACTTTCTGTGCAGGTCGTTGTAGCCAGAAGAGTTAGCGCCGCATGTTGTCGCCACGGACTGGTTAGTTTAATATGTGCCCCGGACATTAAAAAAAAAAAAAAACACTATCACCTAACCAGTGATGGAACCCACAGTAATATTCCATGATTGAAAAAAGTACACTATACTCTCAAACAACGGAAATAAAAACCTGCACCCGCCATTTCTCTCTCTCCAAAGGAAGGATTTTTAATTAACCTTGGAATTCGTGTCGACCGAAACCAAACTGGACGCTTAGTCGTCGTTGTTAACAGTTTCTGTCATCAATGAATAGTTTTGATCGAGTGAAGCGTCGGATGGAGGCTAATTGAGACTTTACTGAAATATGATGTCTTTAGGCGTAAGGCGCAGATATTGCAACCTAGCTGTAAACCACAACACAACGTGCCAAACACCCCTTTTTAGGGAAAAAAATAAAAACTAGCACCCATCGGGGAATTAAACATCGGTCACCCGCGTGAAGGGCTGAATACTTACGACTTTACTAACGAAGACTGAAGACTTTGGATCAGATATCGCAGCCTAGCTGTAAACTACAACACAACGTGCCAACCGCCCTGTCAAGGGTGAACAAATATAAACCGTGAAATGACCAGTGAGCACCACGTCACCGCTATCGCTGGCTAGCTGTAAACCCCAAAACCGAGCAAAAAAAAAAAAAAGCGTAAAATACGCAGCCTAGCTATAAACCACAACAAAACGTGGCAGCCACCAAGTTAGATGCTCACTTCAAAAAAAAATTATATCAGCCAGCGGGGAATCGAGCGCCGATTAACCGCTTAAAAGGCGGAATGCTTACAACTATGCTACCAAATACTCAAGCATTTAGTAGAAATGAAATTTTTTAATAATAATGTGAAGTTCAGTGTTACACAGCTAAAGGTGGCCAATCAACTAAAAACAAATCCGGGCCGGCAACGAAATAACTAATAAAATGATCGTTGCTGGAGCTACGTCGTTCGTAGTTTGTGCAACATTCATACATGAAAACACGTGCGGTGTCTAGGGCAATGTTGTTTGATAATTTGAAAGCGATCGGTAAAGAAATGTCGGAAAATGATCATGTGGGAAAAGGCATCTATTGGCAGCCCTGCTCAGCAGTCGAAAGTGGCCAATCAACTAAAAACAAATCCAGGCGGGCATTGAAACAAATAATGATTTGACCGTTGCTGGAACTACGTCGTTCGTGTGTTGTGCGATTTTCTGATAGAAAAACACGCATTGAGTCGAAGGCAACGTTGTGTGAAATTGTGAAAACAATCAGTTCAGTAGTTTCGCAGTCTCTTATTAATATAGAATCTATCATCACAAAAATTAATTTCCACTTTTCAGCGCGGGCACAGTCATTGAGTGTTTGAAGTTTAAAAGTCAATATTTCAGTTGTTAAAAGTTTCTGATAATTGCGCCATTCGTACCAACTTTGTGCTATCAATCCTAGACATGGACAATCATATAAAAACACAAAGGCACACTTAGAGCGTGAGAGATTATAGTAAATGTGGTGTGAAAAACCAGAAGAGATGGTCACCAGTGATGCACTAAAAACAATGGTATGGATAACACAGGTATATGATTTACCAGAACAGCAAAGGAAAAAAACGGTTTAGTCATCTGGTCAAAATCGAGCAAAGTCAGCCAGCAACTAGAGCGTACTACATGAGAACAGCAAGCTACATGATAAGAGGTCGACCAAGGAAGAAATTGCTGGACGGAGTGAAAGAGATACTAGAGAAAAACAATATGACTAGAAAACAGCATTTAACTCCACTTTACGACATAGGCAATAGGGCAACAAAAGAACAAGATGTTAGTGGTATTCCCTTTTTCAGCCCCACAGAACAGCGCCGATTTGACACGAAACCAATATATTTTGGTTTGGTAATTATTTCATTTCCTTTTTCGTTGACAAGTTTTTCAACTGCTATCTTCTGATTCTTTTATGTTCGAGGAATTCCAGAGAACTTTGACTAAAAAGCTCAACAAAATGGGAAAGATGAAAACGTGCACAAAACAACACAACTTAACGTTTCGGCCGGGCAGCCTTTTTTCAAACATAAGTGAACTACACAAACGAGGAATGGAGAGTATGTAGATCTCTAAGGGGTGACGTGAGCGACGTTTAAAAAAATGTGATGCGGAATAAATGAAATAAAATAAAATAAACGATGGCTAAAAAATATAGTCACACACAAAAATGTGTAGTATTTTTAATATATAATATAATACTGGGAATAAAAGAAATACAAATGTTAATGATACATAAATGATACTGATAAGAAATAGAATAAAGTAATAATATGAAATAAAATAAAATAAAATAATTAACATTCAAAATGTTATAAGATTATAACTATTTAGATAAAGGTATGTTGGATATTGATACCACTTGAACTAAGAACGCCAAGGCTGTGGATAAGGCGATTTTCCAAAGCGAGGTGGGTAGTATAATCGCCAGAGCAAGATTTTAATGCTGCGACAGATGTATCATCTTTACCGCTGTGACAGGGCTATGAAAATGGAGAGATATTGGTTTGAGTGTCTTCTTATCGATATCGGAGAGGTGTTACCGGAAACGATCAGCTAGCTTCCTGCCAGTTTCCCCAATGTATGCCTTGCTGCATCGTTTGCAGATAATTGCATAAATTACGTTGCGGGATTCGCAAGTAAAAGGTTCCCTAATTTGAAAAGAACCATTTGAGAAACTGACCGAAGAAGTCTGGACAACGAAAGGACATGCCTTGCAGGTGCTGCGTGAACATTGAGTAGTCCCAAAAGGAAGTGCTGTGTGGAGTCTTTAAGGTTGCGGTCTCGTCTGTAAACTAATCTAGGTTTCTCACTAAAGATAATCTTGGTGTCCGGATCAGAGCGGAGGATGTCTAAATGACGAAATGACGTCATTTGGACATCCTCCGCTTTGATCCGGACACTATATGTGAGTATATTTTTTAGCCATCGTTTATTTTATTTTATTTCATTTATTCCGCATCACATTTTTTTTTAAACGTCGCTCACGTCACCCCTTAGAGATCTACATACTCTCCATTCCTCGTTTGTGTAGTTCACTTATGTTTGAAAAAGGCTGCCCGGCCGAAACGTTACGTTGTGTTGTTTTGTGCACGTTTTCCTCTTTCCCATTTTGTTGAGCTTTTTAGTCAAATTTCTCTGGAATTCCTTGTATTAGCTTGACTGCAGTCACCCCCACAGTTTCACCATCTTTTATGTTCGGCTCAAAAGGACGGGTGGTAGACTGTTTTGTGCGTTACATCTAAGCTGTGATATCTGAGTCTGTGGATCAAACACATTACGTTTCAGGAAGTGCTTAATCAGTTGCATGTTGCAGCATGTGTATTAAGGGGCTGTGGGTGTCATTTGTGTTCACTAAAATGGGATCCCGGAACCCACACGGGGAGTTTCAAGTGCTTTGAAAACTATTCTTGCTTTTCTTACAGACGTGATAATTATGTGTCTCCTAAGGCAAATGTTATAGAGTTACCTTTCATTTTTAGAAAACTAAAGCACAGACTGTTTATATGTGTGAGATAGCTAGTGGTCGTAAATAGCATATCTATTCTGTATGATGATGTCATATCTCTGACTCGTCTCCTATTTTGACTCAGACATTTCCAAATTTAGCTTGACATTTCTAAGTATACTTTAACTTCTTCCTTATTTTTCTAATTACTTTACTGATTTTTTCCCAATTACTTGTACGAGGTCATTTAAACAAACTGCTCCAGGGCTTGTTTTAACTGACAGTAAGCCATTTCCAAATCGATTATTTATAAGTACAAGCTTATAACAGAGTAATTAGTGTGAATAATGACTACATCCATGTGTTTTGCGAAGACAGCAGCTAGGAGTGAAAAAAATAGTGTGTTAGAAATGCAGAAATATTATTAAGACTCTAATTAATGTTGACTTCTCCGTTCATCTATTAATATGTCAGCCTGAAATAACTTAGTCACGCCTTACATTATCGGCTGTGATAATTATACTTAATAAGATTTGATGTAGATAGTTTTTATTTGAAGTACATGGTGGATTGGATCTGCTGTGAACTGACTAAAAACATATAACTTTTCTTCATTCGTCAGAACTGTGCCGATGATTCATTTCTCATACTTTTTTTTTCTTTTGCAGTGCCCCAATGTTGGTAGTCGTGTCTGTACCAGGTTATGATGCCAGAATGCACAGCATCTTCTCTATTAGTCTTTCTCTGCTTTTCTTCCCCTCTAAACTTTCCCCACTGCTACGATTAACTTTAGTTTTCCCCTTTCTCATGACGTAAGATTATTTTCGTTCATTAAATTTTTTTTCTGTACACGGTGTTGTTTCTCATCATTCATCTATAAAACCTTATGTGTGCAGTTCACACCTTCTAGTTTAATTATTATCTTACTGTCCATGATCATCATAGCCAGCCGCTCATAGATAGTACCAGTTACAATTGTGGCTACTGCTGATGTTACATCAGTGTGTGTTTCTTAATACTGGTTGTCCATGATTCAGAGGGCTGGCTATATTTAGCTGTTTCTTATGTCAAATGACCAAACTATATTGAATGTTCTTCATATTGAGAAATGATGCTTTCGCTTGAGCTATTATATTGTAAGTTCTTTAATACAAGTTCCATCTGCTGTTATCGAGGTATCTAAGTATTCTATAGAATCGACTTGCTTCAGACGTGTCTCGATTCCTTTTGGTGTTGCATTGTGGAGGGCATAGCTTCGTTGTAATTATCACTGATTTTTCTTAGTGAGTTTACACTGACCATATCGGTTCTGTACTAGTTGATATTCCTTTTCTAAACACACACACACACACACACACACACACACACAAACACACACACATACACACACATACAAAAGGTGAATACTTTCAAATAGAGGATACATTTTTTAAAAAGTCTTGCTCAAATTCAAGAATCTCACATTCTGAGCGGAAAATTATTTTCTCCCGATAAACAAATCATTGACTGCAACGACTGACTGACTGATTGACTTTCTACCCCACCGGGACATCATACAAGCGATAAACACCCGATGACACAAAGTGCCACCATGTGGATGAGGATCGCCGTGAAGAGGTCCCAAAAACCGCGTTCATTCAGTTGGCCATATTTATGGCCTGCCTATACTGCGGCACCTGGCAAAAGCCAGGGTGGAGCTTCAAATAACAAAAAATTTCTCCTAAAAAGGACGAAACACCTGTGTGGCAGGTAAGTATGGTAAGCGTTTTTAATTATCTGCAACAACGTGTCTTGTTAAAAGACCTTCCAAGAGCTGGAAGACCAATGGTGACCACATAAAGGGAGAACGGATTTTTTCGCACAAATTTATTTTTAGAACCATTTCCAGTCTGCAAAAGCAAAAACAAAAAGGGGAGGGGGGATAAGGAACACTATAATTGTAGTAACAAATAACAAACACGTTTTTCTGAACATTCTTTTATGCATGCTAAGGGAAGCAAACAAACTTCCATCCCGGCCTGTTTTACACCCTCGACTTCAACCACGCCACATCTAGGATTGACTTCAGTGGGTAAATGTGCACGCCACATCCAGGATTGACTTCAGTGGGTAAATGTGCACGCCACATCTAGGATTGACTTCAGTGGATAAATGTGCACGCCACATCCAGGATTGACTTCAGTGGGTAAATGTGCACGCCACATCCAGGATTGACTTCAGTGGGTAAATCTGCACGCCACATCCAGGATTGACTTCAGTGGGTAAATGTGCACGCCACATCCTGGATTGACTTCAGTGGGTAAATGTGCACGCCACATCCTGGATTGACTTCAGTGGGTAAATGTGCACGCCACATCCAGGATTGACTTCAGTGGGTAAATGTGCACGCCACATCCAGGATTGACTTCAGTGGGTAAATGTGCACGCCAGATTGTCTCGAAGCCAGCGGTAGTCTGTCATGCTCTCAAACCCGTTGAGATTTATAATAGAAAGTTTCGATGGCAGAATCAGGGTGTACGGACGTCTACATGAATTGTATGCTTTAAAATGCATTCACGAGGCTTTGAACTTGGTGGGCGGGGCGGGGTGTTTTCTTATAAGGAGAAATAACGAAGAATTGCAGAACACAGCTGGTAACAATTCAGTTGGGTATCACTGGGCAAAGGTACATAACGATGTCCTGACCCCACATGTTTTGACCGATTTTAAAACTCCATTGAAGCTATTGTGAGGCACGGGCAATACGGTTTCTCGTATGTTTCTTCTGAAAAGCAGCATTAATGTTTTTCGTCCATAGCCAGTAACATCATTTGACCTCAACACTATTCATTATTTATAACATGTGCACGGCTGCCATGTCTTAAATACATCAAATCCACCTCAAAATCTGTTACAGCTTGAAAATTAGCTCACAAATGCTTGGAATAATCTTTCACGTGCTAAAATCCTAAACTTAACCCACTCAAAGAGGCACGGCTGTTGAGCTATGAGTAATGCCAGGGAACGACACAATTGTTGTTAAGCAGTTTGGAGCTTCATGTCGACCCACTTTGAGTATTGCCTTGTTTATGTCTACAAAGCAAGTTTCTTCAAAACTCATTCCATGCTAAAACATGAAATACATATAGTTTGTCAGAACATTTCGTTGCAAACGGACGCAGACTGCCTGAGTTATTAGAGACATGTCTTCTTTTTCTTCGCGTTCACCGGCTGTAAACTCTGTTTTCGCTGTTCATCCACTTCTAGACTCTAGTCCTGTTCCAGAGACTGAGTGTTGCGTGTACACCCGTTTAACAGGTCTGAATTATTTTCATTCAGCCTGTTGGTTCCTTGCCTCTCAGGCAGATGTACTCCGACTTCAAGGGCAGCTCCCAATCAGTCGACTCTTAAGACATGCTTTTGAGCAGGCAGTGAGTCTATTCTTGTTTACCCCACATTGAGGACCAGGAACCCACACGGTGAATTAAAGAAATATGAAGTGTTAACTTTTTTCGTTGCAAGCGAGTGTGTAGCAGCAAGAGGGCTCTCATTGTCTTTCGCGTGGAGCTGTTCTGATCGAACCACCCAGACTATGAATTATGAAAGAGCTCAGTACCTTTATATGCTATCTTTCAAATGCAGATTATCGCACGTATTTCCTTTCAAAACATTGCAACCAGGTGTTTCACGTCTTAGAATAGGCCATGGGTTCAACATTCTTTATAATAACCAACCAACCATAGGCGCAAGCTGTCAAGGTTCATAATTTAACATGAACATCAAAATACCGGATCTGGTCAGTGTTCTTGTCCCGCCCAGTCCCTATGGTTCACCAGTCCAGTTATATATCTCTTTGCCTCCCACTTCTGCTCTTTTTGCATTAATCTTGACAGTCGTCACCAAGTTATTGAGTTCACTCCTTCTCCCAACAGGTCAGACAAACATTTACTGTCTACGTCTAATATCTGTAATTCATTTACGGTTTTCTTCTGCCTCCAGGAGAACTGACTCCTCTGTCTCGATATCACTATGATATTCTTTGCATTGTTATTAAAAATCACATCTCAGCGACAGATACCTATTTTACTGCTCGTCTGCTCGTGAGCAAATAATAACCCAAATATTGATACCACCTTAACACTGATTTGTTTTCTCTGGCTGCAGTTAACATCTTTCTATTTGTCTTGGCGTTTCCGCATCTTGCTAAAGGTACTTCCTGATGAATAGATTCCAGGGTCTCAATGCTAGAGCAAAGAGAGAGAACAAACTCAATTCCCCTAATCCCCCCCCTCCCCACCTCCTCACACTTCCCCAACCCCAAAAAAGCATGTCGTAATAGGCGACTACCTGCGGGTGTTGGAGTGGCCTTGAAAGGCCGTCAATCAAAAGTCGGTAAAAGTAAGGTTTCACTCCCCACATCCCGCCCATATACACGCCAGCTCACTTCTGATTGGTAGATATTGAGCCATGTGCCATTGGCGCAAGGTTAAGGGCTGTTCCGCAATGCCAGTGTTGTATATTTCAACACGCCAGCGCTTTTAACACTTCAAAAACATGGAAAAAGTGGTTCTAACAGCCATTCCCCCCCCCCCCCCCCCAATTAAAAAAAAAAACACACGTAGCTGCAAGACAACCCCGAAAGCAAACAACAGAGCGGCACACCCGTAAACTGCAGGAAACTTGTGAATGGAGACTAATTTAAACCTAACCCAAAAGTCTCCACACAGATAACCTAGATATGTAAATGAATGTGCACGCAATACTCAATTCCTGGAATAAAGTCAAAGTCCAAATGATGACAGTCAGGACTTTCCCCCGTAGTTTACGGCCGGTGAACATAAAGAATAAGCTGGTGTTAATTATGCTGATGGTCAATTTGCTTTTATAATTTTTTTTTTAAATTACTGAGCAGTAGAGTTAAAAACACACACACACACAAAGAGAGAGAGAGAGAGAGAGAGAGAGAGAGAGAGAGAGAGAGAGAGAGAGAGAGAGAGAGAGAGAGAGAGAGAGAGAGAGAGAGAGAAAGAGACAGAGACAGAGAGACAGTCACACCGAAATCAAATAATGCCTTTATAAAAGACAGCGCTGCATGGCTACAAGATGTAAAGTATTGCCTTTTACTTCCTTTCTCCATATACCCTTACGAAGTAAAAGCACTCAACTGTCTCAAATCAGTCCCTGACTTCTAATCTCTCCACTCTTTTCTACCATCTGTCATCTAGGCCAGTGTTTTGAATATGGTTTATGTAATATCATTTACATAAAAACCTAATAACTTTAGAATGCGATTTTTTTTTTTTTTCATTATAACAATTACAAATTATATTAATTAACTTTTTCATTATGACTATTAAAAAGTACCGACTCTTTTGCAGACCTTCTAAGATAAGAGGGGAAAGAGGTGAGGGGTAGGGGGGAGGTGGTGGGGGAGGGTTACACGAGTAGTAACTAATGGGGAACGACTGATGTGGGCTGTTTGAATTCCAATCAATGTTATTACTTAGTTGGCTTGGCTTATTGTTTCAAAGAAATGATATAGCCAACATTCTGAAGTCGGCCTACACTTGGCATTTGGAGTGTTCTTTTTTTTTTTCCTTTTGAATCTCGTTAACATGTGGGGGACACGTTTAATTTGTGTTTTAAAGTGTTACATTTACATATTTTAAAACACGTTCGCTTTCCTGAGACTCTCTTAAGGGGAAAGTAATTTGTTCATATAATCTGCAAAAATTGAAAGCCCTGTCATTTTACCTCCCTCAAGAACTCATTAAACATTAGGTGTACCCTAATTATAATGTGCCATCTGTTTCTTAGCGGCCTAATTCATTTTTTTTTAAATATTTTAATTCTAATTTTACTTTCTAAAAACAAAATACAGACAGACACACACACAGACACAGACACACAGACAGAGAGACACACAGACAGACATACAAACAGACAGACACACAGACAGACACACACACACGCGAGCTCGCGCACACGCACACACATACACACACACACTCGCACGCAAGCACGCACTCACGCGCGCGCGCACACACACGCACACAGACACTGCATGGTTCTCCAGTATGACAACAAATCAGGAAACAGCAAATATTCTTGCGTCACGTTCATCCTCATTCACTGAACTGATTCTAATTTACTACTGCTGTGTATAGTTACTGTTTGCGTAAGGTAGACAGAGCAGAAAGAAAGAAAGACTGAAATGAGTGAGTGAATGAGTGAGTGAGTGAGTCATTCAGTCAGTCAGTCAGTCAGTCAGTCAGTCAGTCAGTCAGTCAGTGGTAAAGTTAGTGAGTGGGTAAGAGCCCTACTGAATGAAACTGATGACTTGGTAAAGAGTATGGGGGAGGGGTGGGGGAGGGGGTTGTTGGGGGGGGGGGGGGGGGGGGTTCAGAATGCATTTGCTACTGAATAAGTGCATTAGAGAGAGAAAATGAGTGAAGCAGTGAGTGAATAAATCAATGAGTGAGTGATCGAGCCAGTGGGCAAACAAAACAGAGAAACAGACAGAATAATATGTTTCCTCCAATAAAGCAGTCAGGTTAAGCTAACCTAATAATGATATTATCATGATATTGGAAACAAACACTGATACAATTAGAAGGCAGAAGCGCTCGGTAACTAAAATCAGTCGGTCTGATGGTTATGTTTCTAAAGTCTCCCTTGGACAAGATTTGGTTTGTCATTAACGCTAGCTCTATGGGAAATTTCATCAGTCAAGTAAAAACGGCCAACGTGATACAAACAACGTAACTCTACTAGTACTGGGTTTATGGGTATATGTGTGTGTTTTGTGCCTGCGTGTGTGTGCATACGTGTGTGAGTGCGTGCCTGGTGTGAGTGTGTGTAGTCAGCGTTCACTTTCGTAATAATGTGTACAACGTTACAGTAATATGAGGTTTGTATGTTTAGTTAGTTAATAATGAATGTTGCTGTAAAGTAACAAACACAAATAAATTGTTGGGGAATGCTTGCAGCCATCGAAACAGCTCCAGTTTTAGAAGAAGAAAAAAATATATTGATTGGCACTCATCAAAAGAAGCAAACATATAAGAGGGTACACTAGACAACATGAAAGATGTGTTGTCTCATGTGTCCGCCTATTTCAAATTTTTACTTGTCAGTACGAATCAGTACATGTTAATTCATCAATGAAACTGTAAAGTATGTTGTGATGTCTCTTAATTTAATGAGGGGTTTTAATTAAATCATAGTCCGTTCAGAAATTCATGAACACTTTAGATTCCATGCTTTGCTTCATAGATGGCATTTTTGTCTTGGCCATAGTAAAATCAGTCTCATTACTAAATTGTCGGACCTTGTAGATGTCAATATTTTCGAAACTAACAGAGCGATTGCAGTGAAATTTGGTATGCTGCCTCCAGATATTCACGACCTTAAGGACATATTTTTTCACTATTGAATAATTTCAGATGTACTTTTTTAACGATACACATTTTTACCACAAAAGTGTTTTGGTAGATTTACTTTCATTACTCTCAGGAAGTAATAATAATAAGAATAAAGAAACGTGTCAAATAAGAAAACAAAGAAAACTATGTAATTTCGCAATTTTCTTGATAGTGAATTAAGTTACTTGTGTATGCTTTACAGGAAGTTGCAGAACCAGCCACAGCAAATATTGGCTGTTACGGCTTTTCTAAGCAAATTTTACGTTTAGTAGTTTGCCTTTGCTTTCTAAACGATCATCGCCCTATCACAGCCGAAACCAATGCAAGGCATTCATGTCCGCAGCTGGGATCAAATACGGCACCCCGGCATTTTGAAGCGCCTTCGCAACACATAAGCAGACGCCGACGCTGTTAGTGAACAGAACCAAAAATAAGACGTTTAAGTTTGTTTAGTTAAAGCTATATCCTTAAGAAGTAACTCCACATGGGAGCATGTACAGCAGGGGTCTACCAATCGGCAGTAGAAGTAATCCCTCGTCCACAATTGTTTCGGCCCACGAACTCTTAGACACCTGAGTTCATGAAGCTCAGGCTTGACCTGCTTCTGCTGCCCGTATTACCGGATGTTCTCTGTCAGGGACAAGACGAAAATGGTGACTATGCAACAGGTTCTGTGAGATTCGAAGTTTTTTTTTTTTTACAGTCGCTGCGGTAGCCTATTAGATCAGTCGACTCACCATGACGACCAAGTGGCAAGCTTATGGGGGTTTATGGGACACATGTTAGACTGTGTTGGAAATTGGCAGAGGGACACCGGCAGACAATTCGGACAGGATGGACTTTCGGGGATAAGACTTCTTTTCGACTAGACACCCGAACCAGCCTGCCGAGACCCGTCCCCCACGACGTTCCGTTGTGTCCAGAGCCAGCTACATAAATTAATGTTGAGTAATTGAACTATATAGTTAGTTTATCAAAACTGACAAAGACATCAATTTCCTAATAAGTTTGAGTTGGCAATTTATAACAATGCAGGAGGATACCGTTTTTCTCTACCAGCATTTCAGCAGGGAAGTTCAGATGAGTCTTTTATATTGTGGTGTTCATGACCCAGAGAAACGTACAAAACTGGGGTTTGGTCCGGATACAGTATTATTGAACCCTTGGATTAGACAAGACAGAGTGCACTAATGTCAAGCAAGGAAGGAAAAGGAAAGTTGACGATTTTGAGGTGGATGACATGAGACATGAGATCTTGAACACTTAGAAGCAAATCAACTTGTTGCCCTCCGGAAACTAAAATTGTTTTTGAAGTCACAACACAGTACCGACATTTCTAAAAGTATTCTAAAGAAAAATGGAAGAGCCAGCGGGTTCACTTTCAGGAAAACTGTAGGTGAAATTAATATTTTTGTGAAAAGCAACATTTGATTGCTGGTCGAAGCAGATACCTGAGGCAGATCCGTCAGCGACGGAGGCAAGGCAATTATACTGTATATTTGGATGAACCCTAGGTTAGTGGCACTATACCTATGCTAAGAAAGGGCAATCAATAAATGGTGAACAGAAAAGAAATATTCCAAGCAGCAACGGCCAACGTATTGTACTAACTCATGCGGGAAGCAGTGAAAAAAAAAAGGCCCTTGTAATGATGCAGGACTAATTTTGTAATCAAAGAGGCTGATGGTAGGGACTATCACACAAAAAGTAAAGGGCAAATTTTTCAGGAACTGGGTGGAGAATGCTCTTCTTCCAATTCTGGATAGACTATCATGCCTAGAAACGGACAAGCATGCTATCATAATTGTTGTGTGTGAATGTCACTTTGATGTGTAAAGAGTTAATGAAATTAGAGCTTGGTAAAGCATAAGCACATCCTGGTATTCATGTTGTGTTGACTTGTTGGGAATGCAAACATTTGTGGTTACCGTGAAGACAGTGCAGCGTGACCCACTTAGAGTTGGGGAAACATGTGCCGCTTGCAGTTAATGACTGGCTTGCGGACTTGTCACCATGGTCCGTCATGGATATTGTGAAATCCGTGTAGGCCGATAACTCGTGGGATAATTCCGTGGTCAAGTTAGTCAGTCGCTTTTAGCCAGTCTAAGTGTTTGGACCTGTGCGCAACTTATTCAAGTCCCATGGTCACCTGGATTTGTGTGTGGTGGTTTTAATAATATTTGTTATTCTATTGAAGCTCAAGTGGTGTATCTCCTTTTGGCCCTCAGATCTCAGGGTCTCTTGAACAGAGAGCCGTCACAGCACTGTCACTGTAGATCATATACGTGTATCTGCGCGATCAGACACTAGTGGTCCGTAGCAGTCACCTACACATAGTTTGCCGGTGCGTCTTCGTCCATTTCTAGAGACTGCCGGTGTGAGTGTATTTGGCAGGAAGTAGCAGTCGGTCATCTAGTACCTGATTACCAATTAATCGTCACAATGTTTCTTTCATAATAAAGAGACTAATAGCATTAATAACATCATACTTGAAGTGGTCTATTGTTTTAGAGCAATGGTTCTCTACCATCCTAATGCCGCGACCCTTTAATACAGTTATTTATGTTGTGGCGACCCCAACCATAAAATTATTTTCGTTGCTACTTTATAACTTGAGTGAATATGAGTTTTCCGAAGGTCTTTGGCGACCCTTGTGAAAGGGTCGTTCGACACAAAAAGGGGCAGGAGAGGTCATGACCCACAGGTTGAGAAACGCTGTATTATAGCCCGTTCCTAGATAATGTTAGTGGTTACGATAGGACATTTAACCTATACTAGATATATTTTGGTTGTTAACTTGTGCATAGCTTATTGTGACTCTCATGTTGTGGTTGGCCTCTCCATGTTCACCTGTAAGAACCCAATAGTCGTTTTGTCGTTCCATGGAACTCTTGTATGTGACTGAAACAGGTCACACACTCAGGACACTTGTTAGAATGTTTTACTAGTCACGAACGTATTCTTAAAAAAAAAATATATATATATATATACCCTATTAGCGGAAGACAAAGTATCAACTATATCAAATACATTGTGGTACTTTCTGTCAAAATGGACGCTAGGCACGTCACTGTTTTGAGCTGTGGCAAATGTTTTGCTTCTGCCAAACGGCGGCCGTTGCATTTTCGCTCCATTCGTAGACTGAAAGGATATAGTTTCGTCGCCCAGCATCTGAGTTGAGTGCATGGTGTGACACTATAAGCTCTGGATTTCATTTAGAATGTTTTACGACTGTGACCAACGTGGTGGTTTGAACTGTAGATTCAGAAAATGGCACAATGCTTGTTGTCGCAATTATAATAATGCCATTAAATGAATAAATTGATTGCGTGTAAACTGCTGGTCTGTTAGTGACTTCTGCTATCATCTACGATGAACTGCATTTCTAATGTCAGGCTGTTTGTGTTAGCACTTCGGATGGCTACTGTATGCTTTTACTGTATGCGTGTGTATGCTAGTGCATATGCTGAGACAGCAGTCTGTAAATTTTTCCACAAGGGACTGTGATTAACATTCTGTGTGTTTTTCGATGGAACAGGAGCGGAGCAACTATGGGGTGACCCGTTTGCTGTGAAGGTGAAACTAAGATTGCAAGATTACCAGATTATATCAAATACAAAAGATTAAATTAGGACACGGCTTGCTAAGGGAAAGAGGAATTTCATGACACATATTTGGAAGCAGATTTGTTGCAGCTGGTGAGGAAAACAAATAAGACAAAGACAGTGTCAAGAATCATTATTGAATACGGTCAATCTGCGACTCCCTACATATCATTCATAACTCAAACTCAATAAAGCTTGTTTGGGCTCAAGAATGGACACGTTGCCGAAAAGAACAGTACATTGAAAATTTGTGATGTTGAAGTTCTGACACCTGAGTCCCTCTCAAGAACAGATATTCAATTTTGGAACAAGTGCGTTGAACATGTGATCAAAGAAAAAGATGAGTAATGACATATGGATTATAATTTGTTTAGCCAGTAATAATAATCAATCTCTTGAAACCGACAGTTTCGAAATGATTAAAACATTCTTGGAGAAAATAGTTGAACATCATCAGTTTGTCAGGTATATCTACAATGACAACAAATACATTTCCGTATCTGAATATGTCTGTCATCATACAGTCTGCGGTACAGTTAAGATATACTCTGGGGTCTAATGGTGACAGAAGGGAAATACTGACTGTGGCATATTGCAGTCATGTTTACGGCTGAACATAAATGACAACAAATAATTAATTTTTTTATTACCTAACAATATATTATTTAAAAAACGCATGTAAACAAACAAACAAACAACAGAAAAAAAAAAAAAAAACATAACTTGAAATTAACATACTTACTGTAAATTGTAAAATCTTATTACATTTATTTACAGTGGTTCGAAAAGCGTCTTTGAGCCTGGGGGATTAAGGCTGCATGTCTAGGGCTGTCGCAACGGACTGTGCTGGTGACGATTTTATTTTTACCCCTGATAGAAAGAAAAAAAATCCCTAAACTTACCTAGGATTCGAACTCAGGTCTCCCACATGAAAGCCCTGCGTCCCAACCATTCAGCCATCCGCTCCTCAAAAGCCAAAGAATGGCACTTTTTTTGCGTTATAGACGTTAAAGGTTGGATGCACACACAAAAATTCATTTTGATCTAATAGGCAGTTTTCAAGAAATATAGACTGCAAACGAGTTCACGCATTTCCGAACAGACTATGGATCTATAATTATTATAGATCAATACAGGTAACGAGGTGAACATTATGCGGGTCACTTTTATTTTCTTTGAAATTACCTAGCCTCACAATTGTGACTGGGTCAGTCTAGAGTCAAAGCGTTTTTTATTCCATTGTTTTTAATACCCTGTATGAGCTGGTTTCCACTCCCAAACTTCCTGGTCGGCGGACAAGCGTCTAGCCACCTAACACAACTATTCACCTACCGCCATATACCCTAACACGACTAGCTTCCTACCACCACAAGCAATCTACCGCCACAGGCCACCAACAACCAAGAGCCACCTACAGCCACTAGCCACCTACCGCTACTAGCAACAAGCAATCTATCGGCACAGGCCACCTACAGCTACAGGTCACCTACAGCCACTCGCCAACTACCACCACTAGCCACAAACCACCTACAGCCACATGCCACCTACCGCCACTAGATACCTACAGCAACAAGCAATCTACCGCCACAGGCCACCTACAGTCACAGGCCACCTATTGCCACTGGCCACCTACAGCCACAGGCAACCTACCGCCACTAGCCACCTACCGCCATATCCACCTATCGTCACTAACCACCTACCGCCCCAGGACACCTACACTAGCAGTACTGTATGGCAAAAATATAACTCTAAAGACGCTCACAGCCGTCAGGAGGTCGAAGGGTGAAGCGCGACGGCACCTTATGCTCCCAACGTATTCAAACAGAACTAGTAAACCATCGATTCCCATACAAGGTGTGACCTTGAGCTCCGAAAATGGACTTCTTACGTCAGGTCCTAACGATCGTGGGGTTGCCTTTTCAGTCTCCGGCAGTCAAAGACAGCCTGTAGAATCGGTCCGTTAAATTTCATTATGTCGAGACAGTCCGTCCCTGGAGTCCTATTTTAACTACTTCTAACGAAAATAATTTTTGTCTCTTCGTTTAACAATCAATATGCTTCGCTGTTTATCGGTTCAAACTGTCACTTCTTAAGGGTAGAGTGGAGAATGACCGCCTGCAGACCTTATAAGGTCAGCAAAATCATGTGGTCTGGTTTATATCGGAAACAACTGATCAAATTATGATCATTTTTTGGCCTTCAAATATAATCTAATTTTACAGTTATGGATGTGGTATAGCACGGTATGGTATCGATGGCAGCATTGACTCTTGTTTTGGGCTCTGTGTTTTCAGCTAGTGATCGAAGTAAAAATGGACGGCACAAATCACATACATGCCCGAATCTCGCCGGGCTCGACATTTCGCGTCGGCACTAATCCGTGCAGTGTTACCGTCTGCCCCATGTTCTAGGCGGATTAGCATACGCGTCCTTCCCATTTCGTCGCCTAAACACACGGTGCGGAAAACATGCCCCCGTTCGTTCGAAGCCTGACGCAACTAAAGTGCACAGCTCTCTCCCTCTCCCCCCCCCCCTCTCTCTCTCTCTCTCTCTCTCTGTGTGTGTGTGTCTCTGTGTCTCTCTCTCTCCCACCCAACTCTCTATCTTGTAAGGGATCACTGAGCGACCGGGTTTTGGTTTCTTTGTTTTTGTGCTCGGCTGGGTCTTTAACTAGTTAGTTTTTTTCCCCTCTATCAATAACGTCGCTTGTACAACCGCCACAGCTTCAAAAATTGGTGATATTTTGGGGCGGGCCCTGAATAAAGTCGTCCGAGGAAGGAAATTCATCTCGAAATTTAATTCACCGAGTAAGGCCATATTGATAGCGATGAAGAGCCAAAGCACAACGCTGTAAAACATACAGTGATGGCCGCTCACAACGTGGAATATTAATGCTTTTATTGTTGAAAATAGCATGACACCTCTAGAACATGAAACAGTCCGTGGAAACGTCCATGACATGAATGGGAGCCGATGCGAAATCTTGCACCATGTGAGATAAAGCCAAGTTCGTGATATGTACCGAATGGACCATGTCAGGAATCTAAGATATAAGGACATGAACAAACCGTACAGTAGTTCTAATGGGGCCACAAGAGACTAACCCCACTTATACGTATCACATTCGATCACCTTGAGACTGGTAGAAGGGGTTCAGAATGTGAGGGATGTCAAAGCGCAAAATTTGTTAAGGACATTTAGCCGCTCACAGTAGTTTAAAGAAAAGCCACACGATTTGATGCAAGTAACACTTGGCACAAAGAAACCAGATCACAGCTATAACTGCAACTGTAGGCAGTAGTATAAACGTTGTCGAATTTTTGTTTTTTCGTTACTACTGGCCATAGAAATGGACGCCGATATTGGGTCTGGCCCTAACTAGGCAGCCTAAATTTAATTAAAGACCAAATAAATATGCTGGTAAATTTTACGCTCGTCTCCCCATTTACACATCGCTACAAGGTAGCTTGCTTCTGACTGGACGACCTACTGCCTTACCCTGATAAGTCAGCCTCGTGCGATTTGACTTTTACACAAGGTCACAGGGATATTCCACACTCGTCCTGTTACCGCATGTTGTATATTTCCCCATGCCAGAGCTTTTAACACTTCTGATACATTTAGATACTAGAGAGTGACAAAATAGGCCGTCTCATTCTTGGAAATAAAAACGTAAATGCAAGACAACAGACTGCCACACCCTTCGACCTCGGCAGACTAGTTCAACCAGCTTATCAATGGAGTGAATTTACAACCGGTGGTGTGTAAATGGGAAAACCATCGTATAAAAATCTGTTCTATTTTTAAACTGGGAGCCGTCTTTGTGTAGCGACTAGACGCTTACCTTCGGGTCAGAAGGTCGTGGGGTCAGCTCCTGGGGGAGCCATACATTTTTCCAAAAATCACCTTAGCTCCCAGTTCAATCTAGCCTTAAATGGGTAGCAGGTACCGTCCTTGGAATTACGGGCTTTATTACCCATCAAGTGCCGAAAGGTCAATATATAATATAGGTCTAACCCTCTACGCACAATACGTCTAAAGGTGTGAAAAAGAGTCCTTTACTGGGGAATAAGACACATAAGATGGACATATACTAGGCACACTCTGAAACGAAATGAGCACAAAAATAACAAAACAGGCGCTGAAATGGAATACAGTCTGAGAGAGAGAAAAAGAGGGCGTCTAAGAAAAAGATTAGGAAGAACATTATACAAGAGGCCTAAAAAAAAAAAAAAATGCTGGGCTGAACTCCCTGTCAGAAATCGAGAAAGCTACTTGCAATCGAGCGGAGTGGAGGAACCGAATGCAAACCCCAACGGCACACAAAGGATGATGATAATTATTATTAGGCCCTTAACGGCACTTCATGCTATGGTTTACAGTAGACTATTCAACTAGCGGCCCGTGGAGGCCTAGCAAGTGGCCCGCGGATCAGTGCCAGTTGTATTGTTTTAGTGTTATGTCTGTGATGAGGACGGGCCTATGGCCTAATGACGATTTCTATTATCAAAATGTTAGCCCTGTGTAAACTTAGTTGAAAAGCCACGGTCTTACAGCGAGGCTGAAAACCTTCACCACTCGGCTAAAAACATCTGATTTCTGCTAATCCCTAGTAAGTCTCTTTTTACGACATGCTTGTTAAATGCCATTGAGTCTATTCATGTTTAGACCAAAGTGGCGCCACAGGAACCCACACGGGGACAGTCATATTACGTCAGCATTTTTTACTTTTACTGAAAACGCTATGTCATGTGCAACACTGTCAGTCTACAGATCTAATGGATTGTTGCGGCATTCACTGCACTGAGGGAACCGTCCTTCGTTGATACCACTCAAGGCCGTCAAGATGCCCTACCACTGTCTCTAGTTTTTCGTGTGAATCAATTCTTCTCATTTTTTATAATTATGTTTCTGGTTGCACGCTGTTTGTGTGAACGACATTCATGTTTCTTGAAAGTGACTTTACCCTCTCTCTCTCTCTCTCTCTCTCTCTCTCTCTCTCTCTCTCTCTCTCTCTCTCTCTCTCTCTCTCTCTCTCTCTCTCTCTCACTCTCTCTCTCACTTTCCTCTCTCTCTCGCTCTCTCTAGGTGTGTGTGTGTGTGTATATATATATATATATATATATATATATATATATATATATATATGTGTGTGTGTGTGTGTGTGTGTGTGTGTGTGTGTGTGTGTGTGTGTGGTTTAAAGACTTTTCAGAGGGTGTTCTTTCTAGTAATAAAACATTTTTTAATTTAATACTTTCTGGCATGTTTGGCATGCTTCGGCCAAACTTCACAAACTCAACTCTCGCCTAGATTTGTTTAAGAATACATTACTCTTTCAATGACCTTGACTCACAGATCGACCCAGCATTAAGTGGGTACTAGGAGCAGTCCTGAGAAGTAAAGGCGGACTACGTGATGCTCACCACACCACCTAAAGTGCCCAACGGGCTATAAAATACAGGTCCAGCCCTATATTCCCAATACTCTCAAAGGCGTAGAAAAAAGATTATACATTACTCTTAGTAATCGGATTCTCACAAATAATTGATGCTCAGCAGCTGTCCTCATTCCTAAGTAATGAGATAATTTGCCCATAAGAAGGAAATGGCCCATTACACACATTAGAGGTTAATGATGAGTATTCATCAGGTACGAATGCAAGCTGGTATCTACTCTAAGATATGGAGTCATGCACAAGTTTAGGCAGATGTGTAGATAAAGACAGATATTAAAATACAAGAAAGAAAAAAAAAACAGACACATGGCATTTTTATAGCACCAAGAGCCCAGCTCGCTAGCTCAGTTGATTAAACCTGACAATTCATGGTTTCTGTATATTTTCAAAAGATAGCACTAGGAAAACTGGAAGACAATGAAGATTTAAAGAAAAAAAAAAACTTAATATAAATAAGGCACGGTGATTTTTTTTTTTTAAGCACTTAAAAAAACCGGCAGTCAATGGAAATTAAAACTATTGTTAAACTTAATATGCTGGATGGGCAGAAACGATGGCATGGAGGGATATCATCAAAAGAGCTGTTCCAGGCAACCAGGAATCGTAATCATGGCAATCTTGGTAATCTTAGTTTCAGCTTCATAGCAAACGAGTCACCCCATAGTTGCTCCGCTCCTGTGGCAACGAAAAACACACAGAATGTTCGTCGTTGTCCCTTGTGGAAAGAGTGACAGACTGCTGTCTCAGCAAATGCACTAGCATACAAACGCATTAAAAGCATACGGTAGCCATCAGAAGTGCTAACACAAACAGTTTGACATTAGAAATGCAGTTCATCATCGACGGTAGCAGAAGTCGCCAACAGATAATCAGTGCACACGCGATCAATATTAATCACATAAGGGCACCACCTATATTGCGGCAACAGGCCACGCGCCATTTTCTGAATCTACAGTTCACAACACCACGTTGGTTACTGTCACGAGACGACCTCAGTGGTTCCAGAAGTTAGTACTCGTAATAAGTTCTTCTGGTTATTGATATTACTTTAAAACAAACTGATTTAAATGTTTCCAGTCCTTAGTCCAGACAAAGCGACTGAGTCTTGGGTAATGTTACGCAATTAAACAGGGGCTAGAGAATTTCCTTTCTCATGTCAGTGTCAGAATGTTATCTCCTGATCACAGACTGTAGAGGCTAGCGAACGGGGAACTTAGCATCACACCTGAGATTAGCTTCCCTGAGCTGGACCGTAGGTCGTAAAGGTTACCTAACACCCACTGAGTGAGTCTTCTTTTGATGAGACTAGATCAGGGGAATTGAGTGGACTCTAGACGTTGTGGCGACGAGAGGTTGAAGTTTAACACGTCAGTGTAATTCTCGGGAGAACAGGTGTTTGGCAATTAGGAATGTTTGATCTTGGTCAAGTAGGAAACACAATGGCTTCACTGACCGTCTTTTCACACCTGCTAGTTAGATTCGTTGTAAACTAGATTGGGTCACTTAAGAATGTTGACTGACAGGCCACTTGTTAGCTAATTTGATCTGATCGGTACTTCAGAGGCGTGGCTTAAGTCATCGTCTTGAGGGTTGGGTAGAACCGAGTAAAGGGAGGAGTTTAACCTTTGAGACAGTTAGATTGTATACTTCGAGCCTTTGGAATTACCGTCACATCGCAGCTGGCAAGCAACAAACACAGGTCGACGTAAAGGTAAATTTTACGGTCGGATTCTGGTTTGGCGATTGATGGAAAGTTCCCAGGTGAATATTAATTTTAATCTTGTATACATAGGTTAGGGAGTTAACCTTAGTCTATACTACCTTTTCCTAATTTGTCTGCACATTCTGCTTGAAATAGTTCTTTGTGAGTATTCAGTATCTCAAGTTAGGGAACTGCTAAACTATTCCTATTTCTTGTATGTTTGTGTCACATGTTTTTCAGGGTATGTTTGCATGTGTATAAAATAGAATGTGAACAATGACATTTGCTATAATGAAATGTAATTATATTGTTTCCACCATCAACCAAAATATGAGTCTGGACTGTGGGAAATGATGCCCAAATATGTGCAGGGATGCTGCTACGTTTTGTGTGCCCACCATGTGCTCACTTAATGTGTTCACCTAAACAGGGGATTTATAACCCCAGGGGAAGAATGATGGGTGTATAGAATTCACGGTCACTGAAAGATAATATTCAGGACAGCGTGCACATATAAATTGTTTGCGTGTTCAGCACATAACCTGCGCCACATGTTTATGTCAAATCAATGTCAGCCAGTTGGAAGTCTGAGTGATGACGGACAACAGACTTAGAAAGTCAACTATCATGACATAGCATTAGAGGGAAGGCAGGAAATGTGACGTCCATGTAAGACAAAAGACCTTCAGACTAGACTGGAGAAGATGTGGAATATGAGGAGGAGTGATGGGATGTATTTTATTAATATATGTTACAATAATTGATACATGTATTCTTAGTGTAAGTCAAGATACTACACTTATGTGTTTTGTTTCCATGATTACAGCGCCCATGTGACGATCAGTACATGAAAGAGACTACATTGTGTTAGACTCGGCCAGCTGGGATCGAGGTGGAGAACGATGTGGAGAACGAGGTGGAAATGAAGTGGAGAATAAGCTGAAACAGGCAGAAAACAGGCAAGGAAGAGTTGGACAAGCTTGACAGTTTCTCACGGCTCTCAGAGGCTTATAAGTTAAGTTAACATCTTTTAAGTTAACATATCACCATCATCACACCACTCTAAACCCCGGAGCTGTTTTCTCGCTGAAGCTATCACTATCATCACCTTAACCAGTCACTGTTTGTGTAAATCAACAAACTGGGAAGTTCATTGTTAGTAAATAAAGCTGTATGTCAAGTTTTATCCTGCATCAGTTTTTGTAATTCCAAATGTCTGTTATTACATGTTTAATTAAACTGTTAAGATAGAATACCATTTGGTGGGAGCTCAATTAATATGATAATTCTTTAATTATTCATAATAACACCGGGAGAAGGTAGAAGACGGAGGAATGCCATAGACATGCTTCACCAAGTTTAACACCTCGGTCACGCAGTCGTGTTAGCGTTAGAGATTCAACATTATCACCCAACATAGTCCATACAGCGTTGATGATGTCAGCTCTGTCCATGCTTCTTCCTGTTTGCGTTGGTGCATTACTCGCCAGCTGTACAGCTTTTCCTTTAACATTTACGCCTGCTTGTTAGAGTGTGTACATGCAAATGATGGAGGTCAACTGCGACTTCCGAATGCTTTCTAATCATTCGGAGCGAAGACTACCTATAGAGTCTGAAACGATTACTACATGTGTGGCCGCTTGTTCTGTGCCAACACAAGTGCCCTGGAAGGCGTTCATCGTGTCTTCCATTGCTGTTTCTCCATCAAGTTTGCTGGTGGTTTTTAGCTAAGTTTTAGAGTTCTCCTTTAGAGTTCTTCTCACTATTCCACTAACGAATCTTGACTCTACGTTTAAATTATTGAATCATTTATTTATCTAGAAACTGCATCGGTTCTTTTTTTCTTTGTCCTGAGAAGGCAGTTAAACAAATCAATTAATGAGGAGGAGGGGGAGGAGTAGAAAATAAAAGAAGAAGAAGAAAAAGAAGAAGAAATAGACGAAGAAAAAGAAGAAGAAGAAAAAGAGGAAGAAGACGGAGAAGAAAAAGAAGAAGAAGAAGAAGAAGAAGAAGAAGAAGAAGAAGAAGAAGAAGAAGAAGAAGAAGAAGAAGAAGAAGAAGAAGAAGAAGAAGAAGAAGAAGAAGAAGAAGAAACAATTACAATAGTATTAACAACAACCACAAACGATGACAATAATAATGAGAGGCACCAGAACAAAAAGAAAACATGACGACAGTTAAAATAAATTACTGTAAGCCGAAGGAATACGATGTAAAAAACGATCTCCCAAGAATAAAAGTATTGATTATCTGATCCCCATGGCAACGTATCAATAACAACAATCTACTGAACAACGCGACCTCTCTATCTTTACCACCTCTTCCCACTCACTGTCTGTCTGTGTCTGTCAGTCCGTCTCTCTCTCTCTCTCTCTCTCTCTCTCTCTCTCTCTCTCTCTCTCTCTCTCTCTCTCTCTCTCTCTCTCTCGTCAACTTTTCAGGACGCGTTTAACTATGTCCAAGGGACATGATAAGTACATTTGACGACTGTTAGTTCCTGAGTTTATGAGAAAATTGGCAGGTGGACTTCAAAGTTGGGAATCCGTAGTAGCCCTAAAGCTGGACACTTGCCTCCCCGTCTAAATGTCTCGGGCTCAAATAGGTATCCAGGCGGAATGTTATAATTGCCCTAGTCACTAGGTCGGCTCATTCTAATTTGGGCACCAGGATATCTCTATTGGAGCACAGATGGCTAAGTAACATTTACCTTATGCATATAGTATACTAACAATGAGCAATTCCCTAGTGGAATGCAATTTTTTTTAAGCCCTGTCTCATCTTTCGCCGGGGGCCCCAAATATAACCTAACGAAGAAATGGAGTTCTAGGATTTTCGACAGGGTGATTCTCCCCCGAAAGAGGGTACTTTATGTCACATGGTGTTTATCGTTCGACGAGAAATCCTTGTGGGTATGAACGTAAGGCTGCTTAAGTTAGTACTGTCTTACAAAGTTGGTACTATTTCGCTCTTGCTGAACAAAAACTGTACTTTGGTACCACGCCAATCTGTTAGTACTTTTCGAAAATTTTACCTCAGTATTTAAAAACTAAGTTTGTGTTGTGAACTTTAAAAAAAAAAAAAGTTAATATAGGAGGTGTGCTAGACATAAATCTCATTCGCCAGCAACTGTAGAGAGTTTTCTCTCTGCTTCAAAATATTGTGATTAAAAAAAAAAATCGCTCCGCTTTGATGACTTCAACAATAAATGCATTGATGAGATCAAAGTTAGTGATCCACGACATTAATTGCCCCAGCTGGAAACAGCCACAACAGCTTTGTAACAAACTGAGCAGAACAATGACACAGCAATCATGTCATGGACACACAAGTTCAGTTCTGATCAAAAATGCAGTACGCCAGTTTCTCTCTCTCTCTCTCTCTCTCTCTCTCTCTCTCTCTCTCTCTCTCTCTCTCTCTCTCTCTCTGTGTGTGTGTGTCTGTGTGTGTGTGTGTGTGTGTGTGTGTGTGTGTGTGTGTCTGTTTTAAAGACGTTTCAAAGGGTATTTTTCTTGAAATGAAAAATTTGAAAATGTGAAAATTTTGGTGTGAACTATCCTCTGCGTTTGTGATTATTTCGGTATTTTTTATTTTCTCTATCCTGCGAGCGGATCAGTTAATAATTAACTGTTCTTCGCTGATAATAATCTAAGCTATGTTCCCGTTTCTTTGTGATTCTAGTGTAATATACCCATCCCCCTGTTTCACTACATTGCTAATTAAACTTGCCTATGGCCCCATCAACTAAAGTAGCGAGGGGAATGCTTTATCAAGGAAGATCGACTTATCATACGCGCCATTCATTTTTATTGTACATGTTTATCTTCTGTAAATTTAGGACCTAACTGTTGTGACCTTCCGTAAAGTAAATTCAGTTTATCTATGATGTGAATTTGTTTCAGAGACAATTTAGAGAATTGTAGATCATTAAGCTGCACTTTCCGAGTTCACATAATTCTATTTCGTGTGGTTTAAATAATCCGCTGACACCTTTCCATCTTTTTCTTCTTCTTTCGTTCGCCTGAAATATGTTGTCTATATTAGCAATTTTGTCTCTTGTATAAATTTCACTGTTGTTGTTAATTCATTTAGTGGTCCATAGAGTTTACATTCCACTGTTGTTCTTTGTGGCCAAAAGGTTTGCCTTAATGTGTCAAATTCGGTGCCATCCTGGAGTACATGCTCTGCTGTCTGGGGCACCTCTCAACAGGTGCACATGGCTAATATGCCTATCTTGAATTTTCCATCATTCCAGATCATATTGTTATCACAGAAACAGTGATACAAGAACCTAATGCCCGGTGAGTGTGACCTTTTTATACATATTTTATGTTTATTATAATTTATTATGAAAGGTTAGCCATTAAAATGTACACACAGTAATCTCCCAGCAACAAAATGTATCTACATGTACGAACTTTGCGTTGCATGACGTTTAAAAACAAAAACAAATCCTATATAAACATTTTATTACTAAATCTATTTAGACATGAAGAGATGAGTACACATTACAGGGGATTTATGAAGTTATGAAGTGATTTCCGTTACCGTCAAGACACTTATTACTGCAGTAATTGCTGCTACGGTTACAGTTACCATCATGCAACACATAGTTACAGTAGATGGATCTAAATATGGCCGAATAAGTCATTAAATTATGACGTTTTTAAACAAGTAACCACTATAAAAAAGTTCATGCATTTTACTACTTAGTGATTACTGTGCACATATTTTTTGGCTAACTCTGTATTTATGATCTATGTATTTTATATATACACACACATACATATATATATATATATATATATATATATAATGATATATATATATATATATATATGCATATATATATATATATTATATGGGTGCGTGTGAGTGTGTGTTTGTATGTATGTGTGTGTGTGTGTGTGGGCGTGTGTGATTCTTGACAATAAACTCTATAGCCATAAAGTTAAAAGAATATTAAAGGTAATGCAAGACATCTCATCGCATTGCTGTTGTCTTCTTTATTCGAAATAAAGTTGTCCTCTTGTGGGTGTAATTTTTAGCTATTTTCAAGCCCCACCCTGACTTTTGCGAGGGCCCTGAATATAGCCGAGCAATATGTATGGCATAACGGCCGAAAGGGGTATCTGGGACCTCTTCAGGGGTGATCTTTATCCGCATGGTGGCACTTTGTGTCACCGGGTGTTTATCGCTTGTTTTATATCCTGGTGGGGTACAACTACCTACCTACCTCTTTTTGTGTGTGTGTGTGTGTTAAAGTACACATGAGTTTCCTTCCACGAAGAACACCGCATCTCATGTCTGTCTGTATATGCTGCGTCTATCAGGTCAAAGAATTTCTTTGACATCGCATAGTGCCTCATCTATTTCCACGAAGATTCCGTATCAATGCTGTCAATTACATCTCTGTAGCGCACAAATCCAAAATATAATATCCTTTCGATTCAATGCGCTATTTTTATACGTTACTAGCTGTACCCGGCCACGCGTTGCTGTGGCATAGTTTGGCTAAATGGAAATGAAAGAAAATAGAAAACGCACGTGTCTAATACAATCATTGTCTGCTCAGATATAGAGATAGTCTTTGATCCCCGCCCACCACCACAACTAAATCCACCTACTACTATCTCCCTCATCAAAGGTTTTTAGAAAAGAAAGACAATGGAAATCGCACGTGTCTAATACAGTAAATGTCGCAATCATTCTCTGCACGGATATAGCGATAGTCTGGATTTCCAACTTTAGAACACGCACCTTATAATTGTGTTTTTATATTAGTGGTCGTTTAAATGGTGTTATTAGCACAGTAACAAAAATGGTTATTTGGTTATCACATGCTAAAGCTGTTTGTATTTTTATAGGGGACGGAAGTAAAGCTACAACTGTACTTGTGAATAACAAAGTAAGTCGTAAAAAAATAGAAAAGCGGAGGTAGCGTTAGTAAAATATAAACAAATTAGGCAATGAGAACTTGAAAATCAAGTGTAAAGCTCTTTAATTTCTCTTAAATTTAAGTCATTACCCCCTCTCCTCTTCCACCGACTACTGCTCTCTCCCTCTTCGAAGGATTTGAAAATCACTAACTGGCGATATTTTGTTGTTGCTGTAACTGACATTGACATCCCTGTCCATCTGGACTAAAATAGGGAGCAGGAATTGTAAAAGGTAGTGAATAGGGCTAGTGTAATATTTACCACATCATCCTTCAAGTACCAGTGCAACTACTAAAATAATGTCACTGCTATCTGTGTTACCATCGGAGTAGACAGAGAGTCGTGAGCCAGAAGATTTGGTTCCGCATGGCTAGTGCTGTCGCCACAGACTGGTCAGGTTAGGATGTATAATTTCACTTGCCGACATAAGAACGCCATAACCTTACCGGCGGTCTTCACATGAGAGAACTATGGTGTAACAGCCCTGGTGTAACAACTATTACTGCTGCTGCTACTTTGAGTGGGTAAAGCAGTTACTGTGACTTAAAGCTCTCTCAGTTATTAGTTTGCCCCCCCCCCTCCTCCCCCCAAATTCACCGACAACTCTTTCCCTCATTGAAGTAGTTGGGAGAAAAAAAAACACTTGAAAAGCAAACGAACACAGGAAAAAAACACCATAATTAGGAAATGAACGCCATTGTAAACAGCACAGCTTAAAATTCCAACACAGATGAAATAACTAAATCTAAATGAAAATAAATGAAAATCTATAAAATTTCAGCGTAACCATGCAATCGGAAAGTTTAACAATGCAATCATAAGTATGCAAAATGATCAAATTTAATTATCAAATTTACTTTTTTTTTTTTTTTTTTAAATATTAAGGCAACATGGCTAGTGCTGTCACCACGGCAGAGCAGATGAGGATATTATTTTAGTCCGGGGTAAAAAAAATTTAACGACTGCGGATTCGAACCCAGGTCTACCGCACATGAACCCAGTGTTCTAACCATTCGACCAAGCAGCCACTTAATCGGAACAACGAAAAGAGAACTCAACAATTAGACATGTGAGAACCTACTACTGTGTCGCGATTAAAACACAATTCAAAACCGCAAGCAATTGTTTTCTCGTAGACAGATACTCCAGATATATTAATGAAATAGAAATCGCACGTGTCTAACACGGTTAATGAAGTTAATGTCGCAGTCACTGTCTGCGCCGACGTCGAGATAGTCCTTGATTGCCCCCCCCCCCCCCCCCCCACATCAAAGGTTGTTTGAAAAAAAAAACAGAAAATAGAAATCGTGTTTAATATGGGTATTGTGGCAAAAATAGAGATAGTCTTGTTTGTTGTACCACGACCTACTCTATGTATTAGTATTAGAGAAGGCGTTGGCTGCACGTAACTCGCCGGCAAATGGTAAATACGGCGCATGCGCAATTACTAACGTGGCTATAATTAGAAATCACTAAATTATAAATATTAATTGCGTATATTTTGGCATAAATTGTGGTCACCTATCTCTAACAGTGACAGGTTGAATTTCAAACCACGACAGTTCAAAATCCGGTATCACAACAAACATATCCTGAAATGTCAGCTAAATCGGTTCAGTAGTTTCCGAGTCTACAGGGGTGAAACAAACACACAAACATTGATTTTTATATATATAGATATATATAGATAGATAGTCTGGTTTTCCAACTTTAGAACACGCACCATATAATTGTGTCTTTATATTAGTGGTCGTTTAAATGGTGTTATTAGCACGGTAACAAAAGTGGTTATTTGGTTATCACATGCTAAAGCTGTTTGTATTTTTATAGGAGACGGAAGTAAAGCTACAACTGTACTTGTAAATAACAAAGTAAGTCGTAAAAAATAGAAAAGCGGAGGTAGCGTTAGTAAAATATAAACACATTAGGTAATGAGAACTTGAAAATCACGTGTAAAGCTCTTTAAGTTCTCTTAAATTTAAGTCATTACCTCCCTCCCCTCCCCTCTTCCACCGACTACTGCTCTCTTCCTCTTCGAAGGATTTGAAAATCACTAACTGGCGATATTTTGTTGTTGCTGTAACTGACATTGACATCCCTGTCCATCTGGACTAAAATAAGGAGCAGGAATTGTAAAAGGTAGTGAATAGGGCTAAAAAAAAAAACACTTGAAAAGCAAATGAACACAGGAAAAAAACACCATAATTAGGAAATGAACGCCATTGTAACCAGCACAGCTTAAAATTCCAACACAGATGAAATAACTAAATCTAAATTAAAATAAATGAAAATCTATAAAATTTCAGCGTAACCATGCAATCAGAAAGTTTAACAATGCAATCATAAGTATGCGAAATGGTCAAATTTAATTATCAAATGGTTTACCCATTTACATTTTTTTTTTTTTAAATATATTAAGGCAACATGGCTAGTGCTGTCACCACGACAGAGCAGATGAGGATATTATTTTAGTCCGGGGTAAAAAAAAATTTAACGACTGCGGATTCGAAGCAGGTCTACCGCACTTGAACCCAGTGTCCTAACCATTCGACCAAGCAGCCACTTAATCGGAGCAACGAAAAGAGAACACAACTATTAGACATATGTGTCCCTACCAATATGTCGCGATTAAAACACAATTCAAAACCGCAGGCAATTGTTTTCTCGTAGACAGATACTCCAGATATATTAATGAAATAGAAATCGCACGTGTCTAACACGGTTAATGAAGTTAATGTCGCAGTCACTGTCTGCGCCGACGTCGAGATAGTCCTCGATTGCCCAACCTCCCCCCCCCCCTCCCACTCCCCCCATCGAAGGTTGTTTGAAAAAAAAAACAGAAAATAGAAATCGTGTTTAATATGGTTATTGTGGCAAATATAGAGATAGTCTTGTTTGCTGTACCACGACCTACTCTATGTATTAGAGAAGGCGTTGGCTGCACGTAACTTGCCGGCGAATGGTAAATACGGCGCATGCGCAATTACTAACGTGGCTATAATTAGAAATCACTAAAGTTATAAATATTAGTTGCGTATATTTTGGCATAAATTGTGGTCACCTATCTCTAACAGTGACAGGTTGAATTTCAAACCACGACGGTTCAAAATCCTGTATCACAACAAACATATCCTGAAAATTTCAGCTAAATCGGTTCAGTAGTTTCCGAGTCTATAGAGACCACACAAACACACAAACATTGATTTTTATATATATAGATATATATAGTTAGATAGTCTGGTTTTCCAACTTTAGAACACGGACCATATAATTGTGTCTTTATATTAGTGGTCGTTTAAATGGTGTTATTAGCACGGTAACAAAAGTGGTTATTTGGTTATCACATGCTAAAGCTGTTTGTATTTTTATAGGAGACGGAAGTAAAGCTACAACTGTACTTGTAAATAACAAAGTAAGTCGTAAAAAATAGAAAAGCGGAGGTAGCGTTAGTAAAATATAAACAAATTAGGTAATGAGAACTTGAAAATCACGTGTAAAGCTCTTTAAATTCTCTTAAATTTAAGTCATTACCCCCCTCCCCTCCCCTCTTCCACCGACTACTGCTCTCTCCCTTTTCGAAGGATTTGAAAATCACTAACATTGATTTTTATATATATAGATAGATTGTGTCATCAGCTCGATACACGGTTTGTTTAGTTTAATAATCTGCATGTTCATCATTTTGTTATTGTTGTTCTATTAAAGTAATGTGTCTCATACTCTCCGAAATTACCCAGTATATTTTTTTTTCTAGAAATGACAAAATATTGCACCCCTGTGATATCTACACTTCTACAACTCATGTGTAAGTAGCAGGTTACAAATATCTTTATCTCCAATCTCCTTGTACAGTTTCACATATTCTGGTGAATTGTTTATGCATGCAGTAAGTCATTCCTCTTGTTATTAGCGGCTTAAAGGCTTAATGGGTTCTGCAGATATATAATTTGGACCAGCAGCTTTACTTAACTTAAACCTCTTCTATTTATATGGTGTCAGATAAAAATGGCTGCCAGTGTATCTCTGCCATTTGCCAAAGTATACCGTCTATTCGATGAACCAACAGTAAGCTTGTCAATTTGGCCGTGAAGTTAGGCAGTTAATTTGCTACCGCGGCGACACACACATGTACACGTACACACACACACACACACACACACAAACACACACACACACACACACACACATATATATATATATATATATATATATATATATATATATATATATATATATAACACCAAATTTCAAAACACCAGTTGCGAAACCATATTTTCGTCTTGTCAGATCTAGATTGTCTGCTACGCTCAGCAGGCGTGTCCGAGGCCTGGCGTCATAAACCAGGTCGGCTCACTCTTTGAGATTGTATAGGAGGTCATTGGGCCGAAACGATTGTCAACGAGGGAACCTTCTACTGATGATCGATAAAGCTCATGCTGTTCCCCTGTGGAATTTTTTTTTCTCCATTTTGTTATATATGGTTTCTTGCATTTGTGACACCCAACACTTCTGGAGAAGGGGGAGTGTTGAGCAGGGGGTGGGGGAAATCATTTTCATCGAGGTAATCATCTCATCTGTTAATTTGGCCTTTCATGTTGCTAGCAGACTAGTCTCCATTGTGTTTTGTGTTGTGAAATAGTGTCAATATCTTGGATGCAGTCTAGTGACACTAAGTATTTGCAGGTCTGTTTGGACATTATCTCTCCATCGTATTCTTGGTCTGCATCGTGGTCCATGACCATTCAACTCCCTTGTATATACAGCTTTAAATTCTCTGTCATTTGACACTCTTCCAATATGCACCAACCATTTCAGTCCACCAGTTATCATGATGCCAGTGATCAGTGGTGATTTAAACAGATTATGAAGGAACCAACCATATGCATAGATAAATAGTCCAGAGATGTAAAACGGATATGCTCACAAAACTTAAATCCAGAAGTGGATAAACAACCTGAACTTTTCGCTGGAGTTTATAGCGGATGAAATATGAGAAGAAGAGGCTACCGAGTGACTCAGATAGCCAGTTTTCGGATGCCTATCCAACAGTAACAAATGTCATATGCCCAGTTCAACCGCAAGAAAATGTTATATTGGGCCAATCCGCTGGCTACACTAAGTAATCTGAAGTTGAGCCTGGTGCGATGATACAGCTGATGATTAGCTGTGGACATAGAGTATTTAAATCTCTTCGTGTTGAAACCCTAAGATGCCAGGTCCAGCCACGGCCAGCTCCAATAAGGCAGTATAACTGAATCACGGCACATTTTGGCTGAGTCCCCTCGGAAATAGGTTACTGCAAGCGTTTCCATGTTGCATTTTGTGACATTATAATATGCTTACAAACTTCTGTGTTCTGATTGTATTCGTATTACAAATCGACAAGCGGATATTGTAAAGTGGACATACAAGCTGTTAGATTACAGCAATTTTAATTGTAATTCACGGGAGACAGTCGTGTTGTGATGTGTGTGTCAGTGTCACTGTTTCTAGTCAGTAATTCGGATTTTTGGGAACTGGCTGTTTATTACTTTTCTACTTTAAATGTAGAAATATTACTTTTAGGGATAATACAAACAGGTAATTTAGAAGCCATATCTGGAGAATAGCGACAGTTGTCAGGTGCAAACTATCTTGTGTTTGAAGAAAACTATTGCTTTCATATTGACTGTGCATAAATGGTGCAACCACGCTGTGGATAAATTGTGTCAAGATATTTCGGAGCTCTAGGTAAGTGGATGAAAATAATAATATTTAATTTACTAACTAACCTAATTTTTTAATAACAGTATAATTATATGTTGTCGTAGTCTACTAATAATAATAATAACCATCAATCATTTATATTTATGTTATGAATGACATGTGTATGTTTCATAGCAGTATTTTTATGCGCTAAATTTGATAAAGTACAAATGTCACCCCTCCGCTCCTCTGATGCAGCAATACCCTCTCAAAATCAAAGAGTTAGCACTATTTCTTTACTTTTGCTGGAGCAACTTTTAATTTACATCTAAACGTTATTGATGTTTATGTTCATGTTGAATGTAGCAAAAGCATTTGTGTTTGTCTGTAAGAGCCTTTATTGTTATATTTAATTGGCACACTTATTTACCTTAAAAATGACGTATAGTTATAAAAAACATGTCGAAAATTAATGAAACTGTAGTTTAATTTGTGTATACATCTCCTCGATAAAAACTGTGGACGCTGAGGGACCCAATTCTTGCACAAGAACGGGAATTCCCGTTCGAGCTTTACGGCCTTATAAATCTGGAGCTAGTCCAGTTAAGGGGTCTGTCTGGAGGAGATGGAAGAGAGCGGCGTATTTAAAGAAGGAGGGAAAAAAGAGTTTGGGGACCAACATAATGACGAACAAGTAATTAGAAAAGACGAGAAAAGAAAGGAGAAGACGGAGAAAGAGAATGATGAAGCGGAGAAAAAAAAAGAAGCAAATCTTTAAATAATTCCAAAAAAGTCCAAACAGAGAAAACCTAGCTTTTGGCTGAACTGCAAATTGTAATACTAGTGTACATGAAATTCTGTTTACAGAACTATGTAAAAGATACGCTATTTCTCTTTTTTAAGGATCAGTTCTCCTATTTTAAGTCTATTTCTCTTATCAGCAGGAAATACGACGATACAGTGGGTATAGTCCATAAATGATCATACATTATAACGTACTATAACCAACTCCTCATAGGAACAAACAGTAGAGGTACATTGGAGTGGCTGCTGCATCAGAGGACTGAGCACGTATGGGGATGCCCAATGTTGCAAAGACGTCAATGGTGATAACATAAAATAACCTATCATCTATATTAATAAAAATGTTAATTTTCCAAGTTTGTTAAATATAAACTCGGACACTACTAAACCGATTGCTTTCAGTTTTTCACACAACGTTGCCTTTGACTCAAAGCATTTTTTTTTAGGGGTCATAAAATTGCACAAACCACGAACGACGTACCTCTTGTAACAGTCAAATCATTATTTGTTTCGTTGCCGGCCCGGATTTGTCAGGGCTGCCAAAAAATGCCTTTTCCCCCAAGAACAATCTCCAACATTTCTTTACCGATCGCTTTCAAATTTTCACACAACGTTGCCTTAGACTCCGCGAGTGTTTTATGTATGAGTTTTGCACAAACCACAAATCACGTAGCTCCAGCAACGATCATTTCATTAGTGGTTTCATTGCCGGCCCGGATTTGTTATTAGTTGATGGCCACCTCTGACTCTGTGTGTAATACCGAACTTCACATTATTATATAATTTCATTTCTACTAAATACTTGAATAGTTAAAAGGGTAATTAGTTGTAAGCATTTCGCCTTTCACGCGGTAGGTGTTCGATTCCCCCGCTGGGTAATACATTTTTTTTTGGGGGGGGGGGGGGGGGGAGGGAGCCTAACTGGGTGGCTGCCACGTTTTATTGTGGTTTATATCTAGGCTCAATATCTACGCCTTTTTCCCGCTCGATTTTGGGGTTTACAGCTAGCCTGCGATAACGGCGACGTGATGCTCAATGTTCATGTCACGGGTAATATTCGTTCGCCCTTGAGAGGGCGGTTGGCACGTTGTGTTGTGGTTTACAGCTAGGCTGCGATATCTGACCCAAAGTCTTCAGTCTTCGGTATTATAGTTCCGCCCTTCACGTGGATGACCGGGGTTCGATTCCCCGCTGAGTGCTAATTTTTCTTTTTCCCCTAAAAGGGGGGGGGGGGGGGTTTGCACATTGTGTTGTGGTTTACAGCTAGGTTGCGATATCTGCGCCTTACGCCCACAGACATCCGATTTCAGTAAAGTCCAAATTAGCCTCCGCCCGACGCATCACTCGATCAAAAAGTATTCGTTGATGACAAAAACTGTTAACTAAGACGGCTTTGGTCCATTTTGGTTTGGGTCGACACGGATGCCAAGGTTAATTAAAAATCGTCCCTTCGGAGAGGGAGAGATGACGAGTGCGGGTTTTTATTTCTGCTATTTGTGAGCATAGTGTACTTTTTATTTCAATCACGGAATTTTACTGTGGGTTCCACCACTGGTTAGGTGGTGGAGTTTTATGTCGGGGGCACACTTAAACTAAACAGTCCGTGGCGACAGCATGCGGCGCCAACTCCTCTGGCTACAACGACCTGTACAGACAGTAGTGACCGTTTTGTGTTGTTGTTGTTGTTGTGACGGTGGTGGTGGTAGTGGTAGCAGTAGTGTTAGTACTTGATGGGTGATGTGGTAGCTGATACACTGGCCACATTTATTTCTCAGTACAGATTGATGCAACCCGTTTTAGTCTGGGTGGACACGGATGCCAAGCTCAATTTAACAACAATATTTCATCAGGCAATGACTTTCCCATACTTCGTATAGGATGATATTTTTGTCACGGGGGGGGGGGGGGTGTTTAAAAAGGGGTGGGGTGTTGATGCCAGACACTGTTAACTGAGAGAGCTAAAATATTATTTTAATGTTTTCATTTCTTAACTATTTTTATTTTAACAATGTCGCCACGTGATATTTGTTAAATCATTCTGAGAGGGAGATATTATTAGGGAGGAGGGGGAGGGGGGGGGGGGTTATGACAGATACTGTTAGCTCAGAGAGCTTGTAACTTTATTTTACAGTTTTCGTTTCTTACCTTTTTATCTTTTAATACTTCCTCAGCTACCTGTTTAAGCACAACAGATGCTTTAGCCTCGATAAACAGATAATTTTTTTTTTCTCTCTCTGAATGTGAACTTTATTCGACCACTAATATCGACATTCACTGATATGTTGCGTATTCTAGAGTTGGCATATCAGACTATCTGTGTAGCTGTGATACTTTCTGTGATTTTAACCATATTAGACAGGTGCGCTGTCTATTTTCTTTCTTTTCCAGTTTACTATTCTGGGCCACAGCAACGCGTGGCCGGGTACAGCTAGTACGTTATAAAATATTGACTACTATTGAATGTTACGTGTTTTTGTCTCAACACTAGTCACTGCGGAAAGGGCGGGAGGGGACGCTTAAAAAATTGAGTAGTTTTTCAATATTATGAAAAAAAACGGAAAAAAAACCGATCATTACAGAAAATATACATAAACGTGATAAATTTCAAACAAATATTAATAATAATAATAATAATAATAATAATAATAATAATAATAATAATTTAGTTAATGACAGCCAAAATTGTTACTACTGAAGCTTGATCAATTCATTGAAAAAATCAAGTCCACACATCTTGCTTTAGTTTGTGCGAAAACATTAATAAAACAGTCAGCACTGCGTCTGCGACAGTATCTCCTCCATCTTCTGCGCAGATTTTTTATCTCGGTACATGTGCGCATATGTATAACAGACAACAACCGTGTTGCTGGAACTGTAACACGGATAGTTTCTTATGCAGATTTTGTAATTTTTTTCATGAATGGTTACTGATATTAAGCTTAACGACTATATAATATACAAACAAAACGAAAAAATACAAGACACAATACTTTTTTTTTAAAATTTAATGGATCATTAAATGGAAAAATATTTGGTGCTAGAACGGGTGGAGAGCATACTTTGGATCTTTTCTCCAGATTATGCCTTCGTGGTGGTTAATGAACAGGCAGACAGATTGGCTAGATTCGCACCACTGGGTAGTGAATTGATACATGACAAGGCAGGTGTGGTCAAGGCCCTTTGGCAACAAACAAAGGAATCAGTAGAGAAAGAAGATTTTTATGGCCTGGAGAGAATGAGCCACCTGTGTGTAACCAGAGGGTCTGGTCGGCTCACTACACTCAGAGGAAAAGCAAGACGAACTTTAAACCAGATTGTGACCGATGCTATCAGTATTGGAACTCTGCGCCGGCTGCTGAAGATGAGGATGGAACATGCATTGTAATGCCCCAAGTGCTGTGATGTCAATTCTTGACTCAACTTAACTCAACTCATATTGGGTGCTGCAGCTCCACAGTGCATATTCACTCAACTGCTACTGACAACACTAGAAAATGAATCGTAACAACGGATACAGTTTGTATAGACACAAACATGAGAAATTACAACCTGTCAAACAGATAAACTATCTTTGAGACACTGATAACTCAAACACTGCCAGCGAACAGAAAAGTGGAGCTGCACGACCTTGTCTAGAAGGTGAAAAGGGCAACAAAAGAGTCAATCCTATATCTTTCTGTGGCAGCTGCCGCGGTGTAGCAGCTAGCCGCTTAGCTACTTTTCACAGTTTCCAAAATCAAAAGAAAACAAAATGGGGGAGGGGGGGGGGTAGGGTTAAACCTCTAACAGTTATTGGGAAGAGGCTCAAGGTACCTTAGCCTTTTGTTTCTGTGTCTTTGATTACAGTCACATCAAAACTATCACATGTAAAATTATTAGGTGAAAGGAATGTCGACAGCGAACAAAGAAAACCTGTAAGAAGCTGTTCTTTTTCTTTGACAAATTACTAACAATTGATGACAAACGCAAAATAAATAAACATTTAAAATAAAGTCTAGAATACTATAAATATTTTCAACAAACTAAAGCCCCCCCCCCCCTTCCCCCCAACACCCCTTTCCACACGTAACCCTACCCCTCATCCCCCTCCATTACCATTTCAAGAGTTAAGCAGCTTATTCAGCAATCAAAATTGTGAAATAGTATGTATACCTAACGCTCCTATGTAAAACCCTCATTAAAAAAAAGGTTGTTGCGTATCCTCTAGAGGACGTTGCAGAACCAACCCTAACAGCCCCTGGCTGTTGTGTGGTTTCTCTAGGCAAATTTACGTCCAGTAGTCTGCCATTGCCTTCTGGACGGTCGGCTTTCTTGATACCACTGTCGAAACCAACGCAAGGCGCATTGCCCGCAGCTGGGATCGAACCTGGCATCCCGGCATTACGAAGCGAAGTGTTCGCATCGACTTAGCCACAGAGCCGACAAAACCCTCATACGTAGTATAAAAAAAGCTTTATACACAAGCCAGTAGTGTTTTCACACTGAATGGACAATAATTGTGCTGGTTCAGAACAACCGTAGGAGTCTGCCTCTCCTCCTCAACAGTTAAACAGATACTTTGAAAAAAAAATCATCATGGAACCGTTAGTATAGGAGGACAATTTATTACAAACTTAAGGTTTGCAGATAACATTTACATGTTGGCCGGGGAAGAACAAAATATAGTTGAATGTGTAAACCTTTTTTATGAAAGATTATCCAAGTACGGCATTCAAATAAACTCAGAAAAGACTAAAATAATTACTAGTAATTCAGCTGGGAAAACTTTACTGAAGTACTTTATAGGTCACAAGTTAGAACAAGTGAATCATTTCAAATGTTTAGAATCCATTTGTAGTGACCTTTAGTACAGATCAGAAACCCTGTCAATGATTGATCAGACATCAATCTTTGCCAAACAGCAAATATTATGGAATTCAAAAATGTTTCATGAAAAATTAAGCTACGCCTGCTCAGATCACTGGCTATTAGTACGTTTACATATTGCTGTGAAACGTAGACTTTAACAGCTGAACTCGAAAAGAAGATATAAGATAATTTAGAAAGATTTTTGGCGTATCAAAACGAGACCACAACACAAACAACGAGGTTCGCCGAATAATTATCCAGTATATTGGCAATTATAAACCTCTTTCAACTACAATGAAAATGCGGAAAATACAATAGTACTGACACATAATAAGATCCAACGGCCTTCCAAAAACAGTACTACAGAACTCGGTAGAGGGGAAGTGGAGAAGAGGCAGACCAAAAAATACCTGGAAACAGAACTTTCTTGACATCGCATCTGACTGCCAATAGTGGACAGAGTCGATTAGACAGTCAACAACAGGTGACCCAACGACACGCAGTGTTACGGGATGATGATGATGATAATGATATTTGTTTTTAAATAAAACAAAGATTGAGACACCTAAAAGCACTACCCTCCCTAAAAATGCTTCCAGGACACGGGGTCTGCTGAAATTAATTAAACCTTGCTTAACTGTATTATAACTACAGTAATGACAATAATATTTATCATTAGAATTTTTAATTTTATAACACAGCATTTAAACAAGACTAAAGCTATCATCAGCACTTAAAAAATTACGTTAAATTTTGTCTGTGGGGAGGCACCTAGGTTTATTACCACATAGTAGCAATTAATCGTGCATGATCTTCTGCAACTTTCAGCAACTGGTAATCGCAAACTGTGACCTCTTCACTCACACACACACACACACACACACACACACACACACACACACACACACACACAAATACAATCATATCACGTGAACACTGCAAAACATAATGTTTCATTTTATCCTATATGCAATTACTAACAATCATCACTATATCAAATCTTTTGTGTGTCTTCTCTTTAAAACTTAAAAAAAAAGACAAATACTCACTGAAAATAATGTACGTACGACTTCCACTTTGTTCAGAAGACCACATAACAATTAGCAGTTGAATACAATAATCGGGCATCCATTTCAGGAGTTGTCGCTGACAGAAATGAGATGATTAATGTGGAGATTCGGCTATCTATCCCCCCTCGTCCTCCTTGTCACCCGTGAAAGATTTCACTCGGTCCCTTTTGTGACCAACCGCGCTTAAAAAAAAAAAAAAAAAGATGTTGAGCCAGGAGCATGAAACGGCGCGGATCGGCCAGTTGCGGGATGTCTCAGACTTCGAATTTCCTCTCCTCGCCACCACGCACTTGCACTGCCTAATTGCTGCTGTTCCGTCTTGTGGTCATCTGTCTTCTTATTTTAAATCCGGGGTGTATGTCCCGTCAGCGAAAGGCTACATGGAATAACCAATGTCTTGGAAACTAATACTCAACTGAACATTTTCGATTTTAATGGCAAATCCGTACTGCTGTAAGAAACCGAAACATGGGGAAACAATTTAAAACAATTATTAATAAAATACAAACATTTATTTACTGGTGACTGTGCAGAAAAGAGGAAATTAAATGGCCTGATAGAATCACTGATGTTCAGCTTTGAGAGAGAACTAAACTAATGCCAGTGAATCAGGAAGTTAATAAATGATGCTATTGGTGATTAGGACAGATACTGAGAGACCCTGAGAACAATATAACCAGAATGTCTTTCTACTGGGACCCATTGAGGCAAAAAAAAAAAAGGACGACTTGGATTTGGTCGGGATAAATGGCAGAAGAAGAAAAATGCTTAGTGCACCAAGGATTGGATATGGTGGTGACTAGGCTAATGGAGAGTTGCATAGTCCTTTCCACTGCACCAGGGCGCTGATTCGGCATTTTTTATAACAAATCACTGCATGTGCTGAATCTCAAAATTACAATAACTATTGTTTTTCAAGTTGTTTTATTAAATGCTAATTTCGAATGTGTCTAAACTAAATTAGAAATCCATTGTTATCATTATTCTTATCACCAGCACTATCAAATGACATGCTGACTGGTGTGTACGATCATGCCTTCTCACATCTTCCTATCTCCAGCATGTATCAATCAGTTCATCTGTTGACAGCATTCAATGCCAAGTCAAAAAGAAGTCAAGTATCCTGAGTAGTTGTTTTTCTTTATCTTAGTTTCATGCTGATGATGGTGATGTTGGTGATTGTAGTGAAGATGATGAAGTTGGTGGTGACAACAACGACGATGATAATAAACACCATGCTAAATGCTGTGATACTAAACAGTGCAAGTTGTATATCATTTTCAAGACATGGCAAGGTAACCCAAGATTCTTTTGGCTGCTGTGTTATTTTACTACGCAGTTCTTCTTTGAGGATGTTGCCGTTGTGTTATAACTGTACGACGCTCTACCGTTGCTACAATCAACGCAAAGCGGTCTCCTACCAGATCTCCTTCGTCTGACTTCGAACTCCGGTAAGCGGGGATTGTAAAGTGATTCAAACCCCTATGTTACAGCTAGGTATTTACTATGCCTTATGCATTTTTGCTTTGCGTATGCAAGCTTCATAATTTGATTGGACTGACTCGTGTTTTACGAGCTTTCAAACGGCACAGTGAAGGATATTCTGTGTGGTCCACTTGCACAGGGCAGTCCCCGCGGCGGAGCGGAAAGTCGGAAAGATAGGAAAGTCGTGGGTTCGCTCCCTGGAGGAGCCAGACTTTTTTTTTTAATATTACCTTGGCCCCCAGGTCGACCCAGCCTTGAGTGGATACCGGGTGCAGTCCCGGGAAGTAGAGGCTGTCGGCGTGACGCTGACCACATCACCTATCTTGTGCCGATTGGTCTAAAAAAAATATACGTCTAACCCTATACGCCTAAAGCCGTGGCAAAGGGTTCTTTTTTTTTTTTTTCACTTGCACATGAACGGATGTTATGAGGCGAGCCGTCTGCAGTGACGTTTAAATCTCGACTAACTAGCGGCTTGTATTTCTCAGTTAGTTAGTTAGTAAATCAACAGATTATCCTTACTGCCAGCGGACAAGTCCGTAAGCGCTCATATCCCATCATCAGTATACCCCAATGCGCGAGGCGAGTGATAACATCAGTTTTGTGGCGGTTTAATACTTTTTCTTTGGCTGCCTGTAATAGAGTTAATGTTTTGCGAGACCTCTTTTGACCTGAATGTCTTGTAATCGTTTGAGTGTTGCCGATTCAACATTGTCTCCCTAATCATCTTGTTGTGCCTCCTTAAGAGCATTGAGAATGTCGGCCCGGTCTTGTTTCAGAACTTGGGTTTTGTAATGCACATTCGTTTATACAGATATGACTTTTTTGTATACAATCGTTTGGGTCCTTGCCTCTCAAGCAGATGTGCTCCGACTTCGAAAGAAAAACCACACTTCAAATTAGTCGCCTCCGACAGCATGCACGTTAAAAAAAAAAGAGACGGGCCAGTGAATCTGTTCGTTTTTCCCCACAGGAGAGCCCCGGAAGCTATGCGGTGAATGCATGAATTAAATACTTTATATTCGAAGTGAGGTCAAAGGGGCAGAATTTTAGAGAGGTCGCTTGCCCAATTCTTTACCCTCTGAAAATAAAGTTCGTTTCTTTCTTGATTTATCTCATCTCATTTTTTCCCTCTTGTATATTGCGGTGTCGAAGTAATGTATAATGTATGGGAAAGTGCCCTTTTGTGTGCTATTAAATTAAAATTCCCAGGGACTCCGTGGTCCCTCTGTCAATGCTTTGCATGGTGGGCCTCTTCTTCGCTTCCCGCCTGGTCTATACATCATTGCTGGCTGTGTATACTGTTTGTTAGTATTCGAGTTACATGGCCAAACCACGCCCCACCCCCGCCCCCTTTTTTAACCTGATAAAATCCTTAGCAGCCGCTTCCCCAATTTTCCTTCAGAATATCATCGTTTCCGACCTTAACTTTTCGTGTTATTAGAGGAGCCTTTCACAAGAATCGCAGTTCAGTTGTAATTTTGCGTTTCTCTTTCTCTGTCATTACCCAGGTCTGGCAGTGAAAGCAGTGTTGGCAAGAATATTATATCATCAAATGTCATTATTTCTTATTCAATGAACGCTATCGAAGAACAGGCAGGCGTAGACCACCACAGTGAACACACATACCAACGACGAACAGAGGTAAGTAGGATAACTGCTCCCCCCTCCCCCTCCTCCCCCCCCCCAAAAAAAGGAACTAAAAACTAAATAATTTTAAAATCGTCACGTTCAACCAGCATCCAAGGGGAGATTCAGGCTATAATTAGGACGAGTTTATGTGCACCATATAAAATGGCTTAAAAAATGCACGCTACTAAGAACCCTGAAAATGACTGTTGCATTGATTTTGCGATCAAAGGAAACAAATAGTAAAACTGTCCCGACCGGCTACGAAGTCGTTTACAGGCGAGCCAATGGACGATCCCGCAGCCAATGCTGTGTAAATGTCAGTCTCAGAAAATATCAACTTTAGCACAGTACGAGTAGCTGTAGGCTGTGAAATTTTTTTTTTTTTTTTTTGGGGGGGGGGGGGGGGGTGTCGTGAAATGATAGCCATTACGCATCGGTCCCTGTAAGGCTGATAAACCGGTCTTAATCAACCGGTAATCTGCACAAAATTCAAACTTGGACTTATTCAACTTGGAGGACTCGGTCGCCCGAGAAATAGTATAGTCCCTTATATCTATATATATAGATAGGATAGGCCTGTTTGGACAACCATTATTATTAATGTCTGCCTTTTTCCTGGTTACTTTAAACGCTAAAACTTCCACTTTTTAAAATTATATCTCCTTGGAGAATATTGATTAAGGGAGTTATTTGAGGTTTTCTTGGAAACCGATTTACCTTCGCTTGTTGTGCCACCTAGTATACAAGGGAACTTCTTTTGTACCAACGCCTGAAGTGTCTAAGGTGACGCTATTATTCCTCCTTGCCGAGCTTTCTCAAGCGTCCAGATGTGTTAAGCTGTGCGGCCTGTAAGAACTTTCACTTTTCGAGCAATCTGGGAAATTTCCAGTTTTTACATAATGTTGCTTGTGTAAGTTAATTATAGTTTAACGAGTACCTACGAATGATGTCTGTAAAGTAAGATCACTGCTGTGGGAATCAGGTATCGGC